>JAHLJT010008446.1:130655464-130722765 GCA_031308135.1 Acheta domesticus
CCAGTTCGCTTCGAGCCGTCGCGGAGTACACATCGCGCTCAGCTCTGTTCCGAACAGTGAAGTGTTTGCCGTTAAGGCTTGTTTATATTAACCGAAGTGCAAAGTGTATAACGTGCTTCTAGTATCTGGAGTGGCAACTATTAGTGCCACTAATCGCAGCACTAAATACATCAACCATTGCATGTGAACCAGCATCCAGCTGCCCTGGCCTAGGGCAAAGCATAGCCGGGGCCATGGCCACTCTGTATAACACAGACGGCGCCATGGACACCACATTCATCTCGACACCAACATCCCACGATGAACATCACATCGATGCTACTCAACAAGGCAACATGATTCTTCAATATGTTAATCTCAACCAACATCCGCCGCACGAGGGAGTACAGGAAACTGCAATTCCAGAAATTCAGGAACTAATGACTAGCGGCGCTACTAAGGTCAGTACTCAACAAACTGCCAGCGATGCAGCCAAGGCGTAGCTAATCAAGTGAATGAAAATAAAGAAATCGCAGACAGTGCGTCAAATAGCGGTAAGAGATCATTCAATGACTCAGATGAAAATGAACATCCCCCTAAAAACCAGTCAACAGTGCTAACAGTGTTTATGCAGTGCCAATTAGTAATAGATTAGCCCCCTTAGAAAAGCTAAACGACCCTGATCCCAGGTTTAATTATATAAACATCACCCCAACCCAAGACGAAAATGTCAAGATTCCACCAATTTATGTGAATAACATAACAAACTTATCCGAGTTTAATAGAGAAATCAAAAACAATATTTCAAATCAATTCACCTCGAATGTAATAAACAACAGAATAAAGCTAATGTTTAAAACAATACCTGACTTCAGAAAACAATTAATATCTGTTAAATACTAAAGAAGTTTTCACACTTATAAAGACCCCGCTAATAAAAAGTTCTCCATAGTATTTAAAAATGTTCATCATTCATTATCACTGCAGGAAATCTACGAGGATGTCAAAGAAAAGTGCCCTTCGCTAATCAGTGTCACAAGACTGCACAAAGATAACATTCCTATACCAGTGGTAGCGGCTGAGTTTAACGGCCAGCAAAGCATAGACATTGTATTACAAATAACGGAAATTTGCAACTTAAAAGTGAAAGCTGAAAAAAGACGCAGAATCAAAGGTCCAGTGCAATGCTTAAGATGTTTAGACTTTGGTCATACCCGAAATAATTGTAATCATACATTAGCCTGTATCTACTGCTCACAAAACCACTATTCGGTAAATTGCGCAAATAAAATGCTCACCCCTTTTGTAAACACTGCAATGGGCCACATCGGGCAGACGTTCGATCTGACGATTGCCCGTTCTACAAAAAGCTAACTCAACCCCACCCCCCTAAAGAAACTCATAGTGAAGACCTACGCTCAGTAAAAAGCGCTTCTCAAAATGTTCATGTAGCACCTCTACCTAAAACTTCACAACCAATCAACTCCAGAACCAGACCCAACAACAACACCTCATTTCGCTTACTTCGTCAAAATTTCCCAAACCTCCCACCCACAAACAGCATCCCTAACTTTACTTTCGCTCCAACAACAGCCGCTAATCCGAATCCACTTCATCTACATAACCAACAAGCACCAAACAACATAAACGCTAGCAATAATAATAATAATAATAACAATAATAATAATTCATTTATACACTCCCTAATAAATTCCATCACAACTCATATAGTAAATATAATCAACTCAATCATCCCAGCAATCATCAGCAATATACAAACCTCATTGTCATCATACTTTAATAATAATCATGGCTCTACAGCACCATAACAAACTAAATATACTAAATTGGAATGCCAACGGCATAAACAATAAGAAAGCAGAGTTATCATACTTCCTAAAAGCCAAAGAGATTAAATTAGCATGTATCACCGAAACACATTTAAAACCAAATGAAACATTCAAAATTCCTGGATATAATAATCATAGATCAGACAGAATAACTCAAATGGAGGTAGTGTTTTAATTCTGATCGAAAAATCTATACCTTATATCCAAAGTAATTTACCCCATACCCCTGGAATAGAAACAGTAGCCATTAAATTTCCACTCGACAACAGAGTAATAACTCTCATAGCAGCTTACAAACCCCCTAAAATCAAAATTCATAGTACCAATTTTGGATTACTATTCCAACAAAACACCCCCACAATACTTGTCGGAGATCTCAATTCCAAGGTCGTTCACTGGGGCTGTAGAACTTCCAATACCGCTGGATTACAATTGTATAAAATTATATCAGATTTAAAACTACGTCTAATCCCTCCCCTTGAACCAACATACTACCCTCACGACCAAAACAAATTCCCGGATATTCTGGATATTGTAATAACTAACACACAAATCAAATTCTATAGTTCTGCCTTATTTGAATTGGATTCTGATCATCTTCCTGTTATCATTTCAACCCAGCAACTTTCCCCCTCACATAACCCCACCCACTCACTAAACACGCGAATTAATTGGAAAACATTTAAAAAAATAATCATTAATAAAATGCCACAATTTAAAACGTTAAATACCCCACTGGAAATCGAACAATCAATTACACGATTAAATAATCTAATTATCAACACAGTCAAATCCCTGCAAGACAATAAACCTCCATACGTCACAAAAACACACAACACAAAACTACCCAAGACCATACTAAACTTAATTAAAATTAAAAATAAACCAGAAGACTATGGAATATAACAAAATCGACTCAAGTGAAAAAAGAATTGAACTTACTCACTACAATAACGAAAAGAGCAATAATAGATTTTAACCACTCAACATATAATAAACTAATTCAATCACTGAGTACAAGAAACAATTCGCTTTGGCAGTTCACCAAAATGTTCTAAAAAAGAAAACAATTATACCACTGCTAAACACACCTACAGGCAAAAAGTATGCACCAGCAGAGAAAGCAGAAGCTCTGGCAGATCACTTTGAGCAATCATTCACCCCTAATAGTACTCCCACACATTCCGATCACATGGATATAACACAATCAGTATCTGCACCCAATTATAACATCCCACATAGAATAAAATTTAGTTCCCCAAATGAAATCAAAAACTTTATTAAAAATCTCCCACTTAAAAAAGCACCTGGCCATGATAAAATTAGTAATGTTATATTGAAAAACTTGCCTAACCCCGCAATAGCCTACATTAATAATATTTACAACTCAATTCTGAGAACCGGATACTTTCCAATTATATGGAAAAATTCCGAAATAATCCCCGTACCCAAACCTTATAAAAACCATAACAATACCGAAAGCTATAGGCCAATCAGTCTCCTCCCATCCCTATCAAAAATTTTAGAAAAAATAATACTAAAAAGAATTAACAACCATCTAAACATAACCCAGTCCATACCAAAACATCAATTTGGCTTCATCAATAAATTATCCACATCACACCAGCTACTTAGAATCCACACAGCCTTCCAGAACAAACAACACACAGTAGCCACCTTCCTGGATATTTCACAGACTTTCGACAGAGTTTGGCACCTGGGCTTAATATATAAACTAAAATCTATAGGAACTCCAAATTATTTACTACAAATCATCAAAAGTTTCATAACAGACAGAACATTTACAGTATCTGTCGAAAAGCATGTTTCCAACCCCCGCAGAATAAAAGTAGGACTTCCCCAAGGTTCCCCTCTTTCACCCACCCTTTTCAACCTATACACATCTGATATACCTACCTCTCCCTACACACATATCGCACAATTTGCTGACGATACTGCCATCTTCATGTCTCACCATTCAGTAAGTCACATTTGCAATAAAATTCAAATGCATCTGAAAAACATAGAAGATTGGTCTCTAAAATGGAAAATTAAGCTTAATCCGTCAAAATCAACAGCCAAAATATTCTCTCTCAGAACATTCGCCACACCCACCCCACTCCAAATTAACAACAACACAATTCCCTGGACCCCGTACAACCAAACTGTTAATACTTAGGACTAAACTTCGACACAAGATTAACCTGGAAATCTCACATAGCAACGAAAATTCAACAAACCAAAATCAAATTAATTCAACTAAAACCACTACTAAATCACAAAAGCAGTCTCTCCTTAAACAATGCCATCGCCCTGTATAAGTCAATAATCAGACCTCTAATGCTATACGCTTGCCCCATCTGGACGAACGCTTCACAGACAAACATCAATAAAATCCAAATAATGCAAAACAAATTCTTAAGATTAGCCACTCACGCCCCATGGTTCATTTCAAATGATCAACTACACAGGGAATTACATTTACCAACCATCAATCACCACATCGCTCATCTCTCCAACAATTTCTACTCAAATATGTCCTCAATAAACCAAATAGCCCACTACAACCTAGCCACACTTAACGAATTTCCGACCCGAATCCGCAACAGACATCCTCTACACACCTTCCTCAATATATTCTCAGATGTAAACTAAGCGTAGGCGCTCAATGAGTATCCTTAACCAATTTTGTAGTTAGATTAGAAATAGTTTTTAGGTTAGGTTAAATGTAAGCCACAAAAACTACATGTGAAAAAGTAATATTACTGAACCATGTATTAGTCATTCAAGTAATAAAATAAAATTTAAAAAAACAAAAAAAGAAAGCGTTGAGCACAGACGGACAGACAGACGTTTTGCCGTCAATCGATTTTCGGTATGGACACACATAACATGGATTCTGGCTACACCACGTGTTAGAGGATTTTTTCTATATTTAGCAACTTGATTTATCCACTTTTTCGTTACCAGAGCCCGCCAATAACAGTTTTCCAGGCGAAATTTCACCGTTTTCTGGCTCACGATTACACAACTTTCTCTTCTTAAGAAGTTCCTTCTTAAGGGTGAGAAAGTAAGGTAAAATGAGTCTAACAGGAGAAAAGGTGTTTGCCTGGCGAGTGCCACAGATTTAAGAGCATTATCATGTGTAAGACGTTTCCGCACAACCTCGAAGTATGTCCATGAAAGCAAGTTTAAATTATCCGGTTTTCCGGTGTGCCTTAAACGAAAGTAGAATTTAAATTATAATAAACTAACAAAATGAGAAAGACATATTTACTTGTTTAATGTTTTAAGTGTCCGAAAAGATAGTGATGCCACAGTTGTGATTTCTTTTCAGTAATAGAACATTTTAAATCATCGTGAGGATATTTTTGATCACTGATGTAAAAAAGATATCAACTGCTCTGAGATTCGAGATGTAATGAAATTCGTAATGGAATTCTTCAAGAACGTTAAGTGGGTATGGTTGATACAAGGTAAACTGAATAGCGCTAGAGGTGCATTGCCTAATTACTACATAGCTTCAACTTTGTTGACGACGGAATGAGGCTAGAACAGATTATTTAACGCAGTTTACAGTTTACTACATCCAAATGTGCACAATACTCAAACAATATAGTGATTTAAATTAGCTAGCTTATACTCAAATAATGTGTGATTTAAATTAGCTGCGTGCATTAATGCAATCTAGTTGCCTGCAGCAGCAAAATACTTCTGAACAAAAGCAAACAATTTTTTTTTTCGAAATATAACCCGCACTCTCAAGAACCACAAATAAAATACTTTCGTATAACACTACAATAAATTAAATAGTATTTGAATAAAAACAGTCTTACCGAGTGCTCCAATCACATAGTACATTATATAATACTGATACGCAGATCAACAATTCTTATCAATCCAAGAATATAAAAAACGTTGCTCTTCCATAACGTAACACGTGAATAGCAATTATTTAATTGGTTCCTTTCTGTCATCTAGCGTCAACGTAAGCAGTGACGCACATTGAGAATCCAGACGGTACGCTCAGTATGAGAATATTTCCATTTATCTGTCAAAATCAAAACTTTCCTTTGGTCATGAATTTTTTGCGAATTCCTGTGTATCTAACGAAACGTTAGACATCTTTCGTGGCCGGAGGGTGTATAATTTACTTCCAATTGCTGCGCGCATAACAAATTAGTAATATAAATAGTATTGTTAATTTAGGTTGCAATGGGTTGCCCCTACGGTTTTGCTAATAGTAGATCAGATAATAATAGTAATAATAATAATAATAATAATAATAATAATTGAATATATTAATTGTCATTATTATTAATACTATTGTGCGGTTCTGTCTCTGGATAAAATCTTAAGATTGAGGTAACCGTACGGGCTTTTGTCAAGTAACGGCCCTTTTCGGTGTCGAAGTAGGATTATATGTATTAGGCATGAGTATTTTTATTATAATTATAATTATTATTATTATTCCCCTAATTCTGACTAAAGATGTGAGTCGGTTGATTATAAAGTCACATCCGGGTTGCAAACAGCTTCCTTTGGAGCAAATCTGAGGACTGTCGGTGCCTCTACAATACCTTACGCAAAATATGGGCTGCTCCCAATAAGCAATGTCTTGCACTTCCCAGTCTTTTGAAAGACCTGGGAGATTAGCCAAGTTCTTACGCAAACTTCGCAGGACAAATCCCAGAGCTCCGATAATTATTGGGACGAACTGCGCTTCTCGGCTGATCTTGATATCCAAAATGTATTTCAGACGTTTCTCTGCCTCCTTAGTTACGACGATTCGATCACACGGCCTAGCAAGATCTACAAATAGACACGTTTATTTTCTCCATAGCCCGGATCAAAATATCCAGTTTGTTTTCCGTTATCTTGCGATCAGTTACTATTATTATTATTATTATTATTATTATTATTGTTATTATAGCCATTATTGTTGTTCCAAGCCTTCATAATTTCGAGACAACGCGCACCCGAATTTAGTCATCCTAACATTTAAATGATTTAACTTAGAGTTAGAAAAGCTAAATAGGAAGAAAGTAATAGAGATCTGGCATAATAACCTTGTCCGCCCCGTTTTGCCGGGCAGCAACAAGGTTGAGGCGGGAGCGACAAAGCGCTGGAGCAGGGGGCGAGCAGAGCGCGAGCGAATAAACGCGGGCAGCAGGCGCGCCAGGTTGCGACTGCGGCGCTCGCGATTCGCAGGAGAGAATTAGCGTCACCGCCAGTTCAACACGTTCGCGGTGGCTGCGGGCGACAGCGCGTTGCTAGTGCAACAGCGCGAGAGCGAAGCGGCGAAACATATTCGCATTTGACGGAAACGCCGGACATACTACCTGCGCTCTACAAAGTACACAAGAACGCTTTTAGAAATCAGTGAATAAAGACATTATAAACATGATGTCAAATTTAATATAAACCCAGACTATTATTATTAATAATAATAATAATGATAATATTATTATTAATAGTAATAATAATAATATTGTCAATATTATTATATCAATTATTAATCAATAAGTTATTATTATTTCAATATGTCATTATTATTATATAAATAAGTCGTATTTAAATGTTGATTTTCAAACTCTCTGATTTGAATGTGAATTGAAATACACTTCACGGGGCAAGACAACGCTTGTGAGCCTGATGTGTGTTGAACAATGTGATTTGACACGTAAATCTAACTTCTATATTTGGACATACACTTCAAAATACTATTGTTTCCGTCACATATCTTAAATGAGATGAATAATGCATCCACGAAAAGTATGATATGTTGTTGAAATAATAAAAATGAATCCTTTTAAGTAGAAACATTATTTGCCTTTGCGGTGTTCGTTGCTGCTGTGATTTTGTTTACCATTTTAACTGACAATTGACTACTGACAAAACGATAGCGTATTGCCAAATGATATGTAAGTCGTTTCAGCTTCAATCCTGCAGGTTTTGACAATATTGATTCGTTTCTAATCGATTGACTTGTTCGTTCATCAATGTCATATGGGAAACGAACTCGGCAGACACTGGACCTCAAGAATCACGTTCTGCAAAAATGCCAAAGGTGGAATGTCATTTCTCAATAATAGAATAATACAATATAATAATACTTAAAATAATTCAATTCAGTTGTATCAAATTGGAGGTAAGGGTTTGGCCACATGAACAAAAATGTTATTCAGGATCTGTGCAACTCATTGTAATGACCTCACTAAAGAGGAGCTTCGGGAAATCATCAGCGAAGAAAACTTCTTCAAACGTAACGATGAAGTAACGGAAGCGAAAATGGAGCAACTTCAAAGTGAAAACTGTGATTGGTGTTCTAATGCTTCAACAAGCTCTAGTGGAAAGGGCATTCGAAAGTGGTCCGAATATGCACTTATCTTTGAAATTGAAAAGAGAAATAGAAGAGCAAACTCTTCCATATTAGGGTATTAGAACAATGAGGAGAATGATGAAACAAAAAAAAATAATAATAATGAAATTCTGTATCCAATCACTTTCAACTTTGAAATAAGTTTCAAATATTGTTTTATTTCTTCCCTTTGGGATGTTCATTGTGAATTCTGTTTGTAGTAGCGCTTACTGAGTTCTACTGTAATTGTTTGTCAGATACTTTTTTTAAAACAGTTTTTCGATATCCAGGAACCTAAACCACCTTTCTTCATTAAAAGATAGACTCAACATTCGCGGATTTGACGTTCGCGATGTTTTTCGGGAACTAAACTATCGCGAATGTTGAGGGATTACTGTAGTTGAATATATTGTTTTTTCATGAGAATATTCCTGATTGTTTTCCGTGGTGTTTTTATCTTGTCTGTGCGATCAAAATTTGGACTCTCAAAAGGTTCGCGTTGTTGTTAAGAGCAAAAACCAAAAAAGTGAGACAGATATCTCGTATTGTTTGGATACGGGTGTTTCACGTGAGGATGATGAATAACTGTGGGGTTCATAGAATAGACTACTGCTAGATCATTACGAATATTATTATTATGTATTTTTTGTTTTATTTAATCAGTATTTGTGAAAATTTAGACTCAAAAAATAGAAAATCTACAAAATTTGGGAGGAAAATACAGCATCAAAGGAGTTTCAAGAGATTGAGCCTTATTTAAAAAAAAGACTGTGAAAATTTTAACAGTACATAAGGTCACGTGCTTGCTAGGTGGGATTACTAGGTATTTCAATGCAAATGCATACTTTCTTAGTGTAGTCTGAAAGTATGCTCACTTGGTATGCACATGAAACAACCAATTTCCGTTTTTTCAAACATGATTACAATATGCATATTTGGCATATTTTAATTATTTTCTTAACAAGCATGATATTTCTGCAAATGATTCTTCACATTTTGCTTGAAAACGTGTATCCTTATAATTATTTTAATACATTGAATTTTTATTTTTGTAATGTGTTTTTTATAATTGCTTCATTGCAGCTAATATAAATTTCCGTACATTTGGCAAAAAACACATGATCGTTTTGACTATTACGTGCCGACGAATCCATTTTGAAAATAGGAAACGCTGAGAAACTAACACAAATGACTTGAACTCTCACAAGTCACGGTGTGGGCTTCCCCTACTGATGTGAGTGAAACAGGACGTGCAATAAAAGGAAATTTCCTATTCATAGTATGAGAATGGCCGCTAAACGTAATTCTGATCAAACGTGGCTCTAATAAAAAGTGTTAAATTTATTGAGAGGCAGACATCCCATTGTGAAAACTAATAGTACTGATGGAACTAATACTTCTGTTTAATTGAATGAAAATACCTTAAATTAAACTAGGGCAATAAAATAAATTGTGAATTATGAATTTATAAAGTATTGCAATGTTAGTTTGTATTTTTACAGCTACTCAGTCCTTTTTTCAACTCGAGTTGATATAATACTTTTAAAATGAATTGTATATTACAGTCACCTGAAAATAAATTTAAAAATTAAAATCCAAAATGTTGTGTAAAGTAAAATAAAAAATATGGTACACTTATTTAAAATCTGTATTTAAAAATAATAGTGATCTAATTGCTTTTAATTAAAGGAATACAAAATTAATTAATTTACATATTTTGTGCAAATTTTCGTAGTTTTTACCATAAATGCGTACACATTTTAACGATTTTAGTGCATATAAATTCCGGTGTCAAGTGATTTCATACAGCGATTGATGAGGGGGTCAAAACTTGAATAATGTAAAAATTGTTTCATTTTGGATGGTCATTACAAGAAATTGCAGGATAGAAGTACTATTGATCATACATTTCTAGAGCAAGGGCACACATGTATGTAGTGTGATCAAGATTTTGGTTTAATACAAAAGATTAGAAAAGAGATCCATAACTTGTATGTTCCCTCTTGGTGAAGGAGATTCACTCCTGATGATTTTTGGTCAGTGAATACACCGGATGCAAAATGAATATAGACTATTGTTACGAAACATGAAGAAGACAACTCTATTTCTTGACGGAAGATACGATGGATATTCACTAAAACAACTCGTCACAATGCTATTCAAGGAAGAGCTTAATGAGGAAATAGCTTTCAGGAAAGTAATCTTCTCTAAAATTGGAGCAAGTAGACCATGAAATGTTCTACCTTCAAAGCTGTATTCTGGAGGAGAAAAAAAACAGCAATGTATAGAAATCTGCAACGGGTAAAAGAGCTTACTCCACCTTTTTTAAAAAAATTCTGATCAAAGTAAATTTACAATCTATTTTACATTAAAATAATTTGTAAATATGTTAACATTGATAGTTGACAATGACAATGACAATTTGTGGGTGAAAGTATCCCAGTGACACATTTCACCGTCTTCTTGTTTCTAGAACAAAAATAGTCATTTTATAACTTTTGGTTGGGAGTCAAAGTTGAGGAATATATGTGACTATATATATATTGTGAATATTTTGAAAATCTATAATGGAGTTGTATGGGCCTAATTCTGGGTAATCGATACGTTTCTCTCACTATTATCCTTCTATTCATCGAGGTCATAACCAGGAGTTTTCTTGCTAGGCAATCCCTTTTTAAAAATTTTTAGTACTTCTTTGTAGGTTGTAACAGTACATCGATTCCCACCATATCAAACGTTGATATATGCAATATAAGCTGACTGAGGAAGGGCCGCCCTTCGCCGCAACCGCCCCCTGCGCTGCGTCCGCGACCGCGCCCGCCTCGGCGCCCGCGACCCACCTACCCTGAGTTTCTTTATTCGCCGCCTTCTGAAAAAGCTCGCCGTTCACCATCTGAGGCTAGTGTCCATCAACGGATGATATCGCTCGGCGCAGGCGTTATCGGACGCCGGAGCTTTTTTTCAAATCCCCCCCCTCCAGTTACCCTGGAGGGGCGGAAATTTATTCATAATTCAGGGATACAAATTAGCTGCAGCCGGTTAGGCTTATGGTTAGGAGCGGGCCTATCTTAAATAAACTACTTAACTAGGGGTGCTATAGAATGGCACAGACTTTCACGTATTGGTTTTCTATTTCCTTGGGTCTCGGCTAGCTATTCATATTTGTCACATACTCTTGCTAGCTACTATGTATCGTCGCCCACACTACATCTTTTTGACATTTTCTAAATTTTTCACTTTCCTAGTGGTAGAACGAAATATTTATTTTAGAATATTAAAGAATACTAAAACCTCGACCTAAATGGCAATTTTCTTTGACAAATTTGGAACCGTTTTTAAGAAAATGGCGTTTAAGCGCAACTAAAAATGCGAAATTTGAAGGTGTTTTTCACAGAAATTTTTTTAGTTTTCGAAAAACTTTATTTGAAGTCGTTTGAAGCATTTGAACTCATAAATACAATAGTGCTTAAAAATTGCTGGAAATGTGCCTATTAACGTTGTGAGAGATCTTTCAAAAAATTACATTTGTGTAATTTTTGCAAAAATCAAAATATAACCCAAATTGAACTTTACGTCATATTAAAGAGTTTAATTAGCACTATCCGTTCGACAAGTTTGAAGAAAAAATTTGGAGCCACTTCTGAGAAAATGGCGTTTGAGCGTTTCAGAAAACGCGGAATTTGACCTAGTTTTCACAGAAAACGGTTGAGTTTTCGAGAAACATTACTTGAAATTATTTAAAGAATTTTAATTATTAAAATTTTGACCTAGTTTTCACAGAAAACGGTTGAGTTTTCGAGAAACATTACTTGAAATTATTTAAAGTACATGTAAATATTAATATAATAATGTCCGCAAATTGCCGCTAGAGCAAATATTAACGGCGTGAGAGACTCAAAAAAATTAAATTTTTGCAATTTTTGGAAAAACAAAAGAATAGAGCAATATGGCGTTTATTTCATCTAATAGAGTACATTTAGCACTATCTCTACTTAAGGTTTAAAGAAAACATTTGGAGCCGTTTTTGAGAAAATCTTGTTTTTGTATATTTTTAAAATTGCACATATTTCTCGCAATATTGCGCTAAAACTACAAAAATTTTCAAAACAATGTTCATGACCTTAAAGAAAGAACTCACTACCAAGAACAAATTTTATTTGAAGGAAGAATCTCTATTTGTAATTTTGTAGTTGGAGGAAGACACCGAATAAAATTCAAAATTTCGCAATTTTCGAAAATTCAGAGTTAACCGTGAAAATAGGACCTATGCCACCTTAATAAGTGCATTTTACTCTATTCTAACAATAAATTTAAGCCGTTTTTGAGAAACTTTTGAAAATATCCGGGGGGCCTTATGTAAAGTACCCCCCAGTTTTGAAGAAAGTTTTTCAAAATCGCGGCGCCTTGAGTGGAAGAAGATTGACCGGGAAATTTCCATTTTGGAAGAAATCGCATGTATGGTTTAAGCGCTAGTGTTGTTCACAGACGACGGACAGACAGACAGACAGACGGACGTTTTGAAAAAAACACTTTTTCGGTATCAGGGGACCCCAAAACCTGTACTTCCGTTAAAAAAAACCGAAATCGATTTTCCGCGGTATTACATAACTTTCCCTATACTACGTATATTACTCCGTATATACGTACGTATACGGGTACTATCTTACATGCTAACATGCTAGCTACACTATGCTATCTTACATGCTAGCTAACTACTACAATTGCCGCTTTAGACATTGGCTAAGAATAAACAGTGTTATTCAAAAAGTTTTTAAAAGTTCTTTGATACTGTTCTTGTTTCTTCTTTTCTTTTTTTCTTTTCATTCACGCTCACATTCACTCTTCAACTATTTTTACAAAACTCATTCATTCACTCATTCATACACACTGCACTTCACTATGGACACTAGTGAAGCCGCAGGAGTTTAAGTTTCTCAGAAGGAATTAAGCGAACATTTCATTTCTAGAATTCTAGCACTCCCAAAAATAATTTTCAACGGGCATGCGCGGATACTCCGATTGGCTGAAGATAGGCTCCCAGTCACACAGCATGCGTTCAAATGGAACGAATGGAAGGATACCTCGCCGCTAGATGGGTAGGAGACAGAAGTTCGGTGGTGAATTTGGTGGAGACGTAATTTCATTGTGAAACAAATTGCCGACGAGCAAGTGTCGAACTCTGGCTCTTGAGGGAGAGCGCGGTATTTGCTGCAGTCGCCAAGTGCGAGACTTGCACATGGTGTCAGTTAAGATCGTCATCTCATGGAGTGGTATTGAGCAAACATTCATGTTCCGCCCTCAGCATTTCAACTCGGTTAAGGTCGCGTGGAAAGGATGGTTGCGTGGACGCCGATCGCCAGCACCTGACGTATCCGATTCTTCTGGTAATGATTCTTCTGACCTGACGTAATGATTCTTCTGACACCTGACGTAATGATTCTTCTGGTGGTCATTACCCGCTCCCGCCGGCCTGGCTGGCGCTTACCGCTGCCGTCGCCGCCACTGCCGGCAATTCCGCTGCCGCACTGGAGCCAAGGACCGTCCTTGTACCTCCGAGCTGAGGGGCTCATCTTCCCGCCTCGCCAAGGACTACAGGCTGTGTGGAATGAATTATTACACCAGTGACATGCTATGTTTGTACTAATAGTAGTTTTTTTCAATGCTAAGCGAGCCGCGCTTTGTCCATGTAATTTAAACATTTACATGAAATTATAAAGTTATTAGAACCGGATGAAAAATCTTTTTAATTGCAATGCATGTTTGCAATACCTACTCCTTCCCGCATCCCGCGAAGTTAGGAAGACAGGGCAAAATTAATTTGTAATTCTCCCTTCATAAATGATAAGGGTGGGGGATTATTACAAGGTAAAATATTTTATTGCTAATGCCATTTGGGTAGATAATTCTAAGTATTCTTGAATTTCGTCCGGTTGATTTAAAGTTTTTGGTGGATGGTTTGAAAAAGTTCAGTAAAATATTTGAAAATACTTGAATTTTTCTTTGCTACTTCTCTCCCATTTGTTTTTTTCCTTACGAATTGAGGTTGAAGCTTTACTAGGTCATTTGGATTTTCTTAATAAAGAATATTCTTAAATAAAGAAAAGTCGTATGTTTCAGTTGAAGAAAGATTGATAACGTAATTTTGAAACTTACTATTGTTGAAGGATTTTAAAAAAAGTCTTTAAAAATTCTGTAGAATGTTCTCTGTCTTTTAAAAATTCTGTAGAATGTTCTCGAACTTTTCCGAATTGGGAAGCAGAGAAGGGGGCTTGCGCTAGTTTTGCGCGTTGAGAAAAGGGTGAGAACCTCCGAGAACCTCTGGGGAGAATCTCCGAGGAGGTCGGTTGAGTCTCGTAGGAGAGCCTCTGAGAGGGGCACGAAGGCGAGATGGCGTTTTTGTTTTCTTTTCTGTGGCGAATGGCCCTCAGTGGAGATTTCGGGGAGAATCCCGCGAAATACTAGTACTGAGTTTCGTTGGTTGATGGGCGAGTGCCCACACGTTATGTACAATTCGGCTGAGCAGTTAATTCAGCAACGCGATCGTCCGCGTCAATTATTCGGGTGGCCCGTGATCAATCATTCGGTCGCTTCCCGATAAGCTCGGGGTATTCGCCCGACCAGCTTCATCGCCTGGACGCCGATCTGCCGCTTCCGCCTACACGCCGAGGGCAGCGCCTTTCTCCCCGTCTGCAGTACGTGAAAAGGATTCCGGACAGCCACCCCAGCGGTCGACGCCCGTCCCTGTGAATCAGCGCCAGAGCCAAGCTTCGAGCCGTTGTCATTCACGCCCATCAGGCGTCCTACTTAGTCAGAGACTTTACTTTTCATTGTAAAATTTTGCTAGGAATGAATGGCCGCGCCTGGCCAACTTCTTAAGCAATTTCATTTCCATTTAACCTGTATTAGGGTAACAATTATTATTCGTTTTAAGATAGATTGTAACAATTGTGTATTTTTTGTAGTGTGTCAGAATATGACGCAAAAGGGTGGGGATCGATCGCTGATCTCACGCGACGAGAGTAAATTGGGAAATTAATTTTGTACTTTGAGAGTAATTTAAAATGCAACTTTTAAGACTTAATCATTAAAATTCTCTTTACTAAACTCAGAGTAGAACTGTGTTCTTATTTGGAGTAAAAGATCGAACCACGTCCATCCTCCTGACTCATTTCAGATTCTCCGTTGCTGACTACCCCTGAGCTGGCCGGCAACCTCTCTCAGGTAAGGCAGGAGAAATAAGTCGACGTCGCCCGAGTCAGAGTTAATGTTTCAAACGGCGACCGAGCGCACGCCCGCGGACGTCACAATATATAGTCCTTAGTCTGAGTGGTCCTTGGCAGTCTTCTATTGTTACTGTTGTTGCTTGAATGTATTTACATTGAAATACACATTCTTCATGGTGTTTGATATTGGATTTAATAAATATTGCCTTAACTCTGTGCGCTTTGCCATCCTGATGTTTTGTATCATATAGTATATATTTTTGCAATTTAAAATAGTACTTCTGTGTGAAGTGAGTTTCCGAGATCAAGAATGCCAATTTTATTTTTTGAGAGCAGTATTTCTACTTCTTGATGTTGCGCCAGACCGTTAGCATTCCAGGCTGCTATTCCAAAAAAGGTATACATTGGATAATACCTTATTCCACCTGTTCACATTTTTAAACAGCACATACATTCTCGCATTATTTATAACATTAATTTTGGGAAATTCAAGGAGTTCAACGAAAATGAGACCCACGCCTTTCTTTTAAGCATCCGTTCGTCTATCCACGAGAAAAAATAATGAAAAAATGGATGATGTTATGCATCAACCGGCTATGCGACATCATAAAAGTTTTGAGATAATCGAGTTTAAAGGTTTTATTACATTTTCAGATCTAAAAACTGTAATTAATTATTTCATTCATAGAAGCGCCGAACTACACAAACATGAGTGGAATATCTGGCGCTTACCTGCATAATGTGAAATTAAGAACAGCAGATTTGAAGATGTAGGTTTATAGCCGGTTGTTGCGAAACATAAAATCCCTGATGTCACTGATAGTGTTTACATTTTTCATTCATTATACGGCTATTTTTACAAATTTGGCGCCAAAATTTTGCGTACACTTAGAACATGGTCCAATGCAACTGATGGCTTCCATATCTCATTTTTTTTTCAAAAATAGCGCTTAGCCGGTTGATGCAGAAAACCCTCCAAATTTGGAGTGGCTTTTCAGGAAAAATATTATTTTTTTAAAATTGCCTATATTTTGCGCCAAATTACACGAAAACTACTCACTACTTTGACCTCGGCCAGTCAAAGGCCAAAAACAAAGTGCCTTTGAGGTGAACTCGGCGCATTTTGCCGCAGTTCCTCTCCAAGGGGAAGTACCAGGGCCGGGGGGGGAGTGAAGGCACGGGCGAGCGTGGAGAGTCCGATGCGAAGCACTGAGACAGGGGGCTACTTGAGGCGCAGCCGCAGAGGCGGTGAAAGAACGCTTTCTTTCTTATAACGCACTTCTCACAATGGTAAATCTTCTACTCGAACCACGAGCTACGTAATTTAGGAAAGGTCCCTTGGTTTCCAAGTCACACGAGATCCGGTTAAGTGGTGCCTTTGATCAACGAAAGCCTTAAAACGCCTTATCCGCCACCGCCACTGCTGACGCCAACTCATTTCCCCTGCCGCCGCCAACGCCACCGCCGCCTTTCGTCTCCCGAGTTCTTTTTTGGCGCGCAACGCGTCCCTCCTCTGACTGATTAGACTGATCAGCGCCACCTTCAACTGGTTCATTTCGACTCTGCGCTTCCTACGAGGCGCTTTTTTTATTTATTTAAGGCGAAAAGCTTCAATGGCGAAAGACCTAGATTCGCCATTGGAACAGAGAACGAGAGGGTAAGATAGAATGAGAGCGATAGAGAGAGAGGAGGCGACTTCGAGGGAAACAGCGAGGGTGATGGCGAGGGAGAGGGCGCGGGAGAGAGCGAGGGAGAGAGTGAGGGAGAGGGAGAAGGCGAGGGAGAGGGCGAGGGAGAGAGCGTGGGAGAGGGAGAGGCGGGGGGAGAGGGGCGGGGGGAGAGGGCGGGGGAAGAGGGCGATGGAGAGGGCGATGGAGAGGGCGAGGGAGCGAGCAAGGGAAAGGGCGAGGGAGATGGCGCGAGAGAGGGCGAGGGAGACGGCCAAGGAGAGGGAGAGGGCGAGGGAAAGGGCGAGGGAGATGGCGCGAGAGAGGGCGAGGGAGACGGCCAAGGAGAGGGAGAGGGCGAGGGAAAGAGCGAGGGAGAGGGCGTGGGGGAGGGGACGAGGGAGAGGGCGAGGGGGAGGGCGAAGGAGAGGGCGAGGGAGACGGCCAAGGAGAGGGAGAGGGGCGAGGGAGAGAGCGAGGGAGAGGGCGAGGGAGAGGGCGGAGGAGAGGGAGAGAGCGAGTAAATGGCTTGGGAGAGGGCGAACGAGAGTGTGCGTGCCAACGCGTGCGGTGTGGGGGAGTGAGGGGGGAGGGCGAGTGGCGAGGCGCTTCGGGCCAATTACTCGCGCGGCCGGAGCCGGGCGGCGACAGAGCCTGTGTGCGACGCCTGCCGCCCGGCGCAGCTCCAGGGCTGTGTGGCCTTTCCAGCGGGGCAAACGGTACCACACTACTAGCACGGCGATAAAGAAGCCTGTTTCGTTGCGTGTGATAGTCGAAGCTTTTCTACAAGTGTAGGAAACTATAGACTAATCACATAATCGAATGATACTCGCACGATTCTTGCTGAAATGCCTCTTTATTTAACCGCTCAAACTCATATAAACTGTGCATTTTATGTGTTAATTGACATGCATAACTGTGACAATTGATTGTGCATTTTATGAATTGATGAAAAATAGTCGAATATTAAACATAAAACGCATTTTTATGGATGTATGCATATATAAATTGCTTTCAAAGTAACGAAGTTGTATATATGCAATTTGCCCCTGACTGTGAGACATTTTATCAGGCGCTGATGCTTGGCAGGTCACGTTCTGAAGCATTAACAGGAACTTGGGACACCGGTCGAAAGGAAGGTCGTGATGACTATCATTCAAGAGCAATGTCACACGTGTCAATTCATTGATTGATTGGTGATTCCGGGCGCGTCAACGGGTAACGTTATTAGTCCCGTAACTGTAATGCATATTTAGCGCGGGAGGTGGCGTATAGCGAGAACCGGCGCTGTCCTTCCCGTCAGCTTGTGTGGTAGCTCCCAGCATGTGTGGTAGTGTAGTGCATGTAGTTGTTAATGTAAGTAAGGGGTGACAACGGTACAAGGAAGCGGGAGGAAAGATCGTTCGCGGTCCCCAAGATTTTGTTTGGATACTGCTCCAGCATTCGCCTGGTATTGATCGAAAAAACCGCGGAAAACTACCGATCAGAGCAGCCGGTCGGTAGAATTCTCCTCCAGACCGGCTGAATTCGACCCAGCTATCTCGCTAATCGCGAATATTCTGCCACTGTCGGGACTCGAACCTAGGACCTCCCGGTCACAGGCACTGCAGTTACATCATTTGATGTCATGAGCCACCTCTCCCGGTGAACATGTGTAACTTGGTTATATGAAATTTCCCCACCAGAAAGCCATGGCAAAAAGGGATCAACTTCGACCTTTCTACATGTTCAAGAAATTTGTAACATTTTTTCTTAGACACCTTGTAGACACATATTATTCTAAAAGAGGTGGACATGTCCTCAATACGTCTATAAAAAGTCTTGTAATAAGTTTTTGGGTCAATGTTCAATTTCCCCTTAATTTTCATTTGAGGTTTTCACGTTCAATTTCCCTTAATTTTCATTTGAGTAAGAGCTGAGATAGTCTCTTGTTTTGCATCTGAAATTTATACGAAGATTTCCTCTCTCCAAAACGTCACATACAGTTTCAACTGTTTTGTGCGTTAAATAAATAGGATTTGGAGCCCGGCGATATTTTACTTCAGGGAGGTGTTTTAATCACATTGAAATGTGAGCCTAATTCATTTTATACCTTGAAACGTGAGGCTTAAAATATTAAAAGCCGCTCTTGGTTGAAGCGCTCTGTAAAAATACCCTCTGTTATTCACGCGAGTTACTCCTTCTAAAGGCGCAGAATATATACAAAAGTTCATGTTTTCAGAGGGGCTGTTCAGAGCATGTAACAACTTAGTGAAAATTGGAAAAAATAAATACGACTCGTCTTGTATTGTTTTCTCATAAACAGAAATTGTATTCTTTTCATATATTTTAATAAATGAACTTAAGATTCGTTATAGTCCTTTCTCTTGTTTAACATAATTCACAATAACTAACCTTACACCTTGAGTTGAAAATTTCACGTGATAATTAGTGCTAACTTACATATAGAGTGTTTAATTCATGGGTATGTACCATTTGACGACTCTACAATTATGGGTATCATTCTCTCTTAATGTAACTTCCACAAATATTTTATTTGCTTACACATATAATTTTGTCATTGCTTAAAAATGAGTTTGCTTGAGTTGCATGATTTGAAAAATATTGTTAATTCACAAAGTACGAGTATACATGAAATTTTTCATTCCATTACTGTACAAAATGGAATACAAATCACTGGCTCATAATATCGTTTATGCTCATTCCACTCAAAAGGGATGTAAACTGTCGCAAAGCATTTAATCGACTTTCAGAATCATTAATTGAGTATGTACACTAGTTTCAAACATTTGTTGATAACCAAAGAAATGGAAAATACTTCAGAAATATCGAAATGGAAAATACCAATTTGGATGAATTAGATGCTTAAAAGCAATAATGTGAAGATCGTTGATAATAGAAAGAAATGCACTTTAAAGAATCTTTCCAAGAACTTGTGTGGTGCAGAAACTATGTGGTGAAAAAATGTGGTGCAGTTTGAGATAAATATTCTTAATTCCCTATATTTCCCACAAAATTACGTGAAAACTACTCGAATTTTCGAAAAATTGGATATTCCGTTACTTCAAGATGTGTCTGTAAGGAACAGACTTCATTACGGAAAAAAAGTCTCAAACTTCAATGTTATAGTTGTAGGAAGACGCCCAAAACATTGCACATTGCGATTTTCGAAAAATGAGGGATTTCAACGAACATGAGACCTGTAGCATTCTCTTAGGCGTCGTTTACGTTATCCGAGGACAAAGTTTAATAAAAAAAAATGGTGCTACTTTTCAGATAATTTTGAAAATGATGGTGAAGCTTCTTGTAAGTACCTTCAAAATCAAACTATCGAGTTAAAACTCCCAAAGCCTCTAGTTCGTTCAGATTGATCAGAGAATATGAGTTTTGGATGAAATGTTGACCACAGACGGATGGACGGACGGACAGACAGGCGTTTGGCCGTCAATATATTTTTCGGTCTGAAGGACCCACAAAACGGATTCTGGCTACACCACATGTTAGAGAAAGTCATTTACTACACAACCACTTTTATTCACTGTTTTGTTACAAAGACTCGGCAATAAGTTTTTCTTTGTCGAAAATTTGCCGTTTTCTGGTGCACGATTAAGTTACTTTCTCTTCTTACGAAGTAAGTGCGTGAAAGTAAAAATTTGAGAGAAGCGGTTATTAGAGGTAGAGTGTACTATAAAGAACGGACAGATAAAACACAGCCAGTAAAGCCTCTTATTGAGATTTACCCATAAAGCAAAAACTCACTTGGAATTTCACCCACAATTCGGATTGTAATAGAACGCTTGGCAGTGTGGTTTTAGATTCAGATTTTAGATTCAGCTTCTTCGAATAGAGAAGCCAGTAAACTAGGTAAGGAGTAGTACACAAGTGTTGTGCAGGTGTGCAGCGAGCGGAGCGGGCAGAGGCGTGGTTTCGGCCAGCTCCAACGTCCCTTTGGGGCGGCGCGCGTCAACTTAATCGGATTGCGGCGTCTACGCGGCGGACAGCCGACGCCATGCGGTGCCGCCCCACGTCCTTCTGTCCCTTGGCGCGACGCATGCCTCGCCCCTGCCCCGCCCTCGCCTCCCCGCTCCGCCCCGCCCCCGCCCCACCCCTGCAGCTCCACCCTGCTCCCGCCGCCCCCGCCCCCGGCACCCCGTTGCTCCGTCCCGCTCCCCCGCCCCGTTCCCACGCTCCACACCCCGCCCCGCCAAAGCCGCCTCGCCACTTCTGCTAAGCACCCGCCGCCCCGCTCCCCCGACCCCGCTCCGCCCCGCCCCCAGCCTCGCCCCCGCCGCTCCCGCGGACAGCACAGGCCGCTGCACCCTCACTCGCGCTTTCCGCCGCTTGCGCCGCACGCAGCGCCTCCAAGGCGGTTTATTGTCCCGCGGAGCGCGTAACGTCCACAAAGAGCAGAGCTCAGAATGCGCTGCCGCCCGGACAAGCCAACAACAAATTTTCTTCGCGGCGTTTTGATCGCGTGCGGTGGCCGTGCCGGCAATACAGGACGGAGGCGAAGTCCGCAAAAGCATGATTTGCTTCACTATCTCTTGTTCTAAAGAATTACATTTAGGCCATGCTGAAAGCGAAAAAAAATCGGCACACGAAAGAAAAATATATTCATTTTATTCTTCCACAAAAATGTCCGGTACAAATAACACATATATAAATTACTTTTTACTTTATAAAACGGTAGCATTTTTATGAGCTTTAATAGTTTAAATGAATCCGCCAGTTGAGTCACAATTTCACGCGTACAATGCAAAATTAAAGTTTCCGCGAAGCTGAAACGTCTAAACAAGGAGTATTATGCGAAAAAGTGAGAATGAAACGCGAAGTTTTTCTTTGACTGGTAGAAATATAAAAATATTTTGCATTGCTGCATCGAATGAAGCAAGTGGAAGAAACTAAAGTGCAGCTGATAAATCTTATTTTTGTTTAAAAACTATAATGATTCGTAAAGAATTAGTAAGGACTTTTCTGATGATAGTTTCGAAAAATATCTGAAAAACATTTATTATTACTTTTCCATATTATTTCATCAATATGTAGTAAATGTAGATGTAATAAATAAATTATTAGCTTGAAAGTACCTCGTATTTATGGCTTACATCAAAGGATTGGGCGATGTGCTGATGACTTGGCTCTGTTCGCATCGCTCCCCAGATCTCCCGACCTTACAGTTTCTGATTTCTTCACGTCAAAGACATTGTTGACGTGCCTCCATTGCCAACAACAACAGAGAAACTGAAGAATCGCATTGTTGATGCTGTGATACCCGTTCCTGAAGAAGTGCTACATCGTGGTTTGGGCGGATTTATACTATCGCAAGTGCGAAGAAAGGAGGACTATACGTTTTGTGCAAAGAAAGGCGGAATTACTGAAAAACGTGGAGAGATTGAAGTTCTATTACTGTATCACTCGTTATGATATCTGCAATAGTTGCTTAAATATAAATTTTTAAAAGTCCGATGCATCATTTGTAATAAACTCATATATACGGGGTTATTACATGATGGGGTTATTACATGATGCCATAGAAAATCATTCATTTACGCTGCATTAAAAATAATTTTCACAATGTCTTTTTCTATTTCAGTTGGCAAATTTACTTTCGAATTAAAATTACTAAGTTAATACACAAAGAAAAACTGCTCACTTTATGAACATAAATCGACGGAATGAAAATATGGAGGCCCACATTGTTGTTTTTTTCCTTGATCTTTCATTCTAGTTTATATACTATTAAATAGGTTCAGTTCATGAGGTACTCCTGTTTCAAGGGTAAATACGTAAGTGAAGGCAAGCGAGAAAATAGAGAGAGAAATTATGTGAAGGCTGCTGCAGTTTGCTGCTGAGCAGTTTGGCAGCTTGCCCAGTGAGCATTTCTTTTAAGAGGCAGTTGCCCTTCCTTACACGCAAATGCACCTGGGCAGGTCTACTACGGAAGTAGCTCAGTTGGAGAGCGTTGTGAAGCAAAATGGAAGTCCATGAGGCTGAATAGATTACTGTGAATCTAGGTATTACGGAAGAAACACTGGTAGAGTGAGTCGTAAAGACATACAGCCGTTGAATAACTTGCTACTGCTACTAAAGTGACACAAAACTGCTCACTTTATAAGGCATATTGATGTTTTGAATGACAGATGTGCGTACATTATGAAGTACTCAAATGTTTTCATTTACATAGGATTTAGTCGGTCTTTTTCAAAATTTTCTTACACTAACTGGGATAGTTCTGGAACTGGATCATAAGGTGTAAAACAAATTTATAGCATCTACTATATGTTTCCTGCAATTGAGATACCAATTGAAAATATTAATTGCAGACAAAAAGTGTTATTTTCTATTATAACTTATACCGCAATATCATTATTAATTTTATTATGAACTCCATGTTATAAAAAAATGTTTGCATATTCTATTACTCACAGTTTCATTCAAGTAATACCAATCAAAAAGGATTTCACAAACTAGTAATCAAACTATTTTTTCTATCACATCAACAATAAAAGCTAAAATTCAAAATTATAAAAGCTTGTTATCCATAGAGTACTGATGACAATCCTAGCAGTACTCGTAGCACTTCTACTGCTACTGTGGCTTATCAGGAGTGCATCAGTGCTCTTATTTTGGTGAAAGGAATCTATCAGTACACTCTCTCAAATTTCTTACAGCGATGGGACTGTTGAACCGTGCGACAGCACCGTCAAAGAATGGAATATTTCAATCCTGAAAAGGAGGATGTGTACACGAAAATAAAAGTAAACATCTTACTAACAAAACAAGAACAATAACTAACGTACTTTATAACCTCCATCTATTCTTATCTCATGTGTAAGTACCAGAGCAACTTTCACTACTGGACTCCTATAGCGAGAGGGCCAAGTGTGTGGAGAGCAGATTTTGGTTCACATGTGCCTCCGGATTTGCTGGTGGCATGTACCTTCACAATACGGTCATACGGAATTAAAATCTAACAACGTGAAAGGTTGTTTCAACGTCAGGGAAACGTGTTCTGGCTAGTAATTCACAAAGGGCATCCGTGGATTCCAACACTGAATTGCTTCAAAATTTTACTATGCAGTGCACAAAACATCAAAAACAAGTTGTGAAAATTTTAGATGCTGAATCCTACAGAAACAGATAGATTTTTTACATTTCTGCGACCATTAATATGGGGCAGAGGGAATTGGCAAGTAGAAGCCGTGCGAGACTGCATCTGCCCCAACGAGCGCAGAGAACATATCCTATGCGGACACCGAAGCAAGGTTCCTTTTCTCTCTGAAAATTCTGCAAAATTCTGGAAACGAAGGAAATTTGATGTCTTCTAGAATGAAATACTCAAAATAAGAACATGCAAATTTAATTTATAATTGTCTCGTATTTCTAAATTTGAGTCATCTCAATATTCATTCGTAATTTTTCGAGTTTAAATTGAAAGAAACTAGTATTTCCTCGAATTTACAGGACACATTTTGCAGATATAAACACCGGAAAATACGGCAATAGTAAACACGACACTTGGAAGTTATCGAATCCGTTTCCCGAATAGTTTAATAAAATAGAATGCAAGAATAATAATGAAATCATCAATGTAGAACATATTATTTCAAAATATAAGTAAGAAAGTAAAGTAAGGAAAAGAATCATCGCGATAGTGTTTCAAGAAATCTGAAATTTGGAATCTGAAGGGCAATCAATATTCGACACACAAGAACAAAGAAATTCTACCTAGGCAGAAAAGAAAACCTCCCACTTCCATTCAATCTCACTTCGCATTCGATCTCACTTCACCTTCGCCTTTCATAGAAAAGCATACTTTCACTTTCATCTACCATCACCCACTTCAATCCACACCCCACACATCTTGGCACACATCATTCTAATTCTATAATTTTTTCAAAACTGATTTTACAACTGAGAGGTACGCTTACATAGCACATTCGCCTGAGGGTGTCACAATATCACAATAACTTATTTTTCATGTATGCAAAATTAAAATCCCTGAAAGTCTTTAGCCGAGCGGCTAGTCAACAAATAAAAAAAGGAACAAACAACGATTCTTTTACAGAACAAACTACTGGTACTAAAAGCGTACGTACTTTCTCGCACGTATTGTCACGGAAACTAACGCGAAAAGTATTCACATTTTGAAAAAATGTACCTAACCTTATTTCAAAATATATCTTTAAGTAATAGATTTCATTAAGGGAAAATCTGTATCTTTAATATTTTAGTTGTACGAAGACTCCGAAACAATTTGAACTTTTTGCAATTTTCAAAAATAAGGAAATTCAACACCATTCTCTCAAACGTTCTTCACACTATCCAACACGAGAATTTAATAAAAAATGATGAAGCAATTTTTTTGAAAATTTGGAAAATTTGGGCTTTATGTAAAGTACCCCAGAAAATTAAATTAGCGGATACAAATTCAAGGGGCCGCGACTTCAGACAGTTCGATTGGGGAATATCAATTTTGGAGAAAATCTGCTGAACGGTTTAGCCGCTAGCGTTATTATATTAGGTTTTGATTATTAAATTATTATAATAAGAATAAGTAATTACTCCTAATTAATGCCTGCACAAAAATTTTAGAAATGCAATAATAAATAACATTGACATTTATCTACATATATTTTTCTACAAAATATCTAAAATTTGAATTATATAAAATGATGCATAATAAATAAATGAAGTAGTAAGCAGTAATGTGAATTAAATTAGTAATGAAATGTATATTTTCTTTTTGAATGAATATCGACACATTAAAACGAACTAACTTTCAGATACATCGCTTTTTCAAAACCTCTTTGAAACAATTAGAAGTACATATTAATATTTCACCGATTTATACAATTTCTTTGAATCCTCTTCAATACCTAACTTGTCTAGTCACAAAAAGATAATTTCTCTAAATTTTTAATAAAATCTCGTATTGCTTAACTTGGTATATTTGGGATTAATTTTTAATTACATCCCGAACTTGAAATTAATAAATTTAATCATACAGATGCTGTGAGAGCATTCCTCTTCTATGAACTCCTTCCTCCCTCGCTTTTATTTCTGTCTTCTATGTGAGAAACCTTTCACCCAAATTGCGTACGTATTTTTCATTGAATGTCATCCTTTTTATTATGCACTAATGTAATAAAATTTTGAAAGTGGTTAGGTGGAAGAGCAGACTAAATGGCCGGAGCCTCGCCACAAATAATGGCTTTTATTCATTTCTTTATACATTCACTGTTTTTCTCTCAGTTAAATTTCAAACTTCACTTACATAATGAATGAACTGCGTGATGTAGTAATCTGAATTATATCAAGTAGTAATGACAATTTCATGTACTTATTGAATGAATATTACAATACATTAAATACAAACAAATATTCAGATACATTTACTGTTTTTCTTTCAGTCAATTTCCCTGACCTCCTCATATCTAATTACAATGGGACACACAATAATAAAATCACTGTAGTGGGATGTAATTTTGTTATACTACATATTAAAAATACAATTTCTATTGCCATAAGATACTTATTAGTATCTTGTTCCTTTTCCTAGTTTCCTCATATATTCCATAATCTCATTCTGATCCTTCCTTATATATAAAGTACAAATCACCCGATCATTAATCTAATCCATCTGCCTTTACCACCCCTCACCTCCTTAAATTTTCCGTACTAACTTTCTTCATTCCAGTAATTATTCCTCCACTTCCTCTCTTACATTTTTTATTAGCAAATTGCGTACACCAATTAAAACGTAACCAAGGCAACCAATCTAAACATTTTCAGCTTCTCCTTTTTCTCAATCAAATGTCAATTAATCCAATTGTTTAACTTTATAGAAACTACATATAAACCAGTTTTAAAATGTCTTTCTTTATTCGTATCGTTCTTCCATGATACAATAACTACGGTGCGCTGATGACTCCCCCCTCTTTATCCTCTACTAACAAAAATACATACATAATAAAGTAATCATTAACAGCACCCTATCTCCCCTTTTAGATCCTTATTTTACGGGTTCGATTTAACTTCTAGTTTTAGTACCCTACCATACTTTGACATATTCCTGGATAGTGCTCCAATCACATTTTCATTTATTGTTTCATTTTGTTTCATCTTTACATCTGTCCCGGTATTTCCAAGTTCATTATTAGTCTCTACTTCATCTCCTGCTCATAATCTATGCCAATGATTGGCTATCCTTATTTATATCAGTATAATATTTCATCATAATGACTAGTTCTCCTTACAACTCCATCTGTCTTTTCTATCTTTATAATATATGATCTGGGTTCCCCTCCTCCTAACATTTCTGCCTTTTCCCAATCCATTAAATTATAAAATCAAATCTTAGTTAGAATGTACTTATTGTATTCTTATCCTTTCTGTTTCCATTCTTATCCTTTTCTGTTTTCACTACTACCTTCTCCCCAATTTTAAAACTTTTAATTTTAGCTATAGCTGTCCTATTATAACATTCTTCCACCACTTTCTGTCTAGCACATAAATTTTCATAGATTTCAGTTTGAATCACCGGTTCCATTGCTTTTCCTGTCATTGGCATATGTGTCCTCGTGATTCTACTATTTAGTATTTGACAGTATATTAGTATACAGTATATTAGTAGCACCCAGAGTTACCAGAGGAGGATTGTTATACTCCATTATTGCCTCATTTATGTCCTCTCCTAAATATCATGAGAAAAGTAATCAACTATCACAAGATATGAAGTCGTACAATTATCACAAGATATGGTTTGCCTACACAATCAACAATATCTATTCCAATCTTAGTACAGCTAAATAATTCCTCTGGCAAAGCCATTTTCAAAAAACACATTTTCTCTATGCCCAGAATTTTGTGCTATTTTGTGCTTTGAAATATCCAAAAATTAATTTGCTCCAACGGTTTTTCCACTAATTGGTGGCTTTCCTGGATTAATGTTAAGCTCACAAAGCCAATTGGCCAAAATATATATTCTTTATATACAAAATATTGTGCTGTTTTGTGCTTTTCAAATGTATAAACATTAATTTTTGCTCTTACCGTTTTTCGAAAATGAAAAAAAAAACACCTCGAAATGCCCAGCAGGCGCAATACCAACGGGTAAGAAAACTACTCGTAGTAAAAAATCCATCCAGCAAAACTAGATTTTCTTAACACAAAAATAACCACAAAACAATTCCCTAAGCAACAACATTGTTTCGCATTTTTCAACATTTAATACTGCCCGCAAATAATAATTCATTACACCACTGTCAAAAAACAACATGTTTCAAGATACATAATTCCTCATAAAAACTAAACCACTTAATATTTCGCATTGTCCTTTCAAAACAAACGGAATCCACCATCGTTCTAATATATTACATATACACTGATTCTTTTGCTCTCAGCAATTTTTGAAAAATTGAAGGAAACTACACATGTGTCCCGGGATGGCGGATCCAAACAACAGAAACACTCTTCGAAGGAAAAATATCCATCACAATTACAATAACTTTACCGAACATGAACTACAATACATTACACAACCCAAAATAGTGTTTTTTAATTTTTTGGCTTCCGATATTATCCATAAAAAATATAAATCATGACACTATGTATCGAAAAAACACGGATGGAGCCACATAAAACCTAATAAATACTAAACTACTCCCCAAATTGCATTGACCTTTACAAACAATAAGAACCAAATACTATTCTAATAAACTACACCAATAATGATTTTTTGCTCGTCTTTTGGAAAATAGAACTAAATCACTTATGTGAGACCCCACATAGCGCAGCCCCAGCAAGTAACAAACACACTCTTCAACGCAAAACTATCCTTCAAAATTAAAATTACCTAAATAGCATCAACCAGAATACCTTACACTACATAACAATATTGTTTTTAAATTTTGACTTCCGAAAATATCCATAAAATAATTATAATTCGTTACACTAAAAATCGATAACCGTACTCTCGATAATCAAATATGAAGTTCTGGAATGGTTGAATAACTATGATTAAGTTTTTAACAATGTTTATTTCATTCAAGGGAACATTAATAAATTTCCCATTGGGGTAATAAATTCGTATTGAATGTGTATTTAATTATGTAAAAGGTTTAAGTTGTTTGTGGCCGTTCACACTCTCTCGTTTAATACACGAATATCGTGCGTGGTTGCATAACTATACAAATTTAACTATATTTCGTAAACGGCAAGTGTAATACATTTCTGTTTAGAATAATAAATTAGTATTTAATGTGTTTTAAAATTGTCTGGTTGTTTGAAATCTTGGTCTGGTTTGATTGTGTTCATTGGTTCTCTCTATAATCGTATTTGAAATTCTTCCATGGCTAAATAATTATGATTCAGTTTTTAACAATATTTATTTAATACACGACAACATTAATAAATATCTCTTCGGGGTAATAAATTAGGTCTGAACGTGTATTTAATTATTTAATAGGTTAAAGTTGTTTGTGCTCGTTCATACTCTCCCATTTAATATTCGAATAGCATGTGTGGTTGCATAACTACGCAGAATATATCAATATTGTTTTCATAAACGGCAACAGTAATACATTTCTGTTTAAAGTAATGAATTAGTATATGTGTATATGTGTGTTTAATAATGTTCTGAGTTTGATTTGATTGTGCTCCCTGATTCTCTCTATAATCCTATTGGAAGTTCTGACATGGTTGGATAACTATGATTCAGATTTTAACAATATTTATTTCGTACATAGCAACATTAATACATTTCTCATTGAAGTAATAAATTAGTTCTAAATGTGTGTTTAACTATTTAATACGTTTTAGTTGTGTGTGGCCGTTCATACGCTCTCACTTAATACTCGAATGTCGTGTGTGGTTGCATAATTATGCAGTTTATAACAATATTTTTTCATATACGCCGAGAGTAATAATTTTCTGTTTAGAGTAAGAAATTAATATACATTGTGTATTTTTGGTTCTCTCTACAATCGTATTGAAAGTGCTGGCATGAATGAGGAACAATGATTCAGTTTTTAACAATATTTATTTTATACAAGGCAACTTTAGACAATACAACACAACTCTAATAGATTTTAATTGTGTGTGCCCGTTCATACTATCTAATTTAATTCTCGAATGGCATGCGTGGTTGCATATCTATGACGTGTTTAACATTATTTCATAAACGGCGAGAGTAATTAACTTAATTTTTGGGTAATAAATTAATAATAAATAATCGTATTAGTTTGAATCGATTTTGTCCAATTTTTAAGTTTGGTTGTGCTTGCTTGACAGTCGCGCCAGTACAACCACTGTTATTTCTAAAACGGTAAGAGTAATAAATGTAATTTTGGGGAAATAAATTAGCAATAAATATGAGTACTAAATATTCCATTTGGTTTGGTGTCATTGTGGTATAGTTGTTGTGGCAGCTTGACCCAGCCGCTTGCGGCATACTCCTTGCCGTGAACTTGTCAGTCTCTCTGTGTTTCTATCTCTCTAAATCTTTTACATCTGCCCTTCTGGTTTGTTTGTCTCTGTGTGTATGTGTGCGTATCTTCCTCGCATAGTAAAATGAAAACAAAACATAAAATGTTTCTACGCCGGCCCCCTACCCAAAAACCCGTGGATAACGGGCAGTAAGGCTATCTCCATTATTGATTACGCCCTGAAGATCGCCTCCCAATATACATTCCTGTGTTATGACGAATCGTAGTGTTAATTGACAAGATAGTTTTCAGATTGATTCTACTACATTTATCTATTCGGCAAAGTATATTTCATTTCTACACATGTTTGATACTACATAATAATATTGTTGCTACAATATAACGCACTTTTTGTTAATATTTTTAAGTGTTTACAGACAGCAAAAATATGTAGCAGGACTGGAACGAGAACTTAGGTATTTATGCCTGATAAATGGCGCCCTTACCGATTATGCCTCGAGAACATATATCTGAGTCTGTCGTCAAAGTACTAGTACGCTGTTTGTTTTACATTTAAGAAAAATGTTTAAACAAAAATCGGACGTACCCATTTTATGTTCTTTGCTATATTCAAGCAAAAAAATAAAAAAGTATCCCCCAAAATTCAAATTTCCGTTCAAAATTGTAGAGGCTGCGACATCAGCAAAATACAATTCATTTCTAAGGTAGTTTTGAACTGAATGCAATGACAAACTTAAAACCGTCCAAAAAAATACAATTCATCCAGAAGTGTCTCAAGCAGAATTGTCATGTCAAAGCGACATGAAGAACTATTTATATTTGGCATTAATTACCAGATAATAGGAGAAAATTCGCATTCAACATTTCGATTATTCAGATCTTCCAAAAAATCTAGTAGGAGAGATCGGGAATACATTTTTATCACTCTCCAACCTATATTTAGAACTGTGCCTCTTGTGTTCTGAACTGCAAGGCGTCAAACTGGAAGGTAGAGGCAAAGTCAAAAGCAACCAGGAAGAGGCGTCACTATTGCTTTACCATCACTCTCCTAAAATATGAATTTTAAGTTTCCGAATACCTGAAAATAGAGGGTTAACTGTCTTTCAAGAAAGACATCCACTACATACCGTGTCGTGTCTGTCGAAGTTCAGTAAAGGATAAAAGTAAACTAGATAGTTACGATTTGCTAATGTAGTCTTAGCTTATGCTTAGTCAATTAAATTATTTTTAAAAACTAAAACAGTGCAAAATCTTCAATTTCTAGTAGGTTTACATATTTTATATCGTATTACCTTAGTTTTACCAATCTTAATTGATTTTCTAAGGAGATTAATATTATTTAATAACAAGTGCCACTTTTTATTTTTCGCAAAAGAATTTAAAAAATCTCTTGTGGCTACCTCTAAATATCTAGGAATAGCTTTTTTCATATTCAATGTTTATCAATTTTCAGTAATGTAAAGGGCTCCTAAATATTTGAACATGGCTTTTCTTAATCACCCGGAAAGTCATCATAAAATCATAAGCGGGCTACTCAGCATAGGAGAAAATGCAAAAAAGATGAAATAAGGTAAATATAGTATATGGCCGGGGCAAAAATGGAGCAGTTCTTAGATAAGAAATGGTCTCAGTTTCTATAGTTGTGGGACGAAAGAAAGCTCAGGCAGGCCAATTAAACTAGGTACGGTGATGGGTGTGCATCATGCTCGTCACAATTGACCCCAGCCTGCCCTCATTCCGAGCGGTGTTGAAGACATTAGAAAGAGACTCGTTGGAACAAATAAGTGAAGGAAAGTGAAATGAGGTAAATCTGTACTTGTCATGGCAATTAATTATGCAAATGAAGATTTTATTATGGAAGTTCAATGTGGTGTAATAAGAAAGCTTATAAAAAAATTGATGAAAACCTCGAAGAATGAGACACGATCGGCGCCATATCTGCAATGCAAAAAAATACGCGTTCACAATGTAAATGAGGTGGTGATTGTCAATACGGTTAGGTGTTGTCTGACCAAAAATCATTAATTATGTAATGATTAAACTTGAGAGAATATTTATAAAATTCAAGTGGACAATTAGATTTTTTTATTGTGAATCTTAAAAAAATACTTGTTTAAAAGCATCCCTTCTTACGTTGATGCAGCAAAAATTGCCTATTGCAAATGGCTGCAGGCGCAGGTCGCTGTCAAAAAATCAGCCAAAATATGTAGCTTAATACTTCAATAATACATAATACAAAATTTATGTGACAGTTTTTAATTATTCATGAGAGTCCTGTGATATACATTATTGTCCATCTCAAGACTGAATTGCCGAGTGTTCATGAGTAGCAGTGTTATACAGAACGTATATTAAAATTAATATAAATATATCGTATATTACAAATCTTTTTCGTAGTCATTATTTCTTTTGCCTCTGTGAATAACTATTTTATTTAGAAGGCTTCAGACAAAACATCATCAAAACTAGCATTATTTCATCAATCTCAGAGGACATAATAGGCATTCTATACTAAGAAAGGGAAATCACACTTCAAAGCCGAGTTTTATTATTGGTACAATTATTTTATGTAATCTAAAACTCTAGGAACTGCAGGATGGATTTCCCAGAATATTATCTCAGGCGGGAATGAACATTCTCAAAATATACCCAACGAGCAGTATGAAGGCTGACTAAATTCGAAAACATACTGAATGCGTACCATAATGTACTTAACATTGTATTCAATTCATTTAAATTGACATTATATTCGACGTCTGGATGAATTGAGAGATCTAAAAATATTAATACAATCAATATCAATCAAAAGCACATTGTTCTTGTTCAATAGAGAGTACTTGAGGTTCATTTATGTAGAGAACAGCATTGAAACCGTGTTTCTTTTGTTTGCTAATAATTTGTTCTTCAGATTTCTAGAGCTCCTTGTTTTCTGTCACGTTTGTACACTGAATTGATACTTTTGGAAGGATGCCATACCAATTTGATCCAAAGGTAAGTGAAATGGTACGATTGATGTGTATCCACAATAATGATCTTCCTACTGAAATGGTCATTCGGCATGTTGTAGTATATAATGCATGATTACATAATCTAACCAAAACAAATTGTAATTCGAACTGATTGATCAATTTTTTTGTTTCAAGAAGTGCACCACTATAATAAAACTGTTATGGACGATCGGTTAAATATGCAAAGCAATTTCGTAAGAATTTTAAATTTTTAACGAACATTTTGATAACTTTCGAGCACAATGTAATTAAAATGAAATTCTAAGTAAATAATTTACATCTATTTTAACATGAACTTAAACGCAACTTAACATGAACGCAAAATTTTCGTATTATTTTTTAAATTATTTTAACTAGCAATATCCCCATCGTTTCGCCTATTTGCGTTCTGAGCAATCGACACAAATAAGAGATCTCTTTGGCACTCGGTACCTACCTGGCTCGGTAAGTCTGTTTCCCATCTTTTGTTATAATCTTCTTGCAAGCGAATATCCACATTGAAATAATGGTTATTAAACAGAATTTAAAAGAAAATTAATAGATTATAAAAACGTAAAATATTTTCAATAGAAGCGGAAAGATGTTACTGTCTTCATTTACATTTCTTCTGTCTTGGGGTTTTAATACTATGTACTATCTCAGAATAAATGTTACAAATTTCTAAGGCATGTGCGGGGGTAGAGGAGTCGCATTTTGTCAATTAACATGTGGTAAATATCATGCAATAAAGTTATACATGTGATTTTAGTCTCTACTTGGTAGGAAATTCGGCTTGGACAGGTATTTGGTAGGTGCACGAAACTTCTTTACGTCAGAACGTGTATCTGCCAAACGCCAGTTCACGGTAAGTTTTCTACCTCAGAAGCAAATGTCACATGAGTAGGTTTGTTATCTGACATTTCTGTGATCATGACATTTCAGTGATCATCTTCAACACCCCTACATGATGTAGATATTAGTAACTTTTATTCAGAGACACGTGTATATAAAAAACCCGCAGATGGCAAATTATTAAATTTAATATTTTTATTCCTTCACTTTGTGGATCACCAAGCAATTGATCAGAATAAATTTCAATAAAGAAATTGTCTGGGAGAAAGTGAGAAAAATAAAAGCCACAACTTGCACTGCCGATGCCAAGTGGCGGAGCCGTGCGCGGTGCGGCAAAAACTCCAGTGGGCGTCTGTGCCTCGATCCCCAGACCGCCGGCTCTGCGGCGCGCGACGAGACGCCGCCAGTTCAGCAAGCACACACCGAACCAAAATCGATGACAGCGCCAGCCCTCCACCTCCCTCCTCCCCCCTCCCTCCCGGCTCCCTAGCCGTTCTCTGCCTTCCCCCTCCGGCAATAGCGCAGCGGCAACTACGCGGCTACAAATTTCCCGCAATGTTCGCGCTCCTGCCGGCGCCTTTGTCGCATTACGGACACCTGTTCCCGCCACAAAGCAAGCAAGGCGCAGCCCAGCGTCGGCTTGGACAGCCGCCTGCCTACCAGAGAAATTCCGGTTTTTTCTTCCGGTTGTTATCCTTCTCCGAGTTGTGGAACATTTTAAATTAAATATGTTTACTTGTGGAAGGCAGTATTTCATTTTCACCGAAAAGCAATCTCATGTGTAACTTGATAAAAATGGACGGTTTGATACGATTATAAAAATTGTTCACCATTTAATTAGGTAGTACAATAGTTTAAAACTTTTTTGAAGTTAAAATCTATTTCACACCAAATATCAAAATTAACAATTGATCTCCTGTTTGAAACTTCAGAATACACGACAGTTAAACGGAAATTTGCCTAGTAGAATGAAAACATTTCCATATTGTTAAACACGTACACTCCTCGTCAAAAGTTACATCTAGACTGATACTAGGGGAGAAATTATATTTGTTAGGAAGGAAAAGGCCACTGAGGTCAATAAATTATTAAAACTTGACAGAGATATGAGCATTGTTTACTGAGTTACACAAACACATTGTACCATTTAGTATGACATACGGCCGCTATGTGTGCGAACACAGTCTGCCAAACTCCGCGGAATTGCGTTGTACACAATCCTAAATTTTCTTAACTACTCTATGTAGCATGAATATGAATATGAAACTCGCAGTTTCTCCAGATTTTTTCTGGAAGGGCAGAAGACGAATTTCACGCTTTATAGAGTAAAATCTGACTAAATCGGAACCTGTATAAGCAGGAAATCTACCTTAAGCGGAAAACGTTTTCCGGGCCGTGAAGTTAAATGGCATTTTACGGCATAATGGCATAAATTTGTTAATGACATAATGGCATAAAACGGAACCTCTCCGACGTGGAAACGCAACGGTTTTTCATTTCCTGCACGAAAAAATCTTTATAAAACGAAATTCTTGCGAATTTAATGCAATTGGCAGAGAGACACGAGATGTTCTTAATGAAATGAATGCATCTGCAAGACTGTTTTAAATTCTCTTTCCCTGTGGCATGTGCTTTAGTCGTGGCTGCCGGGCATTGAAGGAGAGGGGCTTCAGCTGTCAGCGTAGAATTCGACCTTGGCGTCCCTTGTTTCTTAAGGCGCAGGCCGCAGGGGAATTTCTTCTTTCCTGACTCTCTGAACGTGGGAAGGTGTACGGGCCTGGCTTCTATTCACGCGACTCCCTGCCCTTGAAAATCATAACCCCTCGACCAGATACAGCTAAATTTTTCTAGGGTGGCCGCTGGGATTCGCGAGTAGAGGTAGAAGCTGAAAGTGGTGGGGAAAGAGCCAGAAGGCGGCGCTCGCTCGTGCCTATACCAAAAACAGAAGAGTACCGCACCGCACATGCAATCGAACGGTCTTGGAAATCAATTTGCTGTAGTGTCTTTGCTCAGTAATGGAGAAACACCAAATTCACGGGATGGCCTGGCCCTGTCCTCATCATCCATGTTTTCCATTATCACTGATACCCGTTTGCTCACTATCATAAGTAGTATCACTATCTCTGTCTTTACTATCGTTCGCATCGTTTCGTGTAAAATTACGATTTCTTGATATGGTGCATTAAATCATTGCGCAGCAAATTATACTCTCATTGAAACTGTCGAGAGCAGATTCTATGTCCTTTTTCATCTTCTCTTTAGTAGGAGTAGAAAATTAACATGATTCTCCGGATTGAATATAATTAATTTCCTTATTAATTCTGCAAATAGATATTTTCGAAACACCCGTAGCAGCAATTACTGCCTGAAGAACTGCTTTGATATTTTCAATACCTTCTTTTGCTTCTCTTCATAAATTGATATACTTTGCCACGACTTCACGAATCTGACTGTAAAGGACGTCCTTATGCAAGTTGTTCTGAACAGGACGCATTGCAATGATTACAAAAAAATAATAATCACTTATACAGAACTTCATATAAATAGCTGTATTCTGTTAGGGAAATGCAACTCAAAACTGGCACATTGCGGAGACGAATAGTAAGGGTCATTGTTTACTCATTTGGATTAGGGCTGTCAACACATTCTGGGAAGGGACGCACTCCGCCCCTAAAGCGATAGGTTTGAGGAATGGACTCTTCCGGCAGCTCTGAGCTCTGATCTTGAGCTGCCACGCCAAAATAATTTCACCCTACACATTGTGAAATTTCATGAGCCATGTCATTATCAGAAAGCCATAGCCCAGGGTTGTGACGCATTTTGAGTAGAAAGATTCAGCAAGCAGTCCGAATACAGCCAGTAAGGTGTGTATTTTTGAACTCAGAAGCTGTCAATGAAAAATGTTTCATGTTCATTTATTGGTGATTTCTTCCATAAATACGTTATATGTTAATTTATTTTGATAATTATAATAGTCATGTAATTTAACACTTTCAGTACAGAAATATCAATATCACAAGTGTCAAAAATGGACAACCTTGCTTAAAACGGAAACCTCCCTAAAGCGGAATTGTTTTGTGTCCCGATCGATTCCGGCTTAGATTTTATTGTAGTAACATGCACATTTTCGAGTGTGGACAGGTCTGGCGATAGGGTCTAAGGCTGATGACAATGTGTTTCAGTAGCAAAATGTACTTTCAAAGCAGTTTTTGGTCGCTAATGACCTATTAGTGGATGCAACGTTAAATAATAAAAAGCAGTTTTTGCGATTTCACACTCAATCGAACTGAGAGAGAGAAAATTGACTTAAATGTTTGTAAAGTAAAAAAATCTCGTTCGTGGTTTTTGTCGTTTCCCCGCAATCCATTGAGTAAATACTGAAACGGTCCCGTTTGCTTCTAGAAAGTAAACATAGCATTAACTCGCTTCGGACTCAGTTTGTATTTTTCACAGAAGTAAACAATGTTTTTGCAGATGGCACACACCTATCCATTATTGATATACTATATTCAAATGAAACAGAGAGTGAGGAATGAAAATTAACATGAGAATATTTTACAAATTTCCAACAGAGTCAATGGCGGGTGGGGTCAAAAGACAATGTTCCAGAGCCCGGGCATTATGCAAAAACGTACTTTCTAAAATCTTTAGTAGCAGCCGCTCGTCAGTACGGTCGGTTGCACATTGTATCTTGATATATTTTAAACTGTAAGGTTGACAAACAAATTTTGTGGGTTCCTAGCCCAGTTTTCTTCACATACAGAATTTATTCATATTTTTAGTACAATCATTACGGTACGACCCTGATCAGTTCCAGGCTAATGCCGGAGCACTACTCTCAATTATGAGGACACGCGTGATCCTTCCCCTCTAAACCTTCCCCCCATTTCCTAGGGCCCTCAAATGTCCATCTCCCATGATAAAAAAATTCTCCCTCTAGTGTCGGGGATATGTGAAGGCGGAACTATAAGTGCTGTTAAACGTCAAAAGAAGAACATTACAGTACACATATGTTATTTCGTTGTTTGAAAAGATTATGGCTGCAGTAATAGATTGGATTTTATTTCATTATGGCTAATTCACATTTCATGTTCACTGGGTAGTTTACTAGAAGTGTAATAAGAGAAACATTTTACAATTAACATTTATATTGTCAAAACTCACACAAATGTAATCTATAATTTCTCTGTTAGTTTTAAATCCACAGTCCAACTTCTTTCAAATATCCACGTCAAATGTGGAAACAATACAGTTCGAATATAAAAATGCCGTCTATTGTTAATGTAAGTACTCTAGGTTTGCAACGAGAAATAATTTTTAACACTAGGTGGTGGTCATTTCTAATCGAGTGTTCGTAGTTATTATCATTGTTTCCTCCAGACGGTTGCTGTAAAAGTACTAATCTAATTTATCAAAACCACGCTACCATCATGTTCTTTTTCATACCTTAGGCTGAACATTGAACCGACTTTCGCGTAATTGTTTCTTGCGGGTCACAATAAGAGTGATCGGTCGCACTGCATGCACGCGAGAATCCTGATATCTGTCGAAATATCAGTATGGCTCAATGCTGATCAAGTGATGATCATTTGTGCATCATGCAGTGATTGCGTGAAACTACTTATTTGATTATGCACACCACTTTTATCTAATTTGAATACATTAATTCATATGTAATAATTTTCTTAAGGATAGAGGGGGATATAATAAGTAAGAGTAATAGATTGCAGCTTCCATTATGTTTTTTGGTCTCGTCAATTCCAAATTTCTTTAATTTTAACAAAAGACGAACTCCTCAGAAAATATGCCCACTGTTTGAAAATATGCCCACTGCCATTGGCAGTTATATTATGCACACATGGACCTAATAATAAAGAAACCATCAAACCTTGTCACGGAGCACACACAACCAAGTATTGTTTTTAAAATAAAAATATTAAAGGTCAGTTGCTTTGACGTGTCTAACAAGACGGTGTAAAAATTAAATGGGCCTTTTGGCTTATTTTATAAAAACTCCTGGCATGTAATTACTTGAAATCAGTGAACCGCTCTCTGTATTATTACTGTTTGAAAAAGTTACGTTTATGTGTTAGTATTTCTTACGGTATTGATCACTTTATTGAACGAAGGAAAAGTACCCGACCCGGGGGCCTTCGATCTAACGCGACCCACTAAGTAGTAGTTCTTAATAGGACAGGTGCGGCGCGTGCTAATAGTGAATTGGTTCAGAGAACCTCCTGTGAATTACAGTTTTAAATTATTTTAAAGTGGTAGTAAATATTGTTTAATGTTCTTCTTCTCGGTAGGAATCTCAACTACAGAGCAAGACGAATTTCTCGTTCTGAGAATTCAGTGCAGCGCCGCGACGCCCAATGCCCTCACCAAAATATCGCGCCTGGATCCATTACGGAGCTCTGAGCGAGTCTTTCTGTGCGAGGGACGTGCAGGGTATAGAGGGATTCAGAGGAAACAGTTTTACTTCCTCGCCTTAATACGTCTACACAGTAAAAAGAGAGTAATTTAATGCTGCGGCAAAAATCAGAGATTTTTCTATAGAAAGAATCCTATTAACGAACCCTAGTAACGAAATTAGTGGCGATAAACAGCAGTATTTTCTCGCATTGTTTGTAATGGCTACGCAATTTTACACTACTACATGAACCTCCAATAGTGGTTCCCAACAACAAAGGTTTTATCTTCGGTCCGAGACTCGTATTCAGGTCCTCCGAGTCCACAGACCAAAAAAGGTTCCCGCTACAACACGCAGTCGCTCGGGGATGCTCGCTTTTCCCGACAAAAACAGAATTAAAGAAACAAAATTAAAATCAAAATTCTCTACCATTATTTCTAATGGGCAATTTTCGAAAAATCAGAAAGTTCAACGAAAATCATTTCTTAAGTTTCGTTGCCAACGCCCAATAAAACGAGTTTTCATGTTAAAAAATCTCCGATTTCCGCCGCAACATGACAATACTTTCTCTATACTACGTAAATATAATAACACAAAAAAGCCTAAACGAATCTGTTTATTGAAAATAATATTAATATAATGTATCTAAGCGATAAAGAAAAAAATATTGCTGCATTTGTTGAAAGAAATAACAGTTTTCTTTGGAAAATATAATCGATAATACCCGCATTTATTTAATGATCTTCGCACCTCATTCTAGTAATTAAGATTATATCTAGACAATTAATAAATGACTTCTTGACTGTCCGGGAGACGCCGCGTCGTTAGCTGAGAGGTCGACGTTTCGTCTCCCGGACAGCCAAGAAGTCATGGACTCGAGCCGCGGAAGCGTACGTGTACATAATTAATAAATCATAAAATTTAATACTTTAATTTAAACCCTTCTGCAGTGATTAAAATATTACTTCTTAATGAATACACACTGTAGCATTCTGTTAATGAGTCATTACGTACCACACGTTTTATTTGATAAAAACCTAGTAGAGAACTGACAAAAACCTAATATGAGAAACAGTTAAGAACAAAATGGTGATTATTAACATTAAATACCGTAACTTATACAGAGATATTTCTTAATGCTGGATTTATTTTAACACATCGTGTGTGAAGGTATAATTGAGTTCCCAGACCCACTATCAAATCTATCTCTCTCTCTTATAGTTTTACTATCTTACATTCCACTATTTCCGGGTACCCAGTTTCAACTATTTTTAAACATACGGGTGATTTGCAAACTAACGACAGAGTTGCAACACTCACATGAAGACACTGACCAAACGGGACAGTCATTATCACAGGAGGGGAGAATGACATTAATTTGGGCGGTCAATTTACATTTGAACAACATGTAAAACACATTACAATATGCCGCCCAAAACACTAACATTGTAGTTTCGAACTTGCCCTTCTGGTACAACCACTAACACTGTTAAACAATGGATTATTTGAGGCGTTCAGAAGCAAATCCGACTAACTCCAATTTTTAAAAAATTCTGAATAATAACATTGTTGTGTTCCACAAGTAAATATTTGTCAATGGCCTAGACGACGAACTCCACATTTAACTAGTTTGCCGCTAGAATGTGCTAACTGCTCTGGCAAATGAACATTTTTATCAGTTGTTTCGTGGTCAGTGTGATTAACTCCTTGAACAGCCGTTTTTGAACTGAACTGTTGCGATGTTTTTCAACTATACAATGTTTGTGTATGTAGTATTTCTTATGTTTACTTTCTTATTTCAATCAAGAAATAGCAATAATGTCAAACGTAAAGTCATGTACTTGTCAAATCACAACATCAAAGTTGTTCTCTCTCTCTCTCATATGAAATATCTGCAAATCAGAGTGGTAACATAAACTATTGATTAAAATTTCTTGTACCAGGACACAGCCTCCGAAAGATTAATATTTTTCCTATATTGAAAAAAGAGCAAAAACTAGTAGCCAGATCTTTTCTCTGAGGGAATGGTATGTTATTATTCTTGGCTGCAGGAAAAAAAACTATTTCTTCACAGAAATGAATCATGAAGACTTACATTCGACAGAAAACTTAGAAAAATGTATCACCGACAGGGAAAAAAGTGTCCAAGGTGAACCAGTTGTTAACTTGCTGGACACTGGCTGACAATGAGATGTATCCGGATTGAGAATGTTGAATCATTTGCTATCATATAATAGTACATTCTTACTAGATTTTAACAAATGACATTTGGAAAAATTCTGACATTTGAAATATCCAAAAGAAACATGGAAACAGACGTCCTTTAGAAAGTCTAGCTAATGTCCCATAAGATCCTTATAGAACATCAAGACAGATCTCCATGGAAAAACGAAGGATGTAATAAGCCTCTTGAAGTATCTATTTCTATAGAAGTCTATATTGAGTTGGCACGACACATCATGATTCGACTTCCACGCAGTCTCCTGCCAAACCCTTCCTTTCACCTTTCTTGCGTTCTTCACCCTCACCCTATTTCGAACCCTTTTACCTCATCCTCCGATCATACTCCCGTTTCTCCCAATCCCAGTAATAATTCCTTTACACCTGATGCCCCAATTTCTGCGTATCCTGTCACCCGTTACAACCCGGACCATCCACTCAGAGTGAAGATGAAGTAAACATATAGCATCTACAGTCAGATGAAACAGAAAAACATTCGTGTATGGACCTGAAAGAAACCACTGCACCTAAATGTTGAACATATTTCTAATAAAAATGAATTTATAGAAGCTGGTCTACAGAACGATTTAAAGTAGCTGTTTTTTCTTACAGAACAGAGGATATCTCGTAATGAACTTACTACAAAGACTAAATGTGCCTTTAATAAGAATTGTGACTCAGCTTCATTGTCAATGTCCTCCCATATTTCGTCCATTCTCCCTGATCCGTTGAGTAAAGGAAGAGAGTTTCACTTGTTTTGCATCTGGACATGAGTGTGGTAATCTCTGCACGTGTTTTTGAGTTTTGTAGAGAACGTAGATACTAAAATAATCGTTTTTCATTTTCTCGCTGCAGTAAGTCGATATGTTCACGTAGGACACCAGGGACAATAGCAAAATTCTGTAGCTTTTTTGCCTTTGCAAATACGTTTTAGTACACTGGAGCGAATATCTTCACACCAATTCTTGCCAAGAACGCTCGCTGCTACTTTTACTCAAAATTCGACTTAATATGAATATGAATTATGAAAGATATCCCAGATCTCAAGAATCCGTGCGCAGATTGCTCTTCTCACAACGTAACTCCCTTTTTTAACATCAAATAAATAAATAATTTAATGAATTAAAATTTTTAATTTATCTTCATCCTTTCCCTTTCTGCTTCTTCCACCAGGTATAATCAACGTCATCGTGATGTTAAATGTAATTGTAAACCGCATTTCACTTTCTCACCCTTACGTCGTAATAAGGGAAAATGTAGTAATCGTACGCCGGAAAACGGCGAATTTTCGACAGAAAAAACTTATTGTCAGGCCCTGGTAACGAAAAAGAACAAAAATCCCAGGTGTGACTGCGGTCACTTGGGAGAGATTCTGTGTGCAAGCTCCGAGTGAGGTGTGGGTTGAGATCCACCACTCACACCGATCATCAATCGGTTAAGATCGCTCCTGAGATCAAGGCACATCACGGATTGATGCGCCTGTAAGGACTTTGTGTCCGAGTGTGACATCCGGTCACGGAAGCTTGGCTTTGTGCGCGCTTCGATTTTAGGAGTGGCGAGTGCCACTAATTAAACCGATTCTCAATCGGATTTGGGATCGCTCCCGCGATCAGGGGATAGTAGAAGGTCTATCAGAGCTATTATATAAAGTGCAACCATTTAAATGTACATATTTGTTTTGTAAATATAACTGTATATATGCAAGCTCGTGTCTGTGTTCGCTGTGAGTACCCATGACGTCTCACATATTACTTTTTTGTGACATGTTAAAATTAAAAATGTTATTCCCGGTTGTGACCATTGTGTTTTCGGTGCCTTCGATGTATTTACTTTCCCAGAACAATACTGCAAACACTAGCTAATAAATAACATGAGGACCCCTTAGAGGCATCTTAAATATTTATTTTATTTCATTTGTACGCATCTCTAAATAATTCTATTGTAGAGAGGCACATTAACAATCCTTATTTTAAAATCAAGAAAACGCAGCGTTTACAAAAACAATGTTTGGTAAAACATAATATAAAAAATATCAATATTATGATGCAAAATATAACAAACATTTATAAAGCTAACTTAGGTAATTGTTGAAAATATTTCGATTTGACTATTCTGAAAGTTTGTTATTAAAAAATTTTAAAACAAAATGGAAGCCCGAGTTTACGTCTTATCCTCTACTATATTAAAAATTGTAGATATAATATAACACCTCAAATTTTGTTTAAAAAGACACTGGGATAGTTGTACTAAAAAAATAAACTTTCCGTGAGTTTTTTCATTGTTTCAATCATGCATTCACACGTCTGCCCTTCCCAACTGATGGGTCTTGTTCGATCAGGGAGTCACGGTTCACTCCTACGCAATAGTATTCATTTATTTCCTTTTTGAAAAGTATCTAAAGCTTTGTGCACAGTTCTAACTTTCTAATCATAACGCATTGAATTACTGTGCACAAACCATACTTTACACTTCCTGAAGTTCAAGAGTCGGTGACTCGCCATCACTCAGATACTAGATCCCGACGATTACGTGTTTGCTGTTGTAAGCCGGCCCTTCATGTTAGGGCAGTAACGCGAGTTCAGGAACTCCGCACTTTCCGAGGATAATTATAGTCATCTCACAAAGAACAGTGCTGCCAACTGTCCAGGAAAGTGAGACAAGTGAGAACGGAACGGATTTGGGAGTCCGTTCCCATGATATTGCCACTTCGCAAACCGCCTCTGGGTCAACAGCCAAATTCCTTGACAGATCCCATCTGACACTGTGCGATTCGATTTTGTATGAAAATACACGTTCAGTGAATGCTTCTTATGGGTGGAGTACAACATTGTTTTGGTAGTATTAGTTTTAGTCATATGTGGTGCGTATTTTGTTTATTTTGTAATTGATGGCAACTGCGAAGTTTGGAGATGCAAGCGATATGCCCTTTCCTCGGAGGTTCTCCTTAGGATATGCGAGGCTACATGAGCACAGTCGCCACTTTAACACAGTACTGTCCCACGCTGACTCACACTCCCTTGCTAAGAAACCAGATACGACTTCCGGTTCGAAGGCACCGCCACAGACGACGTTCATCAATTGGGATAATTACATTCAATAATTCCATTTCTACATTTGTTTGAGAAATGTAATGCCCATGATTTGTGTTGCGACATTGATTAGTCGTACTAGTAAAACAGTTATTATCTTTTTTGCAACTAGTTTTGAAATGTTTCCTTTTTCAACGTTGAATAATGAAATATTTCCGAATACTAAAGAAATTGTTGTATTATTTGGATATCTGTGCGTATAAAACAAATAAGCTTCAAGATAGTATAAAGCTTCATCGGAGCAAGGTAAAGTCGTCGACAATATTTAAATTGACCTAGATGAAAGATCCATTCGCTTATCAGTCCATATTAATGCACTCTGTGCATATATTACATACTTCCATAAATTATAATCCGACGTCAGTGGGAATAGCAACAAAATCAATACAAGATAAAAATTCTCTTTCAATTTCATTTTCAACAAATGAAGCAGTTAATTTCATGTTGTAATTTACCTCCGCCAAACCTGTTGATTTATGAACGCACTCGTACGTGTTTATTTGCGTTTTTTTAGTCCTACTCCCCAAAATCCATTGTGTTGAAGGAGGACGTGGAGTAGTTTATCGTCTAACCTCCTTTCCAACCAGTATCGCCACAATCGCTTTATCTGAAAATACACTTTCTTCTGCGAGGGAGCCGTTATGTTAACCCATTCAGCTGCAGGCGGCGGCGGCGGGGGCGGGGGCGGCCGGCCACTGGCACGACCCTGGGCCCCGGGGACGGTCCCGCGTGGCGGAATCCGCTCGCCCCGGGGGGGACGTGCGGCGAGGGGGGCGAAGGGGGCAGAAGGGCGGCGGCGGCGCCCGCAGCTGCCACAGAGCCCCGGGGGCCGAGGGGGACTCATCAATTTAAAATTGAGCGCAATTTAGTAAAGAGCTCTGGGGGAAACACGAGCGCTCCGTCCCCGCGCGTCAGCCTCCCTCTCCGTTGCACCTGCGGGGGCGGGCCAATCCACACGGAGCGCCGCTCACGTGACGCAGTTAAATAAATCTCCGCGCGCCCGCAGACCACACGTTCATGTTGGCTAATTATTTATTGAAATTTTAAAAAACGCATTAGGCGTCGTTAATGCGCAAGGGTACGAGAGATACCTGAACTTGTCTCGATCAACATGTAGAGGAAATGTTTTTACATGCACATCACTAGATTTCGGAAAGAATTCATCGTCAATTTTTTCAGTACGGTACATGTATGTTTCATGCTACAATTTTCTTTTAACTAATCAAATGTTTTTGAGACAAGTTTGTTGTAACTAACATGTCTTACCTCAATTATATTAAGAGGCTATGATTTCCGAATTTCACACGGGGCAATAAGGTCCTATCATGAAGGATTTCAAAATATTAATGAAAATAAATACATGATGCGTTTAATATCAGAGTGGTAGATATGCGCTGGATGGCAGAGATTCAACACTTAAAAATCTATCTTTGGACTTTCTCTTCATCCTTCGAAAAAGCACACCATTAATCACACACTGGGAAGACAGATGCAAACTTCTTTTATTCCTGTGAATGAAATACATTCCTGAAATTCGTGGACAGCCCACTCGAATATCAACAGCCTCGTGTACGACGGTATACGTCTTCTCAAATGTGTACATGATGGACAGGTGTGCTATCCAGAAAATAGATTCGACCTCTGGCCTAACAATGCTGTACTATCAACATTTTATACGAATATATTGCACTACTTTTTCCCAAAAATTAACATTATTCCACGTGTTTTTTTTATTTGGCCATCGCATGTTAGACAAAACTTTCATAACATTATTTACTGAAACGAAAAAGAAAATTTCAAGATGATGGAAAAAGAGAAAACTTTTCATTCCTTTTGGGAACAGCAGAGCTTCAAGAGGGCATTTTTTATTGAGCGAATGAGATCAGCATCTCCTGTATCCCATTACCGTATTACTTCGAATTATACACGTGCTTTACTACCATCAATTTCAAGTAGCTCTCCAATTGCTGTTACGATGTTGGTTTAACAGCGAACATGTGCAAACCTCGGGACCATAATCATAGAAAGCAAACGAGCTGCCACTGAGGTAACGCGGAACTACAACACATCCCAAATATTACTGGTAAATGTAGAATTTAATGATATATTTTTCCTTTTTATATTTTTTTACAGTTCCTACCCAAACGTTCCCTGAAACTGCGCCGTATTTGGAGCCTGCAGTAATCCTAGTAGTTTATTTCCCCAACTTGAAACTTTTAATACAGCGGCGTTTTAAGCAGCGAGAATTCGACTCCCCCTTCGCGTGCGGTTTCCAAACAACACTGCTGCATGCGAATCGGCGCCGTTCGCAGGCGGCGAAAGGCGGAGTCGGCACGGGGGGGGAGTTGACCGCCGCTCCTCTTCGTGCCCTGCCCCGCCCCCGCCCCCGCCCTGCACCCCGCTCCGCCAAACTTCCCCGACCCTCCGCGACATAACCCCCTCTACTCCCAACCTCCCGCCTCAGTGCCGCAACCGACAACCCTGCCCCGCCTCCACTCCTTCATGCGCCGAATCTCCCTGGCCCACCCACCCCGTCCCCTTACTAAGGGGCACCGCAGCTCCGCCGCCTCGTGTCTTCGTCTCGCCACCCCGCCTGCTTTCACGGGCGCTTTCCGCCGCCCCTTTCCGGCCGCCGCATCGCCCATCGCCCATCGCCCCGCGCTCTGCGGGCGCGCTGCCCGTCGCCGCTGTCTTTACGCACGCACAAGCAGCTCCTGTCCGTTGAGCGGCGCGCTAACATTCGTGCGGCAACGCTATTTCGGTACCCCAAGAACACAACGGGGCACAAAAGCAATGCTGGGCCCGGAATGAATTGGAAAATTATGGAAGGAAAAGTTATTGCTTTAAAAAGTAATGGTACATGTATTGAGAAGCGTATTACAATCACTGTCAGTACGTTTGTGTAACAATCTTTCCAGCTTTTGAGATGTGGCAAGAGCGTAAATATTTTCAATATTTTCTGTATTTGTGGTCCTTTCCAGGGATACATACCACGCTCCGTTTTTGAAGAACCATTTTAGCATCTGCAATGTTGCTACATCTATACAACTTTGTCTACATCACTCCAGATCGTAACGCCGTCTCCAGGTTGTAACGCCGTCTCCAAATTGTAACGCCGTCTACAGGTTGTAACGGAGTTCCTACGAAGCGATTAAGTGTGACGACGGTTTCGCACCCGATAAGCGATAAAAGCCGACACTAACACTATGAGTTAGGAAAGGTTGTAATAATGAAAGTTCCCAAACGATGAAACAGTAACTCATTACCTAAACAAAGAGAGAGGAAAAAGCTACGCTGGTGTCCATCTCCCCCCCATAGGTATGCGGCTGTTACGCGGAGTGAACGGCTGGCCGCGAGCGCTGCGCCGCGCCGCGCAGGGAGGACTTTTGGGCGCGCCACCGACGCGTAATCGGCGCGGATATCGGTGTCTCGCGTGGGCGACGGCGTTTTTGCTCCATTTTGCGTCAAAGGGGATTTCGGTGTAATTGCAGTCCCGGGCAATTTCATCTTTTAAAACACCTGTTTGTGTCATATCGATGGTCCAGCAACAAGAGGAACAATCAGGAGTGGAATAGGCAACAACGAGGAGCAGATACCGAGTCCTACCTGAACTACCAACAGGAAATTTTTCCTGTTGTAATTTGTTTCAATACACTGTACGTAATATGAGCACGTAAAAATGTCGAACGAAACTCATTTCAGCTGTATAGTTGTTTTAAAAAAGTGCACAAACGTGGAGGAGGGGTAGTGGCGGTATTCTCCTTCCCCATTCCATTCCTTACCCTGTCCTCTCCCTTTACTTACACTCGCACTTCCTAGCACATGTGTCGGAAGTCCAGTCGGGAGCTTATAGCTTGTCTCGGATGAGGCAGTGCACAGCTGATGGGAGAAACCTGGCTGGGGAAACCCTTCGCAACTGAGTGTAGATTCGTGCTGGATCTCACTATATAACGGAGGAAGAACCCCGCCATCTCTCGTGAAAAAAGCATGCTCTACACTTACGGCACTAATGACCATAGCAGTTGACGTTCCCGGGAAGACGAAATAATCAGTCGATAAAAGTACATGTCATCTTATTTTATCGACCTAAACCCAAGAATCCACTCTGTCAGTATTTTTCGATATCGAAAAATATTAACCTCATAGTATAATTGTCTGCCCTAATGCATTAATCCAACTGAACAAACACTCCTATCTTCATCTCTGTTGATAGAAGGGAATTAAACTTCAGTCAATTAGGCACCTGCAAATCCAATCCCAGCTTTTGCAGGACGTTCCCAAGATAGTATTTCTGGTAAATAGTCGACAGTTCGTGGAAACAGAAGCAATGAAATTACATCCCTAACAGAAGCGACGCGATTTCGTCGTCTCGTTCAAAGCGAGACATGTCTACTCAAAGCGAACCTCCCTGAAACAATTTCCTGGGAAATAACTATTAAACAGACATCAGTCGAAATGTAATTATGAGAGAGTGGTGCGTCTCTAAAATGAAGAGGTCGTAAACAAATCTTTGGAGATATTCACGTTACTAATTAAGAAATGAAATAACAATCATCTCAAAAGTACCATTTAGTTAATGGAAAACATTTTCTTGGGTTTGCTGGAAAGACCGTAGCATAATTATATATTTCACAAAGTGGAATATATGAGAGAAATCATTTTATTAAAAGTAAATGAATAATATTCTAAAAGAATAAGCAAAATTGACAGAATATAGATTACCATTTTTCCAACATTTTACCCAAAATATAGTGCATAATATAGTAAGAAATAATAGTCTATTTCCTTAAGCTCAGGCACGAAGAGTTCAATTATATTTTCTCCATCCTTATACACGTATTTTATAAGTGAATTCTCCAGACCAACATTCACTTATTTCCCCCACTAAGCTTTGTTGGAAAGAACCTCAGGCAAGAAAGTAAACCCTGCTCTTGAAGTCAGCAACAACAAGAAACGCAACAAAGCCGCGACAAGTTAGAAAGAGCCGGCGAAGGAAAAGTTGAAAACTAAATCCTTCCCTAAGAACGATCTTACATATAATAATAGTCCGCTCATATTCTCTGTATTCTCGTCCAATTTGGTAAGTGAATTAAATGTCATGTACATTAAGGGAAAATATGATTAAAATTTGCAGCAAACGAATATTCGCCGTGCAAAGGGAACTGAGAGTGAATTTTACTGACTGCATTTTGCGGTGTTGGGAAAGAGAGAGGGAGTCCGGTGTTAAATGATTTCAAGAAAGAAGACCATTACCTGGCTAACACTTCTCTTCCATCAAACGCCTTAATTAACTGGCGGGCGGCGCTCCGGTGGGCAACGAGGCGGGGGCGTCGCGCGGGGGGGGGCGGGCAGGAGGCGCCGGCCGTATCGACCCCGCTCCGATGCACTCCCTGCCGATTGCTTGAGCGCTGACGCCCCGCCCCTCCCATTCCCTCCCACTCCCCTCCCCACTCCGCGCCCACACCCCGCCTCCTCCCACTCCGGCGTCACAACGTCCCCGTTGCGTTGGCCGCTCGCTCCCGCCACCTGCACCTGTCCCCGTCTCTTCCGCAGGTTTCCCTCCGCCGCTCCTTTCCCCGACGCTTCCGCGCCACCTCTCCTCTTGTTAAACGCTCATCCTTCCATCTTGGTTCGTCTCTTTCAGCTCCTATTGTGAGCCGGCGCCGGCGTTCCGGTTCCCGCTCTCGCGAGCGCGCCCGCTTCGAACGCCGGCTCCTCCCCGGCGCGCCCGCGACCGCGCCGCCGCCAACGCGCTCCGTCCTCATCTGCCGTCCTCGCTTGTCAGCCGCTTCGTTCCGCCTGCCTGCAACCTCCCTGTCGGCCGCCCTCGTCGGCGCCGCGCACGCGTCCCCTTTGCTCTTTCGTTGTTATTGGCAAGGCAGCGTCCCGCCTGCGCGGACCGCGCCGCCGACCGGCGAACGCCTTCTACCTGCCTCATCTCGCCCCGCGCGGGGACACCTCGCCCACGGCTCGCCCTCCGGCCCCTCCGCGCGTCCTCGCCCCCGCCTTCGAACGTTCGTCCTCACGCTCCGCTCGTCGCTCCCCGCGTCCTCTCCCGCCCCGCCGCGCGCCACAGCCTCCGCGGTCGCCTCCAGCGCCCGCCGCCACGTCCTCCCCCTCCCCCGCCGCCACCACGGTGCGCACCGCCACGCGCGGCCCCGCCCCACCCCCGCCCCCACCGCCACCCCACCCCCGCCACGGGCCTTCGAGCGGGATGCGCTGTAATCTCGTTTCCGTTACATTATTGTCGGTCATAAAGCGCGCAATCGCTTTTCAAGGCGCCTTCACAGCACCTCGTTAAATCTGACGACTAATGAAAGCTCCAGTGGAGAAATCTTTCCCAGCGGACGGCGGCGACGGCGACGGCGCGACAGCGGTCGAGATGTAAGTAACGAGCGCGGCGGCGGAGGCGCAGGCACAGAGCAGCTGCGGAGGAGGAGGAGGGCGAGAAGCGCGCAAGGAGCGGGACAAAGGCAGCGCGGGCGGCACGCGAGGAAGGCGCCTCCGCGGGGGAGGGGCGCTGCCGCAGACGGAGGCGACGCGACGCGGCGGCCGAGGAAGCAGGGAAACGGGCGAGAGCTGCGGATGGCGTGCGGGCCAGTGGCGGAGGGGGGGGGCATGGCGACCATATCCCCCCCCAAAAACGGCCAAGACTTTTCGTTTGTTACCTTCCTTTGTTTGTCAAAATTCATTTAAATATTTATTTAGGTTAGAATTATGAAATTATTTAAAAACATAATATTGCATAACATCATATATGTCATATATAACATATATTGCTTAGCATCATCATATAGCATCTTATATAGAGATTGTTTCGGCGCAACAACCTCTAACGAAGTATGGGCCTATGAGCGGCATCCCTGCAACCCAGGGCCGCAAGGCGGCCCTGGGTTGCAGGGTACGTGTGGTCTTCTCAACCTGTGAAGTAAGTTTTCTCGTCGTCACTCAGCAACATACACAACGCGACATTGCAAGGAAAACGTACACTATAATCTTGCCCGACGATGAATCGAACCCGGGGCCGCATCATTGAAAGAACGTACGCTGAACATGAGCAATCAGCGAGGGCAATATCATAAACACACTACAAAAATAATATACAATATAAAACTAACGTTTATTATTGAACAAAAATCTATGATGGCTCCCTCGACAATGATCGGCTGGAGCCGCCAATTAGCGCATGACAATTCCTCATTCGCGTTGTGCACGAGAGAAACCAATGATGAAGTGTGGGAGGGTGAAATTGGGGAATGGAAGGCAGACACGAAGTGATTCCGTGCAGTGACAGACGACGGGCAAGGAAGAAAAGCCCCGTAAATGAACCGGCAGATAGAGAGGTCTGCTGGGGCGTCGTCCAAAACCAGGCTATCGCCAAGGTATGACGAGCAACACCATCAGGTTACCTCTGATGTCGCATCCAAAAGATTTCCATCCGCAAGAACAGGACATTCGATTTAATCAATTAATTTGCAAATAGTGTATCGTGATTACAATAATTTGGATATCAGTAGCAAAGCAGAAACAAAAATACAAGAAGGAACTCTATTATTGGCGTTCACACATTTCCATACTTTATCTCATGTTTGTTGGATGCCCGTTAAAGACTGGGGGTTTGAGTACGAAATGACAAATACGTCTTATAGCCCACGTGTTCCACCACGCTGAGAAGGATAAATATGTGACTTTTAGGATTTCTGACATGATCGTAGGAAATTAAATGCTATCAAACGAAACAAACTTACAAAATACAAAAAGCATTTTAAGTTTTTCATGCAAATTCTTTGAGACAACAATGACCAACATTTATTAAAAACAGAATAAGATAATTTCACAGTAACTCAAAATTTTCTTTTTAAAAAGTAGCATTTTTCATGTTTCATGTATATTTCATATTTTGCAATTAAACAATTTGTATTAGTGCCAAGTGGACAACAGTACCTAAAAGATAACTTAATTAGCGTAGCTATATTTTCAGGGATAAGAAACAAGAAGGAAATGTTCACTTCTGGACCAAAGAGAGGTCCAGTACTACTTCCGGTATTACCCCTTTAATTTCACTAAAATTTTCGTCGCAACGAGGGTTAGTATTTGGCCAGTGATTGTTTACAAAAACCCAACTTCTAAATTTTTAAAGAAATTAAAGGCTATGACAGAGACGCACACACGATTTTGCATAGGTGGATACAGGTTTAGTATAAGCCGACTTGATACTTAACCTGTATCCTCCCCTGTATAATTTCTTATATTCAATTTTTCATTTACACTTAATATAAAATATATTTTTAGTTTCTTGCCTCTGTAAACATACTTTGTAATGAGAAAGTACTGCGACTGACATCGGTGATTTTTTGATGATATTTTACATAAAGCCTCAATTACATTTTCAAAATTTTCTCAAAAATTTTACTCTCAGTTTTTATTAAACTTTGTTTTCGGATAGCGTAAGCGACGATTACAATTGGGACACATAATTTTCTTTGAAATACCTGAACGTCCTAAAATTGCAAAATATCAACTTTTTTTGCATCTTCCTACAACTACAATATTGAAGATAGATATTTTCTTTTTAATGAACTCTGTGATTCATTAACAGATCTTTAAATGAGCTCGTGTACAATTTTTGCAAATATGAGTACTTTTCGCGTAATATTGTGTGAAATATAAGCAAATTTTAAACAATTGTTTTCTCAAAAAACCTATTCAAATTTTTTCTTTGAATTTTTCTCGTATGTATCAAATGACGGAAAAAAAGTGTTGCTGGTCCCATTTTCAGTGGAGAAACTATATGCTGTTTATCACCAAAATTATATGTTGTTTTATAGTTAATATTTATAATATAAACAGCTAATAAAGTGAATTACTTTCGTTAATGTTGAAAATTAATAGAAGCTATATTTGTTAAGGTATATCATTGACTTCTGGAGGGGGGCTGAAGTCCCATGAGCGCTCCCCTTGGGTGCGCGACTGTTACATGTTCATGACATCGAATTAAAATTATCAGAAGCATTCCTTCACCAGAATGACTCCCGACTCAAATTCCATCTCCATACATGCGCTGGTGTATTCGTATCACTTCATCCACAGGCATTCCGTTGGAATCCGTAATAAAATGATAATTAGTTACACATGGCTGCACTTCCTTATGAATTCAGAGAAGACCGTCATTAAATTCCTCATCTCGTCGATGGGTTATCAATCGTGGAATTCCTGCGACGAGAGCCTTTATTAGTTTCAGGAATCAGTGAAAAATATAACTCATACAAATACACTTGAGATACACTCACGTAATATTCGGCGGGCACATGTAAATCTATGAGAAACTAAGAAAAGCAGAAGTATGTCAGCCTATTGTCAATAATAGTCAGGAATTTTCCTGAGTTAGTGCTGCTTAAAACGGCAGTATTCGGGGTAATCAGGTAATAGACGACGGCAGGCAGGAAAATGTCACGGAAAGGGCGAATTTAGGAATCGTTGATATAATGTTCCTAGTGGTGCCACAAGAAGGAGTTAAAGAGATGTGGGCAAAAAAGTTGCCGATATATGAAAAAATACGAAACTGCCATCTCTCCTGCGGTAGGTCACGCAACTCTCCGTGGAGGCGAGGGTACATGGAGTGTTGTGGCCGAAAAGCGACGTGGTGCTCTAGAAGCTGACCTCAGGGGCCAGACAGATTTTCACCAATTGATCGTCAAAATTGTTTCCAGAAGCAATGCGAGCTATCAACGGCACCTCAGGTTAAACACATGCATATCTGTGGAATAGAAACTCACCCTGAGATATCACCCTCAGCTAAACTTTCAATTCCACCCCTTTCATTCTAATCTCCGGGGTATCGGGGTGGTTCCAACTCCTGGGAGATTCTCATCACCGCTTCTCTTCATTAATAACTTTGTGTAGTGTTAATTTATTGTGTTTAAGTGTAGAACTTTGTTAAATTGATGCTGAAATAGCGTTATCTATGAATTGGATGGAATGGAGATATGAAGAAATCGAGGTTGTGTTTCTTAAAAACCATGAAAAGCCATTTGTGTGTTTGAAGATAAACAGAAAAATATAAAACTGATTGCCAAGAAAGTTGCTCAGAGACAATCATGGTATATTCAAAAACAAACTTGTGGCATATCACATTCTCACATTAATCTCTTCAGTTCATTGACCGTGATAGAATGTGCAACTGAAATCGAAGTTATATTTCTGTTACAGCAAAACATATCTGCAACGTTTGCGATCTTGTATCCACAACTACAATAGACAACCTCTGGAGTAGTTGATACTTTGGCCATCATTAGCTTGCACAATCTTTTAGGTGTTTCCTGTTCCGAAACTGATGTGCGTGTAATTGTTGTGACCTGACGAATCTTGGGATATTTCTAAAGTGTTAAGTGTTTTTTGTCAAAGTTTTCCATTGCGAAATAATTAGTATATCTTAATTTAATTTATTGTTGACATTTGAATAGAATTATTCGTGTATCAAAATGAGCTTTACTGGATGGGTACGATGTTTCAGTTCCGGAACGTTTCAATCTTTCCCATTTGATAAGACCGAACAGTAGATTGTTCTCGTTTTGATACAAATGATATACTGCCCCGCTCGAGATTTAATTATCAGTGGATTAATCTGAAAAAATTCGTTTTATTTTTTATATCCATATTTAATTATGAGTACAGAAAATTTTAATTGATTACTGACCTATAAATTTTTTTAAATCTATTTTCTTATTAATCTATTTTACAAATTGGGATAAAGAACATTAATGTATGTTACTGAGATTCGTATGTACTAGTATAGTAACATTTCTTGCTTTAGTCATCCTTTTCTTCTCAATTTCCCCAGTATTTCCACAGTATCCCTGAGGAGGCGGGAATTTATTTTCTTGATTTGGTTTAGAGAATACTACTGCCTTACGATTTAAGCAGCTAAAAGGGGAAGGGTTTTTTTCTTAACAACTAACTAAAACTAACGTAATTTTAACTTAATTTTAAGTTAATAAGTAAACATTTTGGCATAACTAACTTGAAACGATTTTCCCCCTTAATTCTATGAACTGTTCTTGCTTTTTTCTTGGTACATCTTTATTTTTTCTTCATTCACGTGTTTTTCCCATTATATACATAACCATAACCATAGCCATCCTAATTTCGGCGTTTCCCAGCTTGCGGACGCTCCCGGCCAGCGACCCCAAAGCGTCCCCGTCTTCACTGAGGATGGCTGTTGCCCCGCCCTGCCCGCCTCACCCGCCGGCCGCTGGCCTGCTTGGCGCTTTTCGGAAGGCAAATGTCGTTGTGTTCTCTCCCCTTGCCATTCCCAATTTCCGATTGGATTGCTGAGAGCTGCGAGCGAATTTCCGCAGCGAAATGGCCTTCCGGGGCAGCCTTGATCCGCGCGAGCCTCGCGCCGCCCACGAGGGCCGGCCCAACCGCTCCGGGGCGGGAGGCGATGGACAGCGCCGGCACCTGCGCGCGCCGAGTTTGCGCATCACCTTTCATTAGTAACTCCCGTCCATATTCAGCCCCAATGATATTTTCTATTGGCATACGCCATTTTACGATCGGTAGGAAGATCAAGGAAGGGAGCGTCCGCAAGCTGGGAAAAGCCGAAATTGGGATGGCTATGGTTATGTATATAATGGAGAAAGTGCGAATAACACCTGAATGAAGAAAAAATAAAGATGTACCCAGAAAAAAGCAAGAACAGTTCATAGTATTATGGGGGAAAATTGTTTCAAGTTAGTTATGCCAAAATGTTTACTTATTAACTTAAAATTAAGTTAAAATTACGTTAGTTTTAGTTAGTTGTTAAGAAAAAAACCCTTCCCCTTTCAGCTGCTTAAATCGTAAGGCAGTAGTATTCTCTAAACCAAATCAAGAAAATAAATTCCCGCCTCCTCAGGGATACTGTGGAGGGGAAATTGAGAAGAAAAGGATGACTAAAGCAAGAGATGTTACTATTCTAGTACATACGAATCTCAGTTAACATAAATTAATGTTCTTTATCCCAATTTGTAAAATAGATTAATAAGAAAATAGATTTAAAAATTTATACATATATATATATATATTAGATTAATATAATATATTATATATAATATATTTTTTTAGATTAATCTACTTATAATTAAATCTCGAGCGTGGCAGTATATCATTTGTATAAAAAACGAGAACAATCTTCAATGAACACACTGGGAGGTATGTTGTCAATTTTCCGGGAGAGATGGCTCGGGGCGTAAAATGGTGTCACTGCAGTACCTCTGACCGCGAGGTTCTAGGTTTGAGTCCCGTCGGTGGCAGGATTCCCGACACTAGCTTGTCAGTTAGGTCGAGTTCAGTCGCTGTCTGGAGGAGAGTTCTAGCGGCCGGCTGCTCTGATCGATTGTTTCCGTTGTTTCTCCGATCAATACCAGGCAAATGCCGGAGCAGTACCCTAACACACGGGCCAGGGACCGCGCGTTATCTTTCCTACCTCTTCCTTGTCTTATTCTCTGCCCGTACACACACTTACACTAACAAGCACTACACTATAATACATGCCGGGAGACCGGTCTGGAGCTTAGTGCTTGTCCCAGCCGGGGCGGTGCCCTGCTGGTGGGAAATACCTAGTTTGGGAAAATCCCGCCAGCCGACAGCAGGTCGGCGCCGAATCTCGCCATTCAGAAAGAGAACACCATCGCCAACTCCGGAGCAAAACATGCATTATACTTACGGGACTGACCCAAGTAGTTAACGCGCCGTAATCACTAACAATCAATCAAGTTGAAAGAAAGCATCATATGTGTGCGCGGCGTAAAGCAAGAGGTCAACTACATTTCAAAAGCATTCTACAATTTATAGTCAATTTTTCAAATGCATTTTTGGGATAGACTCCGACTTGTCAGCATTTCTTCGGGATTATTTGGTACTTTTGACATTTTTATCTGTTTTCGGCCGATTTTGGATGCATGGTACATTTTTAAGGTCCAATGGAGGAATCGAGTTTAAATTGGCCACCTTCCAAGGGTAGATTCCAAAGTTTCTTCATATTTTTGCCGGCATTCGCCAGTTACACTAGGTGTAATGTGTAAAATTTCCTATTTTTTCATAGTTTTTGGAAAGTTTTAGAATTGTTCACATATTTCACAGCACATTTTGTACACAAGACATTCAATATCTGTTCATAAAGTTTATAAAATTACATGTCGAGACGCGCTGAAATGAACATTTTTGTGGAACTAAATTAACTCGACTCTATACTGACAAATTGCAAATTTTCAGATACAATATTCCAAGTACCACCACCAAGTAAAATTTAAAATAAATGAAAATATAAATTACTTTCAAAATGTGATAAAATTATAGGTATTTGCTAAAAATTTCAAAATAATTGCACATTTTGAATGTACTTTATATTTCGATTATTTAAATTTTACAATTGAAACGGTTTTTATTTGCTTATTATTCGTACATTTTTCTGAAATCTAAACGCGTGGGAACTAAAGGATGAGCTTTTCAAGAATATTTCGCCACAACTCAGGCGGGAATGTACTACATTTGCAAAATGGATGCAGGGAGGAATATATGAATCGCGAATCACCGAACACCAGGATCTAAGTGTGAAAGTGCGAATAGGTTCGAAAAGGAAAGATCGCGCACGGATGGATCGGCGGGTTGTTTACGATACTGTTCAGTCATCCGCCAGGGATTGGTCGGAACAAACCCTCAAAATTACCAACAAGACCTAATTGTCTGTGTAATACTTATCCATACCGAGACAAATTCGGATCAAGTAACTGGAGTCGAAGACCCGCCCGCCAACGCCAGGACTTGAAGTTAGATCTTTCCAGTCTACGAAATTTCAGTTGCAAAATCGCATCCCTGCGCTACAGCATTTGATTATCAATATTTAATTTCTTTTTTCCAACATCTCCAAAAAATAACCAATCCTACTATCGACTTTTGACAATACAAAATATTCAAGTTCTAAAGAAGATTTGACGATTTGATAAGGTTAACGTGGTTGACATTGTACATATTTCATGAATACGTTCGTAAGCATTTCTCAATGAACCTTCCTGACCAACCAAATATGATCAGTGTAATGATCTGCTCTTCTTCGCTCACTTTGGTTCTTTCAGGAAAAGGGTTATATTTCGTTTAACTTGCTTCGTGGCGGCTCGATGGCTGCAGTTCGTCAGTTAACTCAGGTCACGGACTGTCTTACACGATTATTTTCATTACAGAAGAAACTACGAGTTAAAATGTTCGAAAAGTGACAAAATGTGCATTCAATGGTTGTGAGAAGGAATAAAGAAAAATGAGTCCTGTGAAAACGTGTCGTGATACCCTTTTTTCTACAAAAAACGTCCTCTTGGTAGCCCGTTCTCAATTAATCTGCGCGAGCTAGAAGAGAATAGAACATTTGGCCCGCTACAATGCCGATCACTCCAATTAAGAAGTTGGATGTATTGGTTTCGAAGGAAAATTTTGTACGAAATACTTTTTGTACGTGATAGTGATTTCCTCATTTTTTATAAGTCGAACGGTGTAGAAGAGCTGGAAATGCGACATTTTCGCATGTCTGTAAATAGAGCTGTACGCAAAGTTACAAGATTTGCTGAAGCTGGATGGTTCGATAGAGATTGGAGAAATATTACTATAAAAATATTGTTTTAACATTGTAGAAGGATACACAAAAACAAATTTTAATATTTGTAGCAAATACTCATAGTTTCAACAATATTGATTCTTAACACAATGAATGAATATATATTCAGTACTTATTCAATATTTGTAAATCATGATATGTTCTTTTTTTACATCGCAAGATGATTGGAAATGGTTGTCTTCTGTTACTTCTCTTAGCTATTCTGCTGCCAATAGAGAAACAATTCACTTACATTACTTCATTATTTATTTCATTCACGATTTTCAATTAATTTTGACACATCCTTGTAAAACTTCTGGTAGGTGCAATAAAATTCAAACTACAAAAGAACTTCCTTAGTGTCAAAACAACAGTAAACACCGAATGAAAAGTGTAGTAAACGGCACGTCATAGGAATATTCTACTGTCTTAATGACTCCTTCCTTCAAAGAATTCCGTCGAGAGCTGCGGTGCAAAGGCCTTTCTGCCGGCGCGGGGCGAGCGAGGCGGGCGAGGCGCGGGCGGAGGGCGCCTGTTGTCTGGCGGGTGCGTAATATCGGCTTGCTGCCTTGCTGATGGCGGTCGCGGGGGCGGCGGGGGATGCAGCTGGGAGCCGCCCGCGGCGGCCTTTGTTCCGGTCCCTTAGCGGCGCGCGCCGCACTTCTTTGATTCCCGTGCGGACCCAGGCGCCGGGCGCGGCGCGGGGCGGGGCGGCAGCCAAAGGGCCCCTCACGGCGCCTCTCGCCTCCCGCGCCGGAAAACGACGGGGCCATCAAAGACGCCCTGCCGAGCGGATATTGCCGGCCTCCGCCGGCGGAAGATTTGGATATTTTATTGTCGTCCGCCGCCACCGGGGCTCGCCCCGCCCTTTGAAGTGCGCCGTGCCGTGCTGCGTCGCGGGGCGGGGGTGGAGGGCGCCGTGGGAGCGTCGGGTTCGAACCCCCTCGAGGCCTGGCGGCAGTGCGCTTGAGCGCCCGGCCCCGGCTCCGCGCTCGGCGGCGGCCGATGGAGGGGCCTCGCAGTGATAGAGCGCGTTTAGTGCTCCAGGAGCTATCTCCCGCCTGTGTATTGATTTGCCTCTCCAGTAGGTCAACTTCCCCACCCCACCCCTTGCGACAGCACTACGCAGGTTGTAGTATATGTTTGCACGCCAGCAAATCACCCAAATTTGCCGAATAGACAGAAATCTTAAGGATATCCTCATTACACCCTATCGATCTCGTTTAAGAAAAAATATACTATAAGGAATGACCTATTTAAGAAAATTTTAATAAAGTTGAAGTCTTTAAAGAAAAGTAAACTTAATGAATCCGTTTTCAAAATTTATCAATTAGAAATTCAGTAACAATAACCGTTATCATTTTTTTTCCATTCTAAATGCATAAATAGAAAATAATGACCCGTTCACGTCAGCTCGATGTGCCTCCACACAGATAAAGAGCCTGCTCCTCCTGTGTATGCCGAGACAGGAACAGTGGGGGGCCATTGAACGGAGGCTGGTGTCTGGCATAACACGTAGTGAATGCTCTTCTCAAATAGACAGGCAGCGAAGGCAATTAATTCCTTTCATCTCCGACAGCCTTTATCAGCCACGTGACTCCATAAGCTGTACAACTAGCGACCCTAATGTAGACTCGCAGCACGCACATGAAAGGACATGGGTAATGTCCTTTTAAACCCCACCAGGAATTCGAACGAGATTAAAGACAATTGCTAAACATACTATTTCTTCCTCAAACATGGTATGTAAGAAATAAAAATAATATTATTTTACTTTCACCAGTACTACCATTGATTCACCGACTGATTCAATACAATGAATTTACCGATTTCAGAAACAATACGTTTTAGGAATTTGAAGTTAGAAAATTTGAATATCTGATCAAATATTGAAGTTATTTGCATATTCGAAGTTCAGAAGAATTGAGACAAAAACTCAATACTGACAGTTTTCTCGACTAAAAATTAGCACCGAATAGTGCTGAAGCGTTCGGCACATTTATCGTCGACATGAGTTGCAAAAAATTAAAATTACTCAAAAAATGCTTATCTAACTTTTGAAAATATGTATATCACTGTATACGTCTTTTTACGCTCGTCATGATAGACTAAAAAATTTGTAAAGTTCCATTTGAAGAAAACCCAACAAAGTTACCTCAATATCTCGTAAAATAGCTGATAATATGGAAACGAATGCATACATCAATTAGCCCCATTCCCTCATTCACTTCTTTGAAAACTGCATTGCAATAACTTCAACCGTTCAAAAATTGCAGGAGGTGCTAAAGTTATGTGATTCACCCTGTAAACATATATTAAAAAAATATATATATATAATGAATAATATAATATATTATTATAATCGATAATAAATGGTGGGTAATATATAGGATGAGTCACGTAACTTTAGCTCCTCCTGTAACTTTTGAACGGTTTAAGTTATTGCAATGCAGTTTTTACAGAAGTGCATAAAGGAATGAGGCTAATTGATACGTGTATTCATTTCCATTTTATCACGTGCATTCTACGAGATATTTGAAGTAACTTCGTTTTTTCAAACGGAACTATAGACATTTTTTCAGTCTATTATGACGAGCGTACAATGACAAATCCAATGATATACATATTGACATATGTTAGATAAACCTTTTTTGAGTAATTTTGATTTCTTAGCGACTAGAGTTGAACGGATATTTGAAATATAACAGCCCGCCACACAAGTTCACGCTGCACTCCACCAGCAAACGCCCGCTCCGAGAATCGTAGTTTTTGAAGATACGAAAGATATTCCAAATATTCACAAAGCTGTTGCAGTTCCTGAACTCTGCTTTCCATCCTTCCGTATTTTCAAATTTGTTGCCTTTCTTTGATTGACGGAAATGGAGGATTGAAAATAAGGTGAAAAAATATCTATAATTCCATTTGAAAAAAACATAGTTACCTCAGATATCTCGTAAATATAAGTGATAAAATTGATATGAACCCACGTGTTAATTAGCCCCACTCCTTCATGGACTTCTGTGTAAACTGCAATGCAATAAGTTTAACCGTTCAAGGTTAATAACCAAACCGTTACAGGAGGTGCTACAGTTACGTGGCTAACTCTGTATACCGGCTTAGGTGGCTCAGAGCATCAATTGAATCCCGGCGGTCGCCGTGGCAGGATTTTCGGCACTAGCTACATAGCTATAGTTCGAAAACTTAAAAAAAAAAAACTGATCTGCGCATGCGCGAAAAGTGACGGAGGGGAAGGTTACCTCTCTTCGCGGCCCAGTTTCCCACCTGAAAAGCTGCTGCCGCCTCGACCCGGGGGGGGGGGCCTGGCCTTGACAACCGTCCGGAACCATAGGGTTTTCAAGGCTCATATCTCTGTTTATCCTGCCAAGTCGAACTGCTTTTGGGAGTGAGAAATGCCATGTCGAGAGAAATTACCTGCCTTCCCTTCTCCTCACGTGCCACAGTTGTTAGCAATTTTTCTCGCTTGGAAGGGAGTCAGTTTGTGTACGCTTCCTGCTGTGCGTGGGTGTAGATCTTCGATTTGTTGCTTTGCAGTGTTTTGGAGTTTTTTACATTTCTGTTGATATGGCTTCGACTTCAATATCCGCATGTATATCAGGGTGACCGTTGAGAAGCCCGGATTGTGAGGTAGTGTGTCGAGTGATAGTACGTACTTTCGGCAAATGAAAATCGGTCGCCGTCAGGAGCATAGCGTAAGAACAAAGTTGCAAGAGCCAATCATTTTTTGTTGTAGGTGATCCTTGAGTTCAACTGAGCTCCCCTCCGAGAGCAGTGGGGGATGGCTTCGTCACGCCTGCTGATTTAAGCGACGTCATGATGGCTTTTTCTAAGTTGTCGATCTATAGGTTGATTTCAGGCGCTGTCTGGAGGAGAATTCTAGCGGTCAGCTCCTCTGATCGATAGTTTACCGTGGTTTATCCGATCAACACTAGGCGAATGACAGAGCTGTACCCTAACAAACGAGCCACGGAACGCACACGATCTTTCCTTCCTCTTCCTTGACATACCCTTACCCCTTAAACACATATAAACTTATTTGCTCTACATTACCACGTACAGTTAATGACAGTCTTGCTTGTAGAGTCCATAATTTGCTCGAAAATCGTTTATTTTAAGTGTAAAATAAAAAAAATATATTACAAGATAATTGAACATTTCTAGTTAAATAAAATATTACTTTGTTCGCCCCAGACGAAACGGCTTCGAATTTTAAGTTCACAAGCACTTTTTGTTGCTTGGCAAACCTTCTAGCGGCTAGTTCCCGAGCGACTAAATGTGCCGGTGAATTTCCAAAGTCAAGACCATTGCTTCCACGTGTACAAAGTTACATATTCTTTAACTGGAATTATTCAATTATCTTGTAATCTATGTTTTCATTCGTATTAATTTTCCACTTAAAATTAATGTTTTCCGAGGAAATTATGGACTATACAAACAGACTGTTACCAACTGTATATCGGGAGCTCAAGGCTTGTCCCACTGGGACGGTGCCCCGCTGGTGGGAGATACCTGGTTGAGAAAAAACCCGCAAGTCACCTGTAGATCAGCGCTGGATCTCGCCATCCAGCGGGGAAGGTCACTGCCATCTTCTGCGATAAAAACATGCATTATACTTACGGGACTAACCAACCTTACCCGTCGACGCGCCAGGAAACCTCAATCATCAACGGGCACAATAGCACACACCAATAACGAAAGTCACTTCATAATTTTCTACTGTTTTATTAGGAACCAAAGCACCCTGGAAGAATAAATCCACCATTATTCAACTGACGCTGTACGTTATTCAAACCAGAAATGGATAGTGAGCTGTAAGTCGGGAAGTAAGTCGAGTTGTAAGAAAAATTATAAATTCCCGGCGAAGAAGTAGAAGTAAATATGGTGAGAGCACGCCGATGTGTTGTGCCTTCTCGCGCAGATCGACACTTGCGCGCGAAGAGAGTGCGGGTCCATTGAGAGCAGGGGAGCGGGTGCGGGGCCCACCCGTCAAGGAAGGCCCTCCGTCGTGCATCAGAATAGCAGCGGCGGGAGCAGCAGCACAAGAGCGGAGAGCGCAGGGCTTCGCCCGCGGTCAATAGCCATTGTCACCTTGGGGAGACGCCCCCGGCCCCGCCCCCTCTACCCTCGCCCATCCCCTCTCGCCCTTTCTTCCGACTGACCATCTCCGTCAGTCCCCGCCCGTCCCGCCCGCCCCCGCCACCCACCCGCCCTGCTCGTCTCACACGCCCCGCTCGTCTCACCCCGCCCCATCCGACTGACCGTCCCCGTTCGCCCCCGTCCGCCCCTGCCCTCTCCGCTCGCCCCGCTCGCCTCACCGTTCCATCTGCCCCGCCCGCCATCGCCCCCCCCGCCGGCTCCCGCCGCCCCGCTCGCCCGCCCCGCTCGCCTCACACCGCCCCGTCCGCCCCCACCCCGCCGCTTGTCCCTGCTCGCGGCGTGCGCCATTCACGTGCCGGACGGGCTCCTCGGCGCGGCGCGGCGCGGCGAGGCGCGGCGTGCGGAGTTTGGCGTGGCGTTCCTGGCACAGGGCCGCTCTCCTCCTCGCCCACCGCCCACTGTCCGCCGCCCCTCGCCTCCACACATTCCACAATACGACTCCCCATCGCCCACCCGCCCCACACGCTATTGTGCAAACTGGCACCGACCTCCTCGCAGCCGCCCGCGCCGGATCGCTGCCGCTGGTCTCCCCCGGCACCGCCTTCGCCAAAACTTCCTTTTTCCTCCCCTCGCCGTCCCCGCCACCCGTCCCCTGCCGTTTCCTTCGCCCTACCGTGATATTCGCTGCCCTTCTTGCATCGATATACTCTCTTTGACATCGCCCTCCCTACAGATCTGCCCCGTTCTCACTAGGAGGGGTGTGTGTCTGGGCGTTCACCCCATATCCTTGCGATGATCTGTCCTGCAAACCCCTGCGGGCCGTTCAGTGCCCGAGGTTCATTGAAGGCCCTTCCAGGTGCCCTTGCTTATCTTCAGCTGTTTGATGCCTTTGTGCGCGCCGCTGTCGCCGCCTGTAGAGGCATCTGCACCATCTTCCCTCCCGCTCCCTCATCCGCCTCACCCTCCATGCTCATTCAACTTCGCATGGGACTTTTATCTCGATCACCCGCAAGCATTGTTTTTATTAGATAAGCTATGGAACATTAAAATATCATATTTTCGAAACCGAAGCCTGCACACATGATTCTCAATTCATACAAGTAGAATTACAATTATGTTGTTATGTAAAATTACAATTATGAATTTCAACGTTGAAATATTTCAATTGGACCATAATACGAAATTTCATCAAAATGTCATTAATATGTCAAAAATGTGCTTTAAATCCAATGAGCTTATACTAAATGCATTTCTAAATAGCACTAAATAGCACAAATGTTCAAAGTAGACAGTATTTATCGGCACTCAATTTCCAACTCTGAAAACACACCTTAGACGAATATCACGTAGCGTTCGTGAAAAGGCCAAAATGCTTTCTAACACAACCGGGTTCAAAAAGAAATAGGAAATCGGATTTTCGGATTGCTGGAGTGAGTTTATTTTATTTATTTACTAATTGTTGATGTTCACATAGTTCATTATTAACTTCTTCGTGTGTATTTGTGGACTTATAACTAATCTTATTCCAACAAAATATTTAACCATATTAATTACAAATTGATGTAGGAGACTCAGAGCTCCACTGGTTTAGCTATTGTGTGAAAAAAAATATTTAGGAATGCTTCTAATGGGAATCTGTTCTTAATACTGATTGGGAAATAGTTGATTGATGCTAGATTATTATGGCGGGCTTGGGCTATTGAGTTATATTTGAGTAGAAGTTATTAGAGCGGTGAGCTATATGTCGGGAGGTAGGTGGTAGGTTTTATTCTTTATGGAGTTGTCTGTTTGATATGTACCAAGGAGCATTTGTTGCTATTCGGAGGAATTTCTGCATCTCTTGAATTCGATTTATGTTTGCATTGATTCATATTGGGCACGCATAGAGCATAAGCGGTCTAATTATTTTTATGTTATTGCTTATTGCATTGCTTAATGAAAATTTGCTTTGTTGTTTGGTAAGGACTTTAGTTGGAATTAACTTTGTTTTAGTGAGTTGTAGCTTTTCGGTTATATGGGTTTTCCAATTTAATCTGAGTTGGATATTCAGTCCAAGATATTTGATAGTTTGATTTTATGGGATTCATGGGATTATGTTATTTTTATATATGAAGTGGGCGGGGTGGGAAATGATCTGAGTGAGGAGATTTTTGTTGCTGGATTTAGTCGGGTTAAGTTTTACTTTTCATTTAATGGACCAGTCTACTATTTTATTTAAATGCTGTTGGATTTTGTTTCTGATTAGGTTGATTGAATAGCTGGACTTGTAGATTACTGTGTCGTCAGTGAATTGTGCTGTGTGTGCTGTGTGTGTGTGTGTGTGTGTGTGTGTGTCTGATTTAGTAGGTATATCTGCTGAATAAGATTGAAATAGTTGCAGATACGGATGATCCTTAAGGTAATCCTGCTATTATTTTTTGCGGGTTGGAGATGTGAATTTCAACTGTTACAGTGAAAGTTCTGTTTGTGATGGTTTG
>JAHLJT010008446.1:130722865-130791473 GCA_031308135.1 Acheta domesticus
AATAGGACCTTGATTGCTATCGTTTCTTATCCAGGAGTATATGGGAGGTTTGTTTGTATGTATGGGATCATTTTATGGATTAGTATTAATATGCCTCCGCCGTTTTGGTTTTTGTCTATCATTTCTGATTACATTGTATCGCGGTATGTTGAAAGAAATATTTGGCTTTAAATGATTTTCAGTTATGCATGCTATATTTATTAATTTGTCGTTAGAAAGTGTGTTAATTCTACTTTTTTTGTTGTTGATGTCATTGTCATTCCAATTTATTAGTTTTATTTTTAGTACGGCGATGTTGCTGCCATTATTATTGATAAAAAGTGAGTTTTGTACATTATTGTTTATTGTTGGAATGATGGTGTTAATAACGGTTATTATATAGGAAGAGTTAGAGTTTATTAATGTTTGTATGAATGTACTCGTATTAGTGTTGTTATTAGCGGCATATTGTGCTGCGCTGTGTTTTGTTTGGACTGATTACGTACGGTAGATCTTGGTTGCGAAATAGGAGTGGAAGTGAAATGTGGGATATTGTTGGTTGGAGGGAGGTTTGGAAAGTTTTGAGAGGATAGTCTTGGTGGTAGATAATAGTTGTTTAGTTATTTATTTCTATTCTTTTGGTTATGGGTTCCACGATTTTTTGGTAATCAGGCCATTCTTCTGTTCGAAATGGTACGAATAACTGTCGTTGTAACCACTTTTCCCGAGGTTATAGTTTATGATTGCTGAAGGAGACCTTATCCTTCAGGAGTTATTCCGTAATAATAATTCAGGATGAGTTATTCCGTAATAACAAATTAAAAGTAAATGAAAATAAAACAGTTTCAATGCAGTTTTCCATATCAAATAAAAAATTCTGTACTCCATTGAAATGAACGGTGTGCCATTGACTGACGTTAATGTAACAAAATTTTTAGGTCTATCAATTCAGTCAAACCTCAAATGGAATGCCCACTTGAATGAATTGAACACAAAATTAAGTTCATTATGCTACGCGTTCAGAATTCTTTCAAATTCCGTCAGCCTTCATACAGCTCGTTGTGTATATTTTGCCAATGTTCACTCCCGCCTGATATGGCATAAAATCATGGGGAAACACATCTTATAGTTCACAGACTTTCAGATTACAAAAAGAATTGTACGAATAATAAGCAAATCCAACCCACGTGATTCTTGTAAGTCACTCTTTATTAATCTAGGAATTTTACCATTACCTTGTCTCCTGATTTACGAATCAGTAGTTTTTGTCAAAAATGACTTACTTAAGGACGGGAATATATTTTCAGCAAACGCCGATGTCTATAAGTATAACACACGACGTAGTAATCATATTCACCAGGTGGCAGTATCAACAGCTCACTACAAAAATTCACATACAATTCATGTACATTACTCTACAACACTTTGCCAGAAGACATTAAACGATTAAATTCAATAGAAAAGTTTAAGTCCCAAGTAAAATCTTTCTGCTGCATAACTGTTTCTATACAATTCGAGACTATACCGAGCATCAAAAAGGAAAGTAGAATTAATTTTAACAATGATAGTTAATGTAATTATTTATTATTTGGACTGTATAATTCTAAAGAACCTGTAACAAGTATTGTACCACAGTTTCTGGGTTGATGGCCCCCATCTCGATCAGGGTTTTCGTCCAGTTTCCCTGATCCTTGAGCAAATGCTGAGATGGTCCCTTGTTTTGCTTCTGGACATAAATGTAACTTCATTATTTGTGCACGTCTTCTGAATTTCAGTGGGAAATATAGTTATTCAAATTATCGTTTTTCATATTATCGCGGCAAGAAGTATTATTCTTCATGAAGAACATGAGGGTTCAGGGCAGGAATTTATAGCTAATTTACCTTTGAAAATATATTTTATTATATAGGAGCGAATATTTTGTCAAGAAAACTCGAAAAAAATCTCTCTTTTCTGTATTCAAAATTCGACTAGAATATGGTTTAGGATAGAGACCACAGAATTATGAAAACGTGCACAAAATTCACTTCTCCCCATAGCTCGTCATACGCAGTTTTTAACTGTTTTTGACGTAAATAAATAAATAAATAAATAAAAAATAAATAAATCCTGTTGTGCCTGATTTGCGGTATTTGCTGCGTTGGGTTACTGACTTTTGGATTGCTATTATCGCAGAACAAGGTTTCTGTACCTTGCTATAGAGTTGCGTTTGTTCGGGTTGGACGCTGCAGTTCTGGACATTCTGGCTTGTCAGATGTTTCTCCATAACTGCGCAGATCTTTGTTTTAACCTGATGGTAAGTGGGAATGTGTGTCCATGGCACTATCTACATTGTAAACCACCTCCATAACACCGGCGATAGTGTGGCCTAGGCCACTACTGAATGATGTTCCTACATTGCCCATTGTGTTTACAGTTGTAACTATTAATTGAGAAAATATTTCACTTTGTCACTTCATTTAGTCACTGCTCTGAGTTAAATTCACTGTAACTGATGTTACTTAGTGGAGCGTATCAGATAGCATAAAACTGAGCTGGTGGTGAAGAGCGTGATGTGCTCGCCACCACGGTATAGAACGGACTGCGTTTAAAGACTTCTTTGTCAGTGCCTGTTGGAAATCCTGGCCCTACGGTACGACCCTCGGGAACGTTTTCGTTAAGAAATCGTTGTATTGCTCTTTAAGCTGTTGTTAGCTAACTACTAGACGATCACGGCTACTTTTCGGTCGAACGTCCAGGGTGACAACACTTTTCATGTACAAGAGCAAATTGCATACCCCTCAGGATACATTAATTATCGTTTCATTAACGCAAAATCTACTTTTAAAGATGATTATTTGTCCTCTGAATAGTACGAAGCATACACAGATCTCCAATTGTATGATGTATACGAGCGGCGAATAACCATCGTAGAAGATGCCACTCCGAAACTTTTATTCCATTTCTCATTTTCTTGACCTCCGGACTTCAGATTTCCTAAAAAAAAACAGAGTGATGCTCTTTCGTCTTGTTTCACTTGGCATGATAACAGAAACATCCATTCAGTCCTTGATGACGACAGTGTTTACATTGGGCAACATGGAATATTTTAGGCTTAAATATAAAAATAATGTTAGTAATTGGAAGAATATTATCTATAATAAACGAAGGGTAGAACGTGATACGGAAATGCTTTTGAGATGTTAACAGTGAAAATTTTAGTCTTTAAGCCTAGACTTTTACCTTTTACCTTACCATTACAACATCAGGAAGCCATCTATGAGCTACAAATTGAACTATTTCACGTCCACATAAACAGGTGGGGGGCGCAAAAAATTTTAACATTGCAAAACCTGTAACTGGTGGTAATCATCTTTCATACGCCCAAGCATATCTAATGTCCCATGATTTGGAAATAAAACCATTGAGTAAACGCAATTCGAATAATTTTAAAAAAATATAGCCATTCATGTAAAAATTAGTATGTAATACACGGCATAGAGTAGTGATATAAGATATTATATTGTGTCACACCTAGGTCCAATATACCAAGAAACATATACAGTTAGGCGAAAAGGAGAGGGTAGTCTGTATGGGTATACGCAGACTAAGTCAAGTGATATGAATTTAAGTGAAAGTTAAAGCGTATAACGAAAGAGGACATTAGAGCCAGACACAAAGACACAATCAGTGCTTATCATTTCCAGCAATGAGCCCAGCACGCCGTGACCGCTTCGGCCGAGAAATTTAGTTCTGGCACTGCCATTATCGAGAAAGAACAATACCGAGACTAGGATATTTTCGGGGGCGGAGGCACTATCCGTGTCGGCAGACGAAGAGGTAACGATGTAGTAAAGATGTCGGCATCAGTGGATCTTTTGACTCCGTTTATCTCTCAACTATTTCTATTAAACATCTTAAACGCATTATTTATAACACTTTCAAGGCGGAGAAACCGAAATGTCTGCACAAACTAGTTTGGCATGGTCTATGACGAAAGCTGAATTGAAATTCGCTGGCAAAAGACACGTTGCAAACCTCTGCATATTTGTATAATTGAAACTGCGCAACTAACTGCGTTGAACAGCGCTAATTGTATGCCAAAATTAGATCATGATAATTATATTAACTTTACACATTCCTGCTTCGAGCAAACTATAGCTTCGGCATTTTGGTATAGCCACAGCAAAACCAAATAATAATGGCAGATTGTTTTTTATTTTATTACTCATTAATACCTGCAAAAACATTTAACAACTATTTTTGTTTATAAATACAATGGTTATTCCGGGTTGATAAAAATTACATTTCTGAATATATCTCGGAATGTTGACCAACATAATGATTTACGAAAATAAAAGAAGTGGCTTGAAATGGCGAAACTGAAAACATTGTTTTCTTAGACTTACAAAAAAAGACCACAAACAAATGATACTTCCAAAAAGGTCTGAATTAGAAGAATAAAATAAAAAAAACTGGAAGTTACTGGGGGAAATAAAAAAATATAAAAGAATGAAAACATGTGAGAATAGAATAACAGAGAAGTACCATTTGAAAAAACATGAAGAAATGGATGTGCGATGATTTTCAATTTACTAATGTTAATCCTGGGCGTCACATTCGACCGCTTCAATTTCCCCTTGCTTCCAAAACGTCTTCAGTCGAAAGTTAACGTAACAAGAACCGTTGGTATGTAACGAACTTCATCCATCATTTTGAGAAGAAGTCATATTGATCGGCGTGTTTGCATCATATGTGACAAGGCCAAGTGAGATATTACGTATTAGGACCTATCCTGTATCACATTGTATGTCAATGTTTTTAATTGAAGATTTGAATTAACTGTTAGCTTAGCTTAAGAAAGGATTTTCTTTTGTTACTGCCTCTATTAGCCATCGTAAATAGACTAGTTTTTCAAAAAACGTCCTTTGGTGTAATTTGGTTCACAACACATATCAGCGTAAATTCAAAAAAATTCTGAGAGTTATATGGAATTAAAAAGTGTTTATAAGTTACTGGTTAACTACAAAGATGATATGTGCGCGATGAGACGTACGTCTTACCTTACAAAAAGTCAGTATGTAATTATTTGTAAGTCGAAGAGATATTTCTCCACAAGTGGGCGAAGAGAAGATTTCGAAAGTTGCGATTGCTTGAATATGTGTTTACTGCCGTACGTTAGTCAAGAGTGCATTTTTATGACTGGGGGAGTCCTAAAAAATTCCACCAACTGTCCCCTATAATTTTAAGATTTCTGGACTATAGAATACCGACTTCTTTGGTGTTCTTACACAACTGAAAAAAAACTTGGAGAAAGTTCAAATTACTTTCCATTTGCCTGGCAGAAGTTGGTGTCGATGAAGTAAAAAGTAACTTTTTCTATTACCGTCTCATTCATTCATAGTCAAAGTTGAACTCAAAACAGTTTCTCTTATTCGCGTTGTAATGACCTAATTATAAAAGGAGGAAAAATTCATTATTTACGTTTGTTGTTAAAAACTATCGTTATTTCTACATATACATCCATTGGTATCATAAAAACAAATGTCGATACTTTGAGTTTTCTACTGTATTTTTTACGTAAACGGGCTCTATTCGTCGCAGAGAAATAAAAATACGTGTCTTACGTATCATTAGAGCAGAATCTCCCTCAATTCTTTTCGGAGCGACTGAGATGGCTCAGGGCAAGAGCTGTTGTCACTTCCTTACCTGGAGGTCATAGAGGTTCTAGTCCCGACGGTGGGAAATTTTCAATACTAACTAGATACCTGGTCGAATTCAATCGCTGTGTGAAGGACAATACTAGAAGTCAACTGCTCTGATCAGTAAGTTCCATGGTTTCACCGATCAGTTTCCTGGTGAATGCTGGAGCAGTAGCTTAATAACCGGACCACAAACCGCTCGCAATGAGAACCGCTAGGACGAGCAAGATTGTCTTCTTAAAATAGTCCGGCCACCAGGTCTTGAAGGCTATGATGCCCTCAGTGTCTATTACTATTGCCATGAAGCATTTAGTCCAGTGTTGTCAAGGTCGATGCCAGAGCGGGAGTCCGTGGCACGAGTGCCACAACGAAATCGCCTCTCCACGCAGTTCTTAACCCCGCCGCAAGACAACGCCATCAATATTGTAAAACGGCGGGGTTACTAATAATTTCCTTTCCCGACGCTAGTGGCACAGAGAAGCTCGTGGCATGGCGCGATGCCGCGAGGCGTGCCACTGCCACAAGTAACAGATCTGAACACCGCTGATTTAGGCGTTTCCTATCTGATAATACTAGTTCTTCTGTGTGAAGACCAGAAACTAGTCCTTGACTTCTTTCTCTTTTCCAGCCATTAGAATTTTGTAGTTGGCAATAGAACACATACTTTAAGCCAGACAAGTTTCATTTTACACTGGTTTATAGCTTGAAGAATGACAAAGAAAATGTGTATCTCACCTCTTAGTGGGCTTATTTCCCATTTAAAATCACCGACTCAATTACAAATTACATTTTCGGTTACCTACAGTTTGTAAAGGACTACATTTCAATGATCATGAAAAGAAAACTACATTTTGAAACGCCTCTGTGCTCGTTTGGAGAACGTGTATCATGTATGGGCCTCGATTGCAGATTCTGTTGCAAATCTGGAATTCTTCTCGAAGTTCCTCTGAGCAGAGTTGAAGGGTTCGCCTGGTAGCGCAGCTGAATGCCCCTCTATGAAGTCGCGAAGCAGCGAATACTCGCAAGTTCGTAGCGGCGTATCGTCCCTGTGCTTGTGAAGCCGCCAAGAGCAGCTCGCAATTATTGGTTCCTGCTGCTTCCGAGCGAGTGCGCAAGGCCCCGCCCCCTCCCCCCTCGTAAGCAGCTCCGAGGCCGCCCGGCGCACCCAGCCCGCTTATGAGCCCTCCGCCCCGCCCCCCAGCCCCCGCTCGCGAGCCCTCGCTCATAAGCGCTCGCCAGCCTTCTCTTCTTTTCTTTTTCCTTTATTATTTCCTTCGCTGTCATCAACGCCAGCATTGCCATCGCCACCCTCTCTCCATCGCCACCGGCGCTATCGCCATCGCCATCACCAGCACCAACTCAAACACAGTTTCAATTACCGCCGCCACCACCACCAATACCACGGCCACTGCCACCATCGTCAACACCATTACGACCATCACATATCGCATCATACTACGTTCTCTACATTTACCGCCACTGCCACTAGCAACATCAATGCAAAACAGTATTTTCAGCAACACCATCGCCGTCACTCGTCCGGTTCTGCCCCCACCTGCCTTCCTTCGCTTTGCCCCTAGAAATCTCATTGCTGTCTTCGACCTTTCTTCCTATAACAACGTGGAGTTTCCTTTGCATTGTTGTCGTGTCCATCTTCCTGGCAGCTCACTTTACTTTTCACTCCTTGCTCCGACATCTGCGCCACTACAGCAGCCGGTGACCGCCGCCGCTGCCGCCCGCCGTCCTTCACGTTGTGACCGCCTATTTGAATTTCCAACGAGAGTTCACCATGTTTCGCGTCAGGTATTTCATTTGGGATGGAACCGCAGCGTTTATTCGGCGGGATGGTGATGAGTCGGTCATTCAATTATTAGAATAGCAACCAGCCGAGAGGCGAGGCAAGGCGGGTGGAACTGGGACGGGGCGTGGCGGGGGAGGGCCGGGGCGGGGAGGGGCGGAGAGGTGGCGGGACAGGGAGGGGCGGGGAAGGGGAAGGGATGAGGTGGTGAAGGGAGGGGCGAGGCGGGGAGGGGGTGGGGCGAGGCGGAGAGGGGAGGGGCGAGAAGCTGGCGATGGCAGCAGCCTTGATAAGGGAGCTCCGTGGGCGGTGCCGGAACAATGCGCTAATGGCACGGGCAGGCGGCGGCGGCGGCAGGGCCGGGAGAGCGGCTGGGGACAGCGACCGCCCCCGAGACCCCAACCCCGGCCCGCCCGGCCCCGAGACCCCGGTTGGGGCGCCAGCTGCCTCGCCTCCGCTCCTCTCCGTTCCTATCAACACTGGGTTTTGCCCGGACCTCTCGCAACCACGGGCGACGGCGCTTACGTTGTTTCAAATTTAATCAAAACTTTCAGGTGCGTATAATTCCAACCAGTCTCGTGCCAGGATATTATACAAATTCATTACATAGTTTTCTTCACCAGAAGAAGCGAAGACACAATCTGCTGCAGAGAGTTGCCCTCGCAGAAAATTCAAAAGTATCTCTATTTTTAATACACTCTCTATTTCTGATGTCCTTCCCTAAGAGACGTTTTGTTGATCACGACAGTAAATGGTTGAGCAAAAGAAAATATATATAATATAAAAAGGGGTGGTATCAAATATTCTTGTTATAATTCACGTGTTGATCTGATCGTCTGAACGCACCTTGAATTGTCAGAATGTATTCTTTGTGATAGTTCTTGTTTGGAAATAAGACGGTGCAAATTTCAGTTTCCTTCACATCAGGAAGAGTTTTCTGATCGAGGTTGACTAAGTCGAGTCCCTCAGAGGTTTCTTTTCCTCTTTGCTCTTTCCGGAAAACATAGCAAACAGAGAATTGATATGTTAACCTTTCGTGCGTAACAAATATTTCGAATCATCTATATAATTAACATTCCCCCTGCTTATCTACAGACTTCACTTTGCAAACTACTAATAATATCTTACTAAGAGAATGTTAACGTCCTTTATTGAGAACCTTCCAATAGCAAATACGTAGAGTAAAAACATAAAGTAGAATGAAATTTTTTGTAGAAGAAAAGCGAACGTTAGCCATCGTTTCTTACGCAGTTCACTGTGGGATATAAAGTGTTAATTGGTAATAAAAGTACAGATGTTCTTCGTAATAAACTGATTCTTTAATGCTACAAATTATCAATCATTTCGTCTTGATTTTCTAATTGTTTTTATTACTACTAAACTTCTGATTTTAAATGGCCCCAGGATTAAGACGCTTGCAGCATTGCTCGGCGGGAAAGCATACCTCGGAATTCAACCTAACCTTCGCCGTCGAAAGTGCAGCATATTCCGCAATTACAAATTCATAAACAAATATTGTAACTAGTTCATCAGTGCATTTGCGAGAAAAATAGTCCTATGGTATTTTTATCATCTAATTAGAATATTGTTATAGATATCTACGATATTTAATATAAAATTGAAGTTATAACATAATACTTGAACGAAATTTTAAACATTGACATTCAGTAATTGTCTCTAATTATCACGCAAAAATGCAATTGTACAGGTTTACTTTCCAAAAGGAGGCTTCCTTTTTGTTTCTTCGAGATTTCAACAAAATCAAAATAACAACAAAAAATAATGTACTATTTATTTATATTTATATGGTATGGTATGTATGTATGCACTGATGTTTCACAAAAAATTGAAATACTGGAAATTGTACTCACATTTGCATAAATACTTTGACTGACCGAGAAAAAACGGGGGTTTAGCAATCCCAAAAATTTAGAAGTTTAGTTACATTCAAACTTTGTGTTACTGCAATTCGCCAACACGGAGCGTTGTTGCTCGGCGTTATCGGACGTGGCGGGACGGTGCAAACAGACCTCGCAGCGCGGAACGGTAAATAATATTTAGACAATGTCTGGTAATTGGCTAGTCTCGCGTTTCGTATACGACGAAGTTACTATCCAAATTTCGTTTTCTATCACACCAGTTTCATAATACAGATTGTGTTCATTGCTTATTGCGATTCCTATTGCCATGCCTAGAAATGGGTAAATGATTTTCATGGATAAATGATTACGAACGACTATCCAACTCGTGAAATAAAAACCAATTGTGTTTAACTATGCATACAAAAAGCCCCAATCAGGTTGGTATATCTCAAACACTTTATCGATTTTCTATCCGATTTTTCTTATCGCTTCTCCCTACTGGCCAATCATAAACTGTGTCTCATCTATCTTAGGAGGCGGTATACATCGATCACTATGTCGAAGTCCAATAAAACGCGTATGTACTGTAATCTCATTGATTTAACATAGCTTTCAGTTATTTTCTATATTTGGCGCATTTTGGAACTCTGTTGGACGTAATTTAATTCGTGGAATAGTCCTATTAAATACCATTCGTGCTTTGTAAATTCTCAGATAAATCCCCGACCCGCGAAGCGAGGAGGGGATTTATCGACTATTACCAAAGCACTCGTGATATTGCCTATGATGAAGTTGCCTGCAACAGCAAAAAATGCTTACATACTCTCGTGTAACTACTTGTCGGTTTGAAGCGTTTGGAACGAAGATCTCCTTTCTTTTCATCCGGAGCGGATGCAAGCTCTCTAACCCATTGATTTTCCACTTTGCGTCCAGCTTTATCAGTGGTTCCTGCATAGATGAACACTCCACTCCAAATTCCCAAACTCTCTTTTATTTACAGATAACATAGGATTCATGCGGAATGAAGTGTTCAGTTAACACCAAAAATACGTACGGACTAAATAAAATCCACACGCAAACTTCGTCCATGGTCACCAATGTGGAATTAAATTAAACTTTTGAGCATATTGTCGGAGACACCTTGATCGTACCTGTACGAGCTTCCACCCAGTGCCAACACAATTTTTAATAGAAGTGTTGCCTGGGTTGTTGGAACATGAGTGATGTCACGTATGGCATTCCATGTGGCGCCAGCATGCAGTGCGCTAACGGACAATTTCCCTCATAACTTCCAGTTTGTTCATCTTATTCTTCTAATTCATCCCTTTTTTGGAGATATCATTTGTTTGCGGTCTTTTTTGTAAGTCTAAGAAAACAATGTTTTCAGATTCGCCATTTCAAGCCTCTCTATTATTTTCATAAATTCATTATCTTGGTCAATATTTCGAAATAATTCAGAAATGTAAGTTTTTATCAACCCGGCTTAACCATTGTATTTATAACAAAAATCTAGCTAAATGTTTTGCGGGTATTAATTAGTAATAAAATAGTAAAAAAATCTGCTAGTATTTTTCTTTGGTTCTGCTATGGCTACACTAACATACCGAAGCTATATACCGCTCGAAGCAAGAATGTGTGAAGCTATGTACCGCTCGAAGCAGGAATATAATAATTATCGTGATCTAATTTTGGCATAAAACTAGCGCTGTTCAACGCAGGGAGTTGCATAAATATTAAGAGGTACAAATATGCAGAGGTTTGCAACTTGTCTTTTGTGATCACCGCGTATGAGAACATTAAAACACCCTTTTACTGAGAAGTGGATTGATCGTGCTGAACACATTTCATGACCTCCACGTTTCCCCATTGTCTGTGTCTTGTGAGGACACTTGTAGGTCATTCTATATGAAATTCCAATCAATTCATTGCCTCGGTACTAGTAGCCACCGTCAGAACCGGCAATATATCAAAGGGTTTGGGGAGTGTCAGAACTTGAATTTTACAGGGTTTGGGAGTGTCAGAACTCGTTGCAAGTAACGCATTTAATTAGAATTTCGCACATTCGAGATCTTTTGTGAACTGCAGATAATAAAGTGTTGTGCTGATACCGTTATTCATTTGGCAGCATCTCTGTGCTCTTCTGAAAATGTAATACTCTTGGGCGTCTCATAGGGCACATTGTTTTAAGTTCTACAATTCCCCCCGCAGAAATGGTGACCACCCGGACGACTCCAGTGTATGACGGGGTACCGACCTTGCAGGGGCAATCAGCAATTTGACGCATCTTGGCACGCAATAGTTGCTTCTTAGACTCATGATTCACTAACTAAAATTTCACACCCTGAACGCTATCCTCCCTCTACGTTTGTGCTCTTTTACTGAAATATCCTGAATATAAGTCATACATTTATAGCTTTCCTTCATTCGCAAGTGGTTTATAAGTAATTAAAAGTTTACATTATTTCCAGCAAGTTTCCCTACCACTATTTGGTTCATTACGAGGCCACTATTCATGACCCTTGTCGAATGGCCAAGCAGCATGTTATTTGGCCATAGTTAATTCACACTGGGTCATGAATTGAATGCGAGAGATCTCCGGAGGGAATGTATAATGGAACTCACACATAACATGAACTACAAGCTGCTGTGCAAAACATGCCACATTCCATTTATAATATTTTATTTTTAATTCAAACAGTTCTGCTCCCACGTCCTTTTATCGATGCAATTTCCCCTCAATATAATCTCAGAAGGAATCTACATGGAAAATATTTACGTTTTTCTCAGAGCAAGTTGTAAGGAATAATGTTCCAACATTCCGAATACTCAATAAAAATATTAAACTAGTCTATTTGTGTGTAGAAAAAAACACTTTCAAGACAGTAATCGTCAGTTACAGTTAAAATGAGCAAAAGTACGCAATCATCATTGGCAAAACTCAATTCTGTATTATGACAGTTTTCATTTCCACACAATATCTGCTATTTCTCAACCACGTAATATACTTCACCTACCCTGACCTCCATATGCTGGCAAATGTGCACTTCACCCGACTAAAATCGACGTTGTTTCCACTTCGGGCTTTATCCACCCATTTGGATAACGTGAATATTAAATGCCTAATTCGGTAATTAGTCATATTCGTACATTGGTGGTAACATCCTCAACTTGTCTCACTAGTCTCCCTTGTATCACTAGTATCACATTCTAGTTGCAAGCCTTATACGAGCTGAATAATCCCATGGTTTAGTGATATATCGAGTCTCGACGGAGGCAGAATTTTGACTCTGGCTAGATAGCTGGGTCGATGTCTGCTAGGTAATTCTAATGAGAAGCTGCTGTAGTATCCCGTGGGAAGCTAATGACAGAGCAGTACCTTAAGAAACAAACCTCGGACGAGCGTGATTTTTCCTTCCCTTATCTTTATCCTTTCTTTCCCCCTTACATACACACGTTTACACTTACATGCACATCATTACCACAAACCAGGAGATCAGTAGAGAGTTTAGAGGTTACCCCGGCTAGGATGGTGACCCGCTGGTGGAGATAGCTGGAAGGGAAAACTCCGCAAACCGACATGTAGGTCGGCTCCGGATCCCACGTTCCACTGAGGGAGGAGCACCGGCACCTCCCGGGATATATCACGCACTACACTGTGGGGCTAATGACTATAGCAGCAGACGCGCGTGGAAAACAAAGAAATAATAATAATAATAATAATAATAGTAATAATAATAATAATAACAATTTATAAAGTTCTCGCCTCCTTTATTGCCTCCAAACTCAACGAGCATCTGAAAGAAAATGTGCTGCTTTTGTCAGAACAGGTTGGTTGTAGGAAAGTTCTCGAGGATGCAAAGAATTATTGATAATAGATAATATTGTATCCAAGCATGTAAAAAAGAAAATGCATTATATGTCTGTGGACTGGATTGATTTCCGAAAGGCATTTGATTCCATTCCTCATTCTTGGTTGCAGCGAACTCTTCAACTCTACAAGGTTCACCCCTCTATCATTAAATTTCTTACAACGTGTATGAACAGCTGGCGAACAAACTGAGTTACCAGACAGGTTCTATGCGATTTTGTAGAGGCATTTTTCAGAGATATAGCATAAGTCCACTCTGGTTTTGCCTCGCACTGAACCCTTTGAGTAGGATGCCGAATGCCTCCGGCTATGGATATGCTTTGAAGAACCCCAAGAAGATCATCCCACCAATTATACATGGATGATCTCAAGCTCTGTGCTGAAGAAGCAGAACAACTTCGCAGCATGCTGACACTTGTTGAAAGCTTCAGAAGCTGTTTGTATGGATCTTGGTTTGGAGAAGTGTGCTGTTGTTCACGTGAAGAGAGGTCGCGTCCAGAATACAGAAAATAAACATCATTTGATGGAAGATTTGAGAATTCAAGAAACTCATCAATGGAGATGAATATAATATAAGGAAGTAAGTAAGCCTCTAGCAGCTCTTAGGAACTGCAAATGAAAAAATTAGAAAACAAGTGGAAATAAAGGTTCTCTCTCGTGTTGCAAAACTCTGCAAGTCCTCTATTAATTCGAGAAGCAAATTTACAGGAATTAACACCTGAGCTCTACATCACATACATTTGGAGTTGTCAAGTGGTCTGAAACATCTTTGCAAGCTTTCGATAGACAAGTCAGAACATTTCTATCAAATATCGGATGCATCATCCTCGAAATTCCACCGAAAGGCTATATCTTTCAAGACATCATGGAGGCCGTGGACTGCTAACTTTTGAAGTTATGTGCCGTCAGCAAGAAAAACAGCTCATATTATTTCATCAAGAACGAATCCATGACGTCCATCTGAAGCTGATCCCAGGAAATCACAATCCAAGTTTTCCGAAACTTGAGGACCGAATTGAGCAGTGGAAATCAAAGGAACTCCGTGGCAGATTTGCTACAGCGCTTCGAAGTAACTCCATTGATATAAAGAGATCGACTGAATGGTTGAGAACCGCTGTTTTTTTGCCCAGTCGGAAGGATTTGTGTTGGCCATTCAAGATCAGGTAGTAACCACTAATAACTACAGGCGATATATCATGAAAGAGAACATCAGTGACATGTGTCGCCTGTGTAACAAGGCCACCGAATCTATTCAACACATTTGTAGTGGATGCTCTCAGTTGGCACAAACAGATTATTTACAACGCCACAATAATGTAGCCAAAATTATCCACCAAGCTCTTGCCAAAAGATCGGACCTGATAAGGGAAATGTCCTTATTACAAACATCTACCGGACCAAGTTTTGTCTAATGAGAGAACAAAAATCTTGTGGGATACTGCCACTGTTACAGATAAAATAATGGTAGCAAATAAGCCTGATATCGCCGTGTTCGACAAAACTACTAGCAGGACAATAATAATTGATATAGCAGTCCCATTAGATCATAATCTGCTGTCAACAATTGCAGAAAAGAAAAGAAAATACCAGCCACTCTTAATTGAACTGAAAACAAACTAAGAGAGGTAGATATTGTACCCGTAGTTATTTCATCTACTGGGCTCGTTGCTGAAGATTGGAGGATTGTGTAAGAGAAACTCCATCTAAACGAGTGGCACTTCAGAACCTTATAGAAGGCCGTGCTGCTGGCAACCACCAATATTATGCGTAAGGTTCTCTCTCTTAGTCATTGAAGTGAAACCTGAGTGCACTGGAGTAAGAAATTCTCACAACTGTCTCGCCGTATGTGTTGACGTTCTGTCCTTGAATTATATCTAGAAACTTCGGACGACCGTGAAATTTTGAATAATGAGCTTGATAATAATAATAATAATAATAATAAATTATTAATGACGAGTCTCGTGTATTAGACTTGTCCGTCGACCAACTACTAAACCACTACTTTGTGCGACCCTGAGGATTCCGTGTCATGAGATGTTGTCCCGGGAGCCTCAGCCCCACATACGAAGAGCTGGTGCTCTCTATGAAGTACTTGTTGTTCTTAATCCGTCACGATGTCAATTTCCCAAACGAAATCTTCCTTCGCCTGCCAGGAACAAATGTACATCGCATGTGCTCCCTGCTCGGGGAGCACATGTGCGCCCTCCGCGGGCCTTGGCAAAGAAGCGGCTTACAGCCGCTGCGGGAGACAAGAGTCGCCGGCTGATGGTGAAATACGTACCAACTGGTTGCCAACGCGTGTAAGAGCTGGCGTCGGGCGTGGGGTCGGAACGATAAACGCGGCGCCATAACCGCTAAACAATAAGTCGACCGCAACCCCGTCGTAAAAACGAGCGTCGCCACTCGTGCAACGGGAATTGCATACCGCGAGCGGGAAACCATCCCGCTCCACTCCGCTCCGGCCCGCTCCGCGCCGCTCAGCCTCACCCAGCCCCCTCCCCCAGCTTCGCCCCACTCGACTGGGGACGCCCCTGCTTCGTATTTTCGTATTCAGAAGCTGGCGGACTGGCCGTGCGGTCATCGCTTCAACGACGTGCGTGCGATGGCCACAGGAGCATCGTGGAAGGGCAATATGAGCGCATTCAAGAGTGGGCAACCAGGTCATTTGGGCATTTCCTGTTGACCAATAAAAGTCAGATAGTGCCCCTGTACAAGAATTATAATTAAGGGACGAATTTTAATGAAATGTCATGTTTTTTTTTATTTTCGCTTTTCGACGATGCCGTTCAGTGTAGAAATTCATTTTATGTTATGACAAAAGGAAATTACCCATTTCTTACGTCATGTTTTGCATTTTCCTTCGATTTCGACTAATAAGTAATTTTTTACCTTTTTTCGTCAATTTAAAGCATTTTTCGTGGATTTTTATGGATTTTAATATCATTTTAATGGTACTTGCGATAATAATATTTACGAGATGCAAACAAATGTTCTTTACAAAATTACTAAGTTGTCTATTCAATTTTTTTCGTTTAGAAATTGTAATGTCAGCAGTTGTGAGAATGCAAAATAAGATACCTGTGACGACTTCAGAACCATTTTCAGTTCGGCAGATTTCACAATAACTAATGACGAAGATGTAGTGTCCAATCCAAACCAGAATTTTACAAGCTGAGTTCACTTGAACGAAAGGTACAGCTTGAGGTGTTCGCCTGAACTGGTTTCAATCATTTTTTACGTCATTTTTCTTTGCTTTTAGAGCATTTTTAAAACATTTTAAGAGCATTTTTTGGTCATGTTTTAGGTCATCAAAATCCGCCCTCTAATTATAATAGCCTACCATTATATTGAGTACGATTTCGAGGCCATAACTGGAAATATCCCGATTTTAACTGATCACTTTCCATTCTAATAAAAAAAATGACTTCTGCAGAGTCTTCACGAATACTGATGTATCATAGTGTAGTAGACATACAGTACAACTGTTCTTTGTGTATTAAGAATATCAAACTAGTGGAGCTCCAAGAACACATATTTTCACGCCTTATTTCAAAATTTGCTATTTTCGAAAATTCATAACGAAAATTAAGCCTGCACCATTCTTTTCGGCGTTCCTTGTTCTTTCCGAGGAAAAAAGTATGAAGAAACATTTGGAACAGTTTTTGAAAAAATATTTTTAATAGGGCCTAATTTGCATTAAAGCCAAGCAGAAATTGCGTGAAAATTACTTGTTTAAAAAAGTATAAATGACCTGGTTGCCACAACTAAAAATCTGATTTTTTAGAACAGATTTTATTTAAGACAAAAAATATCTGTTTTCAGATATGGAGTTTGTTGTTATCTTTTTGCATTTTTCGAAAATACAGAGAGAGTTTGCCGAAAATCGGACTAGCGCAACTTTTTCCGTTCTTTGATACATACGAGAAGAAAATTTAAGGAAAAAATTATTATGAAATATCCATCACTATTCGCGCTTAAAATTTTGAGTTCGCTTTGAACCGTCTTGGCATTCACATCGCGCACGGATCTGCTCCGAACGGTGAGGTGTCTACAGAAGAGGCTTTTGTTTCAATTATTCAACTGTGTATAAGGTTTTTTTATAAAGCTAAGTGACAATACTCCCTTTACTTATAGCACTTATAATCCCTATACCCTTGTAGCACTAAATACTTCAGCAATAGACAGATTTAAATTTTTCCTTCAAATTTTCCTAGACTTGAACAATGTGTAGCCGGCTTGGCCCTTTTGTACAAAATGGATATCGTCATGTAGAGCACATTCACAATATCGCCGCCAGTTCTCGTATAGCAGCGATCGTGAACAGTCGTGTCCGTTTAGTGCGAGCAGAGCAGTGCGAATCTACAGTGGTGGTGAATGGAGTACGATGTTGACCCATCAACAGGCCGGGCAATAAACCAGGCCTTACAATCCCTCATCAATTCTGATTTCACCGATGATATCAACAGTGCCGTGAATTGTGTGCAACAAAACACCTCATCAGAAGAAGATATGGACGACACCGCCGACCCAGCCTCGAACCAGCAACGGATCGAGGACAGCGCGGTGGCTAACAACCCAGCTCTGCAAGGCCTCAACACGCAGCAACTTCTGAATCAAGATGGAAGCAATCCAAAAAAGAGGTTAGTCAGTGACAATATAAACTCTCAAGATTCAATTCCGATCCCAGTGCAAATATTGGTGTAGAGTACAGCTACGGAGTTGATACGCAAAACAGATTCAGTGAACTCGAAAAACTAGAGGAAAAACGTTTTGAATACGCGAAGATAACTTCGACCGTCCGTCAAACAATAACAGAAAAAATTCCACCTATATATGTAGCAGAAATAACTAATCTCAAACACTTTATAATAGAACTCAAAAACAATGTTACCAATAATTTCGTAATAGATATAAAGAACAGTAAAATAAAAATAAGTGCAAACAACTCTACAGACTTTCGGAAAATAATAAACTATCTTATACAAACACAAAGAAAATTTCACTCATACAAGGACCCTGCCAACAAAATGTTTTCCGTCGTGTTCAAAAACCTACATCAATCATTAACTGAACATGATATATTTGCAGACCTAAAAAATCGCCACCCTTCATTGTTACCAGACTACATAAAGAAGGAACACCAATACCATTGGTCGCAGCCGAATTTAACGGCGCGGAAACACTTGAAACTATATTGCAAATAAATAAAATATGCAACCATCGAGTAACTACTGAAAGCGGAGAGACACAACGGTCCTATTCAATGTCAACGGTGCTTGGACTACGGACATACAAAAAATAACTGTAACTACCCAATCAAATGTGCATTTTGTGCCGGGAACCACTATTCTGTGCTGTGTCAAAAGAAATATGAAAACTGTGTGTGCAAACTGTTTCGGCGGTCACAAGGCCGATGTAAGAAACCCAACATGTAGTTACTACAAGGACGTAATAGACAGAAAAAACAAAGCTAGTGTAAACAAAAGCAATGGAAATATTGTCAACACCTCGACCCCTCCACCCCCTCCCAATCAATCACAAATCCAATTCCCAGACTTACCGCAGACCCTCCCACCAGAAAATTTCACTCACATATCCGAAATAAATCGTTCCACCCCACCACCTCGACCAAATACCCGGAACGGAAATAATCATAGATCCCGTATACCTGATGCTCAATCAAATAATCCTATTCTCTCCACAATCATTAATTCCATCACAACTTGTATCATCAATTTCATAAATTCATTAATACCGTCAATCATTAGTACCATTCAAAGTTCGGTAGCGGAATACTTAAACAACCATGGCAAATAATAGTAATAATAATATTATTAATAACAATAATAATATTAACAATAATATGAACAATAACAAATTTGTCTTACTAAACTGAAACGCCAACTCTATCACAAATAAAAGAACTGAACTAATTCACGTTCTACATCACTATAATATCGACATAGCAAGTATTACCGAAACGCACTTACATAAAAACAACAAACTATTTATTCCTAATTACACGCTATACAGGACAGACAGGCAAGAAACCAAGGGAGGTGGAGTTTTTATAGCAATAAAATCAAATTACCTGCACAACGTAACAATACTCCCAAACACTCAAGGGTTAGAAAACCGTAGCAATTGAAGTAAACGTTAAGAATGCCTTTTGGAAAATAATATCTGCTTACAAATCTCCCACTAATAAAATAGCCAACACTAATATCCAAAATCTATTCGATTCAAGAGAAAACAATTTACTTTTAGGAGATATCAACGCTAAACACCCAAATTGGGGACGCCGAAACAAAAATCGAGACGGAAAAGTATTAACACAAATAATAAACAATCACAATCTTAAAATCATATCGCCCAGTGAACCGACGTTTTTTCCATTAGATCGAAAATGTAATCCTGACATACTAGACATTGGCATAACCAACACCAACAATAACTTTTACACATCAGTAATATTTGAATTAGATTCTGATCACATACCTGTTCTTGTCTCATCACAACTAACACCACAACACACCCCAAGACCAATATCCAAAACATGTAAAATAAACTGGAAAAAGTACACAGAGACAATCAAACAAACAATACCCAGAATAAAAATCCTAAAAAATCCACTCGAAATAGACCAGGCAGTAACAACATTAATCGACCTAGTCAACAAATCTATTTTAGAATCACAATATCCCACTACAGGCAACAAAACTGAAAGTAAATACAATAATCTGCCTCCCGACATAGTATACGCAATAAAAGTTAAAAATAAACAAAAAGACTATAGTTTAAACTCAGAACACCGGAAATAAAAAAGAACAATATAATCACCAACGTTGTTAAAAGACTAATAAAAACTCACAACAATAATCAACTTCTTGAATTTATCAATTCATTAAGTATTAGCAATAACTCTATATGGCAATTCACCAGAAAAATATTCAAGAAAAAACACCAAATACCCCCGCTAAATACACCAGCCGGTAAAGCCCTCACATCATTTCACAAAGCAGAAGAACTCTCCAAATATTTCGAAACAACGTTTGTAGTTAATTATACCAACTTCCACCCTGAACATAACAAAATCATTCATAGTAGCAAAACATACCCATACGGACCACATCATAATATACAGTTCGCCTCTCGCACAGAAATTAATAAAATTATTAAAATCCTTCCTAGCAAAAAAGCACCAGGACATGACAATATCACCAATGTGGCAATTAAAAACCTACCCATATCTGCAATAGCGTACTTAAATAATATATACAAATCTAGCTTCAGAAACTGGTTATTTCCACCAATCATGGAAACGTGCAATAGTAATCCCCATAGCGAAACCAAAAAAGAACGCAAAAGAAATAAACAGTTACCGCCCTATCAGCTTGCTTACTACCTTCTCTAAAAGTTTCGAAAAATTAATTCTAACTAGATTAAAAAAACTGAAAGTAACAATTCAATTCCCAAGGTACAATTCGGTTTCACAGAGAAAATATCTACACAACACCAACTGCTGAGACTAACTGAACATATCTACACAGCCTTCCAATGAAAACATTATACCATAGTCCTCTTTTTAGATATAGCACAGGCGTTTGACCGCACATGGCCCCAAGCACTGTTACAAACTCACCCAAATAGGCACACCTCACTACCTACACCCCATTATCATGAACTTCTTAAGTAATAGAACTTTCTCTGTCAATGTCAATAGCCTCCTCTCCAACCCCAGATGTATTAAAGCAGGACTACGTCAAGGATCCCCGTTATCACGAACTCTGTTTAATTTTTATGTAGCAGATATCCCTAAATCGAAAAACATTCATTTAGCTCAGTTCGCAGATGACACAGCACTGTACATTTCTGGCAGTTCATTAGCAGACTTAAGAGCAAAAGCCCAATTATACTTGCACACACTTGATAGCTGGGCCGCGAAATACAAAATACAGTTAAACCCCACTAAAACAGCAGCAAAACTATTCTCACTTAGACCGTATACTCCCCCCACTCCTCTAACAATCAACAACATCTCTATAGAATGGTACCCTCCCAACAAATCAGTTAAATATTTAGGATTACATCTCAATACAAAATTAAACTGGCGCGATCACATTGAATCAAGGATATTACAAACCAAGGCAAAACTCCATCAGCTAAGACCGATAATAAAAAGACACAGCTCACTACAATACTGCCACAGCATTATAAAAATCCGTAATAAGACCCACAATTAGTTACGCCGGCCCCATATGGATTAATGCCGCCAAGACCAATATTCGCAAACTCCAAATCATTCAAAATCAATTTCTGAGATCCATTACTAACGCCTCATGGTTCATTTCTAATAAACAGCTTCACAAGGAATTCAATAGAGAATCATTAGATCATCACATCACATACCTTGCTACAAATTTCTATTATAACATCCATCCAATTCCAGCACTCTCCGAATTCAGGCTCGCAAAAAACCCAAACCATAGAACGAGAATCCAAAATAAATACCAATTCCATGTTTTCCAAATCAAATTCGCCAACATAGAGCCAGATTAGAGGACCCATAATGGGATACCTCCTCATTGTATAGTACGTAAGCTTAGAATAAGTTAGTGACTATAAGTTAATAAACTATCTATGTATCTACCTTCAGGAAAAATAAAATGAAAAAAAACAAAAAAAAACAAAAAAAAACAACGCCGCCGTCCACAGATGAACATCAAAGTGGTGTATCTCAACAAGGCAACAATGATCTACTGAATGTCACGGTCAACAAACATCCATCGCTTATGGAAGACCAGGAAAGCTCGAATCCCATAATGTACGAAGTAACAGCAAACAGCGCTACTAAGGTCAGTAACGAGGAAACTGTCAGCAGTGCAGCCCAAGGTGTAACAAACTCTGTAAACGGAAGTACAGAAACTACAGACAGTCCAGCGACTTCAAGTAAGAAAACTTTCAATGACTGACGAAAATAAACATCCCAGAAATTAACAGGACCATTAGTGTATTTAGAGTGACAAACAAAAAAGAAAGTTTGCACAGCTGCACTAAAATTTATTTACAGCTTTAGAAAATCAAACAACTCAAGATTTAATTATGCAAATGCCAGCGCTAGCAAAAAGAAGAAAATATCAAGGCCCTGCAAAATGTGAATAACGTAACAAACGTATCAGAATTTAATAGCGGAATCAAAAACCAAATTTCGAATCAATTCACCTCAAACATAATTAATAATAGAATTAAACTAATGTTCAAGCAACAATCGACTTTGGAAAGACAATTAAATATCTATTAAACACCAACAGAGAATACCTCGCACATAAAGACAATTATACCAAAAAATGTTTCATAGTTCATCAATCATCATCAAAAGAGGAAATCTTTGATGACATCAAGAGAAGTGCCTTTCGTTAGTGTTACTAGAATATCCAAAAACAACACTCCCAGACCGGTTGTAGACGGCAAACAGACTATAGATACTGAACTTCAAATAATAGAAATTTGCAATTAAAAAGTGAAACTCGAAAAAAACACGGAACCAGAGGGCCTGTTTAGTATTTAAGGTGTTTCAACTTTGGCTACACTCGCAATAACTGAAACCATATCCACTGTAACCATTGCTTGTATCTATTGCACAAACTCCAAAGGGTCACATAGAGCAGAAATTCATTGTGACAAATATCCGTTCCATAAAAAGGTAACGGAATGCTCCCATTGTTCCCTCAAGCAAGCACTGTAAAAGACAAACAGAAAGTAAATAAACATTGACCTCTCTCCAATTGTAATTTACCCACTTTGCCAATACACAATAACATACCAAACATTACACAATACCAACATTATCCCAAATTTACATCGTCAAAACCATTCTACCCACAACAACTTACACCTTAATCATAATACTGATAAATCGTTTGTACGTTTGATCAACAAAACATGGGTTGCCAATATCATAAACTCTAATTTAACATCAATAATAAACAGCATTCAGAATTTTCTCACCACGTTCTTCAGTTCTACGAGAAATAATGGACCGACAACAAACTTAAATGATATTCAACATACTTAACTGTAATGCTAACAGTATCTCAAACAAAAAAAGAGAGTTATTAAATTTCTGAAGAGACAAAAATATCATTGTAGCATGCATCACAACATCTCACTTAAGGACCATTCACAATGCAAACATAAACATAAGCATGACTTTAACATAAAAGTTAGGACAAAGTCCATAAGCATAACACGTAAGACGTTAACATAAAAGCTTGCAAGCTTCAAGCTCCTTTGCTTATGCTTATGTAAGAAATAAGAAATGAACCAATCACAGTACGTTAACTCAAAATCGAGTATCGAAATAAGATCGAAGTCGATAGATCGTACAAAAGACTGGTTTTCCAAATTGCATGATTGATTTTCGGCGGTTTTCTGCGTTGTTTTGTAGTGTGCGATTTTTTTTAAGTTTAGTTTTGTTGTAGTATAATTTAATAGTAGTATAATTTAATTTTTATTGAAATGAAAATACCTAACATAACCTAACCCAAAGCCTCAAGGCCGGGACTAAAGACATTGGAAATAAACGGCCGGGACGCAGCTGGTAGGCCTCAGCGCGTAAAGAGCTGTAGTGCGACAGTACATACATACATATAAAAAATATCGATTTTCACATCCAACCAATAGTAACTAGAATGACACAGACAATACAAAATCTTTGCTTACGCTTATGTTGGACATTTCAGTCTATCACTTATGTTACTTATGTCTATCACTTACGTTAAAGTTTACGTCTATGCGTTATACTTATGTTAACGTTTGCATTGTGGATGGGCCTTTAAGCTTCCAACACTGTAGCTTTAAAACGCCCACTAAACAACAGAGTGATAACAATCTTAGCACCATACAAACCGACCCAAATTAATATCCCAAATACGAATATTGCTACATTATTCCAAATGAATCCCCCCGCTTTAGTAATAGGAGACCTTAACGCCACGCATATTAATTGGGGGTGTAGTTTCATTAACAATGCTGGAAAACAATTACATATAACTGAACATTTAAATATCCAACCATTGGCACTTTCAGAATCAATATATCACCACCACATTCTGAATAGAATCCTCAATGTATTGTACAATGTAATTTTTGAACTCCCAATCCATATTTTATTCTTCAAGTTTTGAAATGTACTCACAACAAAATTATCAGGGGCAACATGTCAAATCTTGCCCTGATTTTTTTACCTGGAAATGCACATAAATGAAAGTGCACCCACAAAATTTCAGCTGCTAATATGCATTGGAAGTAAGGTAACATTATTTTAGATGAATTTTCATTCTGTCGCAATAGCTGGAAGATTGTACACCACTAGAAACAGTAGAGTGCTGACCTCGCTAGCTTCGAGCTTTTCAGAAATACTGCGAGGCTAGGCGAGGTGCAGAAAACTTCCCTGGCACTGCGAGGGGCGGTTGGAGAGCTTTGTGATGTCCCTTGCAGCGACCGCTCGTAAGAGAGGTCACATCCTCTACGATTGTGTGTATGTAAATAAGGAGCGGTGGCAATGGTGGCAATCATCGCCAGATGCTTGCCATGTTTCGTTATTAATACTATATCTTTTGTTGTGCTTTGCTCCCGAACCCGGAGTTTCTCTCCTGATTAAATTGTGGATACTTGCGTATTTAACTGAACTTGATTTTTGGCTGCTGAATACAAGGATTACTAATGTAACATTTGGTTCTTCTGCTTTATATTTGTTAATGAATACATTTGTTTGAAAACTGCGCTCCTTGCTCCGTAATTTCAGAACGAGTGCAGATGGTTAGAGTTACTGCTTTGATTGTTTGAAACCTTATGTTCATTATTATTTTGTCAATTTTTTTCATAATTGACGAGATGGCTCTAAAAAAAGAGTTCACTCATTTCACTAATTGACTATAAATATAAGGATTATCAGATTTTCACTATTATTTTACTTCTCACAATAATTTCAGTTATTAAGTATAATTCGTTTTTCATTTTCCCAGATCATACACAATGTGGAATCCTGTAAATGTTTTAATCCTTGAATTAAAGGATTACGAAGAGCGAGATGTGGTTCCTAGATCGTGCACCTTACAACACGATTTCCACGTGTGTGATGTCAATATCCTGGCCACTAAGTACTGACACAGAAATAGTTGAAACATTTGAAACGCTGCAAGTCTTTAGCCTTTCAATTGCTGAAAATGAGCCAGAAGATGTAGAAATACCAACTAGAACCAGTGATGATTCAAAATATATTAAAAGTAAAAAAAACAAATATTATAAATATTATCCTCATCTGTAATAGAATAACAAGCTGTGGAAATTTGGTTAAATTAAGGAGGAAAAACGAGGCTGCTAAGCACTGTAAAAATACGATTTCCTTTTGTGAAATCAGAACATGAAATGTACAAATCGAAAAGAAAGTTGGAAGAAAGAAATATATATCAAAATGAAACAACAACAAAACTTAAATAAATACTTTTTAATCAATTTAGAACAGCTCTTGAAAATCGATGTAGCGTTAGAGACAGCGTTCCTTGAAATTGGGTCCTTCATATACCGGGTCTTTAGTCTAACTCGCAACCCGTATCTGAGAACACAACCACTTGTTTTGGTAATTTGGCAACGCGTGAAATACCTATGGCTTTCCTTTCACTTTTAACGACCCATCCCCCGGTCGCAGGTTTCGGGGTGAGAGAACCGGGCTATTTTGTTTGGAAGAAAGAGAAAGGACTGTCTTTGGGCAGTCATTCATACACGTTTCATTCATGAGTGTAGGAACTTACGTTTAAGAAAGAAGAATCGCTTCGAAAATGTTGACGAAAGAACAGCGTGTATTTTTGGTAGAAGTTTACTTCCGCACTAAATCTTTTTTAAAGAGTCAGGAAATGTTTCAGGAAAATTTTCCGGAAACGCCAGTTCCCAACAAGTCAACAATTTGTAGACTAATCCAGCGCTTCAGGGACACGGGGAACATTATGGATAGGAAGCGGAATCGCAGTGCCACTGTTTTAAAGGAAGATAAATTATTAGAAATTCAGGAGGTTTTGAAACATTCCCCTGAGACGTCGCTATCGAAATTGCATCAGCAATGCAATGTTTCACTCAGCAGTGCATATGTCGCAACTAAGAAATTGAAAATGCGGTCTTACAAGTGGCAGACCGTTCAAGAACTGAAAACACCGGACAGGGGCGCGCGAATTCATTTCTGCCGTTGGTTCAGAAGTTTTATTCAATTAGGACTTCACGTTCTTGGCACCTTGTTTTTTAGTGATGAAGCTTGGTTTCATCTCGACGGAAATGTAAATAAACAGAATTGCCGGTTGTGGAGCACATCGAAACCAGATGCAACTCTCCAAAAACCTCTTCATTCTTCAAAAGTCGGGGTATGGTGTGCCATATCTCGTCGCCGAATTATCGGACCAATTTTTTTCACGGAGACAATTACTTCTGAAAGGTATAAAGACATTATTGAAAACTTCGTATCTCTTTTAGAAGAAGACGAGAGGTACTGCTGGTTCCAGCAAGACGGCGCCCCGTGTCACACGGCGAACAGTACTATGAATTTCCTAGCGGAATTTTTCGGAGAACGAATTGTTACAAAAGGTCTGTGGCCACCACGTTCCCCAGATCTTACTCCATTAGACTTTTTTCTGTGGGGTTTTCTTAAGAGTAAAGTTTATGCAAAACTTCTCTTGAAGATTTACGACGCAACATTACGGAATCTGTTGGACAAATCGAAGAAGTTACTCTTCAACGTGTTGCTGCAACAGTACTGAAAAGAGTAAACGCCTGTCTCTTGGCAAATGGTGATCACTTTGAAAATTTGCTCTAAGGTGTGTTTATTGTCATTTTAAGAAAATAAAATTGTATAATTTTTAATTAATTATTGTCAGTAATGATTAAGGTATTACTTATGAATATTTTATTACCTTTAATAATTTTATTAAAATTTTCCAATTTGTTTAATTTCCAGGTTCTATAATAATAGATAATGAAGAGCTTGGCGGTGATGTTTCATGAGATATCTTTCTGGTTTCTCTCTGAGCCAGATTTCATTAAATAATAATTATTGTTACGTTTCTGTTAATAAATCGATAAATCAGTCATAATTTCCCTCCACAACTTCAGTATCACATTTTTGTTTCTTGAGCATACTGGAGAGAATCGTCTAAAGCGACATTTTGTTTGCTGGCTCATGCCTCTGCTCACCCCATCCCACCCACCAGCGTGAAAAGATTCCGGCTTGTGAGCCGAGTACCTGCCCGCCGAAGCCCTTGAATGGGGAAAACACAGAAAGGGCTGTTGCAGTTGCTGCAGATTATGACGCACAGCGCACTTCCTCCGCTGTCTCGACATGCCAGCCACGGCAGTATTGAAAGGAGACAAAGACACGCAGTTGCCAAATTGCCAAAACAAGTGGTTGTGTTCTCAGATACGGGTTGCGAGTTAGACTAAAGACCCGGTACACAGCGAGATTAACATTCATGATTTTCAGGCTTCAACAAGTTGGGTGACAAAATTTAAACGAGAAAACAAAATTGGAAGTACTTACCAAATGTATGTCAAAGAAGCAATACAAGAAAATGAAACAATAACCGATATCGCAGCAACAGTTGTTTCGGAAGTAAAGAGAATGCTTTCTTTTTTACTGAAAGTACAATACACAACGCACATCAAGCTAGTTTTGAAAAAGAAATGCAAAACGCACATTGCCATTTTGTGGTGAGAAACATACACAAGCAACAGCGCAGTCTATCAACGTTCTGATTGATTCATACGCAATTATGTATGTATGGATCCCATTTTCCTTCTCTGGGTGTGCATGCAAAACCCTCAAGGAAAATTACAACCACAAGTTACAAAAGCATTATTTTCTGTTCAAATCTACAGATTGATGTCTCTAAATCCGACAAAAGTGCACATCTAACTTGAAATTGCCGATCCGGTGGCCGAGATGGCTAGGACAGTAGTGCCATAGCGATCTCGGGTCGAAGGATCGCGGGTTCGAGTCCCGCCTCCGGCATGGTTGTGTTTGTGTTCCTCCATTCACTCCCACAAACATTCCCATATCATTTCATCTTGTTCACAGATACCCACATCGTTAAAGTCAATAGTGGTCGCTAATTACCTAAATGTTAATGCGACATTAAATAACAAAAAAATTATTACTTGCAATTCTTTATTACAAATTCCTATTTAACATCCTGCGAAAAAATAACAATTTTGCATCTAGACTCATGGTTAGAACATAATGATTAATCAGCTATTACGGAAAATGTAGCTAAATAGTATATTAAAATAATTTACAAAATTTACTACATCACTCAGCAGTTCTTCAAGAATAACGACAAATAAACCAAACGAGTTTTATCAACACAAACATACTTCAGCTATTTTTCTTGATGTGGAAAAGGCCTTATAAAATTAGAAATTTTGGCAAAATTCTCAATTTGTACAAAATAGTTACGTGTTTCCTGCAAAATCGGTCATTTGAGGCCAAAGTGAATACTATAATATCTGATCAAAACTAGTGGTGCTAAAACATTATACATTTTTAGCATTATTTAAAACTTTTGCAATTTTAGAAAATTAAGTGTTCCACGAAAATTAGTTCTCCGCTAGTTTTAAGCGTTCTTTTCTTTATCCGTTGAAACTTCAAGAAAAAAATTGGAGCTGTTTCTGACAAAATATTTTTAAAAAATTACATTAACTTCAAGCAGAAACTAGAAGAAAACTACACGTTTTTAAATATACATCACCTCTTCTAAATATCTGATTATTAGAGTACATTTCATTAAAGACAAAAATCTCTATCTTCAAATTTGTAGTTTTGCAATGTTAACTTCTTTCAGTTTTCGAAAATACAGACACATCGCCAAAAATGAAACCAATGGAGGTTTTTGATGGTGTTTGAGATATCCCTCTTTGTAATTGGTTTATTATTTCTGTCATTATATTGTAATAGATCTTTTTGTTGGAAATAACAGATTTTTTTTAATGGAAGAATTTTTTCTCTCAATATTTTTCTGTACTGTATCCAGATGTTTATATTTAATGTGGATGTTGGTGTGTACGGAGAAGACGGTTGATGTGTGTAAATGGTGAGGGATAAATGATCTGTCCAAGTAATGGTCAGAGGCGATTGATTGACTTGCGATTCAACAACAAAATTTAATTAAAAAATTGGGAGTCGGTTTTTTGAAAACTTTGGAAATGTCCAACGGAATCACGTAAAGTACCCCCCAAAGTTAAAATCTCAGTTTCAAATTCCAAGTGCCTCGATATTAGCCAAATCGTTCGAGGAATATCAATTTTGAAGAAAATGGGCTGAACGGTTTCGGCGCTAGCGTTGACCACAGTCGGAGAGACGGACGTTTATATTTATTGTTTCACATTACAGTTGCCTGAAGATAAAGTCAAAAGTGCGCCAAAACATTGCGCGTAATGGGGAAAAAGTCCAAAGTATTTTATTCAAAAAATCTTGACGTGTTTGATTGTCTCAAATATACAAGAACCTAAAATTAATAAATATAAACAGACAATAGTTTTCAACATAAAAAAGAATTTTAATTTGAAAAAAAAAACTTAATGACATAATAAATGAACTAGTTTATTACAGAAATTCAAAGTTGTATCTGTGTTAATAGTAACCATATTTATAGTTTTCGTTCCTTTTATTATGAAAAAAAAACATGAAAAACCTACGCATACCAATTATTTGTATGAAATGTAGATGTAATCAGACTGTTTGCATGATTAGTAGGTATTTGTGTGTGAACGGGTGCATTTCTTGTGTGCATATTGCAAACAAATAAAAATGACACATTCGTAATGAGATGAAAGCAGCATGACTCGCTTCCCTTTTTAACCACTAACCGTTCAAAATGTCTATTGGCATTCGATTCCTTTTTGAAAGTGCCAAGAAACATAGCATGTAATGGGGAAAAAGTCTAAAGTATTTTATTTAAAAAATCTTGACGTGTTTGATTGTTTCAAATATAAGGGAATCTGAAATTAATAAATATAAACAAACGACAATAAGTTTCAACTTTAAAAAGGATTTTAATTTGAAACCCTTTATCACATGGTGTAGCCAGAATCCATGTTTTCGTCAAACTTCATCTCGAAGGTTAAATTTCGTGTTCTGTTTGGAATGATATTTTTCCTTTAACACGGGCAGCCCAATTTCGAACCCGTATTTCGGAACCCTCATATGCGTGCAATACATTCAGTGTTTTCCAATTACAAAATATCCTAATCCATCTGATATCGGTGGCGTAGAATCCAGTCGAAATTAGGACGGTTGAGTAAAGACAAAACAAGAAACGATATCGACGGCGAAGTTAAAACCTCGTGAAAAATATGGAAAACGACACTCGCTTTCCTCTGGCGCACGCTTTCTGTTTGTCGTCCACTTCTTTTTACTTTCTCGCTACAAAGTAGAGAGAAAGTTATTTAATGCTGCGCGAAAAACTGCGAATTATCGGCAGAAAAACTCTTATTACAGGGCCCTCGTATCAAAAAAGTGAATAAATCCAGTTGCTAAACTTAGCGAGAAAATTCTCTATCACATGGTGTAGCAAGAATCTATGATTTGTGGGTCCTTGATACTGAAAAATCGAATGACGGCAAAACGTCTGTCTGTCCATCCGTCTGTGAACAACGCTAGCGGCTAAACCGTTCAACCGATTTTCTCGAAAACTGATATTCCCCTATTGATCTGGCTGATGTCGCGGCTCCTTGAGTTTCAAATTGATATTTTAATTTTTGGGGGTACTTTTCATGAAACCCCTGGGACATTTTCCAAATTTGAAAAAATAGCTCTGTCGTTTTTATATAAATTTTGTTGTTGGGAAGTGTAAAGGACGTTGAAGAGAATTATGCAAATTTCATGTTCGCTGAAAATCCTGATTTTTTTATAACTAAAACATTAAAGATAAAGATTTTTTACCTGAATGAAATCTGTTCCTTAAAAATAGATTTTGAAATAAGGTCATGTACAATTTTTCGAAAATTTGAGTACTTTTCGCGGAATTTTGCGTGAAAATACGGGTGAGAAAGTACGTGTTGTTTCAGCACCACTAGCTTCCATTGTAACCGTCCTCTTCACTGAGTCAATACCGTCATACCCTCGCGTTCCTGCAGCCCCAATAAAATAATCGGCACTGGGACCACGGGACACACTTGCACGATCTTCAGTTCCTAGGGGAACGTTCACGAGATCAACAACCAAATGAAATTTTAAATGATGTGCACAAATCCACGTAATATCCAAAAGTTGAAAAGGTAACATTTCGTGTCTGGATATGCTTTAGTTCTTGTATGTGGCGTCTTTGTGTATTCTGGTATTAATCAACGAGGAAAGTAGATAACGTAGTTGGAAAAATATTCATCTAAAATTGTAGTAACAGGCTTTCATTCACCCATCGCCTCGATAACAACGAACCAAGCACGGCAACACAGATACCACAGAGGATATAGGCTGAGATTTTATGCTGACAGACGTATAGTACAATGAAATTCCCTATTATCTTCGCGCATAAATCGCGCGCATAGTTAGAAGAACATTTTAAAGAAAAATATCTTCCAGAAAGACTCAAGTGTAACGAAAAATATGATGGGAAAAGTGAATATAGTGCGGTGTTTATAATATACTTTGCGAGTAAACCTGGTTTTGCTTTAATTCCAAGAAAAAAAACAAGATATCCTTGGTAAAATAAAATGTTTTATTGCCATAGTCTTGGCAAATGCTGAATTAGGATTTAGTAATGATTCATATGGAATGTAACAATTCAGGTACAGTACTAATGTTCCTGACGCTATGTGCACGTAACTAAAACAAGCAATATCAGATAGATTATCGACTCGAAGAATAATAAAGAGTATAATGTACTTCCATGGAAAAAATTGAAGAAAAATTGGACAGAGTTTTATAGTTTTTTATATTGCTTAATTTTTTAAATGGCACGATTTGTTCCAGAAGTTGAAACATAGTACTAATATTTCAGAAAAATTTAACGATTGTACAAACAATTGGTAAATTTATTAACAAAAAAATGTATACTTCGATTAAATATTAAAATTGCATGAGAGTTCGAGGATTGATAGTAGCATGACCTTCTCTTTATTAAGTTGGCTGTCCGGGTGATGCCGCGTCCATGGCAAAGGTGCATTGCCATGGCACCTTTGCCATGGACGCGGCGTCACCCGGATAGCCAACTTAATATTGACTCCGGCCGCGGAAGCCTACGCTCTCACCTTCTCTTTACTTTTTCAGTCAGAATGTTACACAATTTGAGCGTAACAACTACACGGCGTTGATAAATTATACACCTATCCATCAGACGCTTAGTTTTCAATCACAATAAAGTTGCGTAATTCTTTCCCATATATGCGTCACACACTTACATCATGAATTCCTCGATTTCTTAAGGTTATTTCTTCGGCGTGGAGGTCATTTCATCTCCGAAGAAGTGTCCCCAAACTCCATAAGAAAAAAATGATAATTATTTTAAAGGTGTAGTGAGGTTATGTTGTAATGAACCATCAGACTTTTTTTTCTCTCCCAATCGTCTTACAGTCTTTCAGTATGTATTTTTGGCAGTCAATTAATAAAATAAATATGTTTATGTGTGTGTTCTCAATTCTGGTAAAAGGAAGTTTTTATATAAGTATTTACTCAAAACTAATAAACTTACAAATAATCGAAAGGAAGGTTGCAAGACTTGGTGCCCTTTTCTAAGCGATTTTCACCATGCTCACAACCACCCTTTTTTATTGAAAATAGTACAATACATTGTGCACATTTTGTAATAATTGTGAGTAAAATTTTATATCGTAGATATTTTACTCGCAATGTGATTTTTAACATCACTTCAAAATCTGTTTTTAGTATTTGTGAACAATTTGCATATTTACGATTGATTTATTCGATTGTATATCATCTAATTCCACAAAACTTTCATGGCAAAATGAAAATAGTTTGATCTATAGAATAAAGAGACGAAATTATCAAGATATTATTGAATGTCTTGTTGAATTCAAAATATTTATGAATACTTGGATGAAAGACAGTTATTTCCGCAAAAGAAAGTGAAATCGGTATTGGAAGCAACCCGCAACACAGAGATGTAAAGCATGGTGTTAACGGACTTTACTATGATGTAGCGTATATACCGCTTTAATATAATAAATGACAAAGCGAATGAGCCTCTTAAATAACATTAAAATGTCCAACGATGTTAAGATTATTAATATGGAAACAATAAAATCAGGTTTACAAGAATGTAAGAAAAAGCTAATGAGTTAAGGTCTCCTAACTATGAATCATCTGATTTTGTACACCACTGCAGTGAAAGCTCTAGCATTCTCAACAAGAAACAGAATATTATCTTTTTTACTAATGACACTTCGACGAAATTTACATGAATTTAAAATAATGTGGATATTTTGTAAGTAATAGTTCATGACATTAAATATACTAATAGTATGTGACGTTAAATAAACATCATGGCATGTAAGTTAAGAAATGCTTCAAAGTTAATTTAAAATAAATTTATTTTAAATCTAAAACCTCTCAGCTAAAAATCATCAAAATCATTGTAGTTTCAAAATTTGTTGAAACCTACATTACGCTTTATTCAGTTTTGTACTTTCTCACAGAAGATCATACGAAACAATGTCTTAAAATTGTCAACAAACTTATTGAAGTGTGTTTCAAATCGCAATACGAAAAATTACATAAAATACGTTTTACACTAATGTTATAAGAAAGTTCTTTGTTACCTAACAGAAAATTTCATGGAGATAGGATAGCGTAGAAATACTTATGTTCATATGACAGATGGGCATATGGATGTGACACAGTGTCTTGCTGTGGAGCAAAGCATTACAGCTTATTACTTTTGTTGACAGACACTTCAGAAAAAAAGGGTACAAATGTCACCGCAAGGTTGTCGTCCTTGATGAGTTATTCAAGATTAACAAACTGTGATCTAAAGCGTAATGTAAATAATCCAGCCTTCCCAATCACCCGAATTGGAAAAAGATTTAACATCGTTTTTCAACCCAAGCAATAAAGCGCGAAATGACAAAAACGACAGGGCTTTAAAACGATTAGCCCCGGATCAAAAAAGATCATACAGCAGGTTCTAGGTGCCATCGCTTTAAATCGAAATTGAATAATCTGTTTGTGTATCCGGTAAGCATATGGCGGTGGCAAGGAGGCGGCTGGCCGCCTGGGGTGCAAACGCGCCGTTATGTAAACACAGCGTGGGGCAGCGCGGCGCGTCGCGTCGCGTCGCGTCGCGGCACGGCGCGGTGCGTCGGCGGGCGAGCGGGCGAGCGGCGGCCGGCGCAGCCCCGGGCGCGCGCCGTGCGCCGATGGGCGTGCGCGGGCGCCGGCGTCGCTCCCGGCGTGGGCGCAGCTGCGCGCCCCGCACCCCGCCCCGCCCCCGCCGCGCCCCCGCACCCCCTCCACGCAGCGCCCGCACACATAGGGCCGGCGCGCGGAGTGGGGCAGCGCCTGCGGGGAGGGGGCGCGGGCGGCGGGCGGCGCGCTACGCTAGGCCCGAGCTACATTACAGCTGAATTCTACAGAATTGCCCTGAATTTCGCGGAGGGGCAGCGCCCCGGCGGTATGCAATTAAGCGCGTCAGCGGAATGCGCGACGTGCGCGCCGATCGCCGGCTGCCGCCGCGGCGCCTTACTTTGACGGACATGCTGGCGGCTGCCGAGCGGTGGGGCGAGCGCCGGAGCCGCGCCGCGCGCGGGCCGGATGCTGCGAGTTTCGGCGACTGAGGACGGCGCGCACCTGCCCGCCGCTGCAGCCACTGTCGCCGCCGCCGCCGCCTCTGCCTCACTGCCCGTTCACCGCCGGCGCCCCGCCGCTGTCGCCTCCGCCTCCGCCTCCGCCTGCGCCGCCGCCGCCGCTTTCGTCGCCTGCGCCCGCCTAGCTCTGCAGGTGGAACGCGCGTCACCCGCTATCCCCGACGTGGAGCCATGCCGGTGCAGGGGAGGCCGACGGGCCATCTGGTCGCGCGCGCCTTCTCCGCCCCCGCGCCGTGGCCCTGCCCCCGACCCCGCCTCCGACCTCGCCGCCCTCCCTTCCCTGCCCTCCCCGCCCTAACCGCCCTTGCCTTCCCTTTCTCCCGCCCTTCCTGCCCCCCTCGCCTTCACATTGCCGTATTGATCGCGCATCCGGGCGCAAGGGGATGCGGGCGGGACGGCGGGCGGGCAGCGCGAGACGGGCCGCGGGGAGGCGAGACGCGAGCGGGGGGGGCGGCGGGGAGGGGGCGGCGGCGGCGCGCGGCCACGAAACGTGCGAGGCGCCCGGGGCGCCGCCCGCCACGCGCCACGCGCCACGCCGCTGCCGCGTGGCCCGCACGCCGCGTGGGCGACTCGCGGCGCGCGCCCGGCCGGCCGGCCCTCGGCCCACGGGCCACGGGGGCGGCCCGTCCGGAAGCCGGGGGTGTCGCGGCGGCCTCATTCTTTCGCCCGCGCTGTGGACGGCGAGCTGGCTTTATTGCCACTTGGGAGAATTTACCGCATTCCACGGGCGCGTCCATCTGCGCTCATCCTGCGCTCGCTTTCCATAATCGATGGGGCGGCGGCGGCGGCGGCGACTCCCCGGCCTCGTCGCACTCGTCGCGCTTTGGCTCGCGCTCGCCGTCGCAATACACGCGCAGTCACTCACCCGCGAAACAAAGCAGCGAGTACTGAGCGGCTGGCCCGTTAAAAAGTCACGCTTCCGCATGTCGCGATGTCCTCTCGCGAGCTCCATTCGGAAAGCCGCTCCATTCGGCCGGCCCGTTTAAAGGGTAAATGTGGGCGGAGATGAACACAGACTTGCCTTGCGGAGGCAGGTCGAAATACTTGCTATGAAAACGAAAAAAGACAAATAAGTTTGCAAATGGCAATGCTCCTATGTACTTTCAGTATATTTGCAGATACAGATGAATGTAAACTGGACAATGAAAAGTAATAAAGCCAGCAAAATTCTACTAGAAATATGATACAGCATTGTCACTAGCTTGACGTTCTCAGTAACGAAAAAACAGTGATGTATACCACTAAATTTTATAGTAATAATGACAGCCGACGTGAAAGTTTTTAATTTTAATAAATGATTATTTCAAACTTACTACAATTCAGAATGACTTGACAAAAATCCACACCTTCAATTCATATTTTGTAAAAATTCAATTTATGTACTTTGTAAGAGAATGAAGTTTAATACATTTAATAGATAACTAATATACAGCATCTGGAATATTTCGATAAGATGCATCTGGTGCACATAACGTTTTTAAAAATTGTGTTCTATTGCCAATATGATTTTTTTACAAATAAAAATCTATGGATGGACAGTGATGGCTACCGCGACCTCGGCTTGATTTATCTCTGAATGCAATGAATATTTATGCCGGTGTAAGTGTGCGAATTCGATGAATGTGCAGACACCTACTTGACAGCAAACTTCTTGTTTTGTGTGCAATTTTTTACAGTAGTGTTTTGATAGCTACCTGACAGAGATTTTGTACCTGCAACCAATATTGTCATTGCAGAGAGAGCGAAAAGTGCAGACATATTTAAAAAAATAGAGGTATATTTGCTAAAAACAAAAGTTTGAAAGTGACAGTCAAAAGTTTGAAAGTCGTACAAAAATTTGTAATATATGCAACATCTCCCTTAGTTGTTCACAATTTAGGGAAACCAAATAAATGCATTCCTTTCATCATATTCGAAGCATTCTAAATGCTGAATACCTCTTCGGTGTGTAGAGGTATTCAACGTATAGAATATGGACGCGTGTTGTATAGGGTGGCTTCTTTGGTTTTGCCAACTCTAATTTCTTGGTGCATATTTAATTCATTTTCACCCTTGGTAGTGCTTGTTCTGTTACTGGAGAGCGCATACTTGCATCCAGATTTTGAAATTTGATAGTGCACAAAAACCATGTCTTCAGTTTTCACAAATACAACTTGATAGTATTTTGATTTGAATTATTTACAACAAAATTTAAAAAACAGTGAAAATTGTATGTAACGTATTGGGAGAGAAATATTTGCTCAAAGTAGTATTTGATTTTGTATTCGGGGAGTTCAATGTCTTTACATATTCAATTTAATGAACAATGTTATGAATAAGAAATTGCCTAATTTTTGGTAAGTTTAAGAAAAGACGAATGATGGAAAAAAACGGGTATCACTTCTTTGATTGTTGATTGATTAGTAATTCCGGGCGCCTCAACGGATAAGGACATTAGTCCTGTAAATATAGTGCATGTTTTTTCGCGAGATGTGGCGATGAACTTCCCCCGCTAGATGGTGAGATCCGGCTTACCGTCGACTAACGGGGTTTCCCCAACCAGGTATCTTCCACTAGCGGGGCATCGCCCTAGCCGGGACAAGCTCTAAGCTCCTGGCATGTGTGGTAGGGTAGTGCATGTAAGTGTAAGTGCGTGTATGTAAGGGGTGAGGATAGGACGAGGACGAGGAAGGAAAGATCGCGCGCGGTCCGTGGCTCGGTTGTTAGGATACTGCTCTGGCATTCGCCTGGTATTGATCGGAGAAACCACGGAAAACTACTTATCGGAGCAGCTGGTCGCTAGAATTCTCCTCCAGTCACAGGCTGAATTCGACCTAGCCAAGGATCTAGTATCAAATGCAAATATCGATATATTCTGCCACCGTCAGCATTCAAACTTAGGACCTCCCGGTCAGAGGCACTGAGTGACATCAGTTAAAGTCCTGAGCCACTTCTCTCAAACCTCTTCAGCAACACAATCTCTCGCCAGTAAGTGAGAGTTTAGTGAGAAAACAATGAACTGCCCTTTTATAAATTATATTTATTCGTAAGGGCGGCCCGTTGGGTAGTGCTTAGATCGCTTCCCGTCCTCTTGCACATACCGGGGTTCAAATACCGATCGATTCATGTGAAATTTGTGGTGGCAATGCGGATTCACGGCAGGTTTCCTCGGGGACTCCTGTTGCCCTGGCCTCTCATTCCACCATCGATTCCTCATCATTCAAATCGTATCATCATTGTCATCACTCATCCGAATGGGAAATCCATATAACAAAGTCACACCTGTGACATTTGCCACTCATTTGACATTGATAGGCAACTCGTCGTAGGTGCACAAAAACTCGTTCTACCGCACCTCTTGTGGCAGTTGGTAGAAGAAATTAGTGACAGCTTTTTCCACGTCTTCCTCGCTGTCTCTCAAAAAACTTTGAAATAGCATAAAAATATCAGACAAAGCAAAACATGGACGTCAGGGTGAGAGGTTAAAAGGGGCCCAGTCAATATTTCAAGAAATTGTCGTGTTGTTGCAGCAACATGAAGTCTGGCATTGCGCGATACAGGTGTCAGATGACAACATTCCTTCCATCAATTCTGGATTTCTTGCCAGTTTCATCAGTGCTTCATAAAGACCATCAGCTTCAGTGGTGTCTCTCAACGCATGCAATTAATGAAGGACCATTTCGACCATTCTCCACTATACGATCATTTTCAAAGCGAAAATATATGCCTTCAGCTATGCTAACTGCCGCAGCCCCTGGACTGTGCTTTAGAGTACCACCGGTACTCTGCATCGGTAATCATTCTAATACTGATCATCGTTGGGACTAAATTGCACAGAATATTAACCATTTCTGTACATGAATTGCGAGTTTAAGCTCGTTTCTGGCGCTCCGCAGTATGCAATGGTGAGTACAAGAGAGAAGAATCTTTAAAAATGTAATGTATTAAACTAGTGGTGCTTCAACAGCAAATACTTTCTGGAATTATTTGTAACGTCTACACATTGTTATAAACAGGAACAAAAGATAACCACTTCTTCGACAGCAGGGACCCACATTAAGCATACGTATACATAAGGTCATGCACGATTTTTCCAAAATGTGAGTTGTTCGCCTTATTTTTGTGAAATATACGCAATTTTAAAAATGTATTTTGTCATAAATTACTTAAATTTTTCTGCTACGTTATAGAGCTGGTCCAACTTTCGGTGAACTCTTTGTATTTTCAAAAACTGAAAAATAAAACCCAACACTACAAAACAACAATATTGATAGAGGTTTTCTTAAGTCTATTCTAAAAGAAGTACGATGATAAAGTAAAAATGAGATCTTTTAATACGTTCATGTACATTTTTTTGAAAATATTAATAGTTTTCGGGTAATTTTTTTCTTGAAAAGAAGATAATTTAAACGAAAATATTTTCTCAAAAACAGCTTCAAATGTTTTCTTTAATTTTTTATCGAATACAGCATAGTACATTTATAAAAATGGCGCATGTTATATTTTTGTTGTACTCTCTGAATTTCCAAAAATTGTAAAAGTTACAAATAATGCGAGAAAGTATATACTGTTGTAGTACCCCTAGTTTTAGTTTATCGCACAACAGAGTGTAGATTTCTTCAATTTTTTTTATTTACTCTCCATTTTTATAACTTTGAGATAATTTCTATCATTGGATTGTTTTATTACTTGTTTGGTATATTTCTTTTACACATATTGGCAAATTGACCGCAGTCTCGATTATTCTTCTTGATCTAACTATATTTCCATTTAGAAATGAAGCCACTTCAGTAATTGTATTGCTGTCGGAATATGGATGTAACCAACAAAATTGACGAAAATGGAATGTATGCCTAATAAGGGAATGATATCCATGCTATACTTCGTGGCGTACTTTTATTTTCGATATGTTCAATAATTCGTCAGTTACACTAGTCTACAAAAATTAACTTTTTGCCTTTGACAATAATGAAAATAACACATTCTAGAAGAATTTTTCATACTGAATTCAAATATTATTTCACTTTTCCTCCATCAGGCAAGAGTTTTGTGTGATATTAGTTTGAAATTTTTATAATTTTTAATAAAAACAATAACTAGCTATCCAACTGTAAATGGTATTCTACTCTTCCTGACTTACATTCTAATTACTCATTCTGTACCCAGAACGTAGTGTTGATTTTCGGGGATACTCTGTATCTGGAACATATCTCTTCTTGGTTCGATAGTAGTCAGTCAACGTATTAGAACTACACTTGCTTTAGTAGCTGTTTCCATTACAGAAATTTACTTATGAAAACGCCCACCGCCCTCATCGCTGACAGCCCCCAGAATTTTCCGATACGAAGTCCAAGTCAGAGTCTAAGAAGTGAATTTTCAAAACCCTGTTGCATCCCATAGATTTATAAGAATGCAGAAGATCACCACTATGTCCGATAGTTTTTTGCTTTGGTTTCCAAGAAAATTAAAATATAAACTTTTGAAAGACTGTCAGGCAGCTTTTTCCAGTAGATTTAACAATTCTTCAAATATTCAACAGCCATTAATGACTACATTTGTGGTCCTAAAAAACTCCCTTCTTTCAATTTAGAATCTATCATAAAGTTTATCCATATTTTTACATAATTTTTCATTCCTCCTAATTTAATATGGAATGGAGGTGCGTGGATATATATATTCAAGATTCACTAAATGGACATATGACGTATTTTTCTGGCCTGGGATACGAAATTACTTTAATATTTGTCAAACAGAAATAACTATTACTTAGATGATCTTCGGTTCCCTACAAATCATAGGAATTGCAAATGACATATATCTAACATTTTATTATCAAGACAATCTTACTCACAAAACATATTTTGGGAGCCAGGTCTTTTCAAAGCCAACTTTACAGCCAAAGTAATGTTGATAACACTTTTTCGCAAGCGACGTTAAATTTCGCCTCTGAGTGTATGAAGTCAGCTCATAACAAATACACAGAAATTTTCTGCGTGATTTACTCACGTTATTGGCACGATGAAAATACAAAACAATAAAACACAGATTAAGGAAGGAACTATATCACCAGTGATATTGCTACAAGCTCATAGACATCTCAATACTGACACATCTGAAAACCAGATTAACTGGTCTGAGGATGTAAAAATAGGAATGAACCTGCACCGAATTACCTGCTGGTATTTCAGCATTATATTACATGTAATTTCTTAAGATACAGATTGAATAAAAACGGTACATATAAGGTTAAGGTTACTATGGCGCATCAAAGAGAATGTTAAAATCAGATTTTAAATAGTAGCTGTCACAAAAAAAACTGTGCCTGATGGGAAAATTCTGAATACATATCTGAATTCAGTATGAAAAACCGCACTAGATTCACAAATCAGATTTCTTATGAAGGAAGCCTAGTCGACCAGTATTATGAATAGTTTAACATCGTATTCCGTGGAAATAGGATGTATCATCAATCAAAATGGGCGACATTGCAGGTGAAGGGTTGTTGATTGGTGTATTAAAACAAAGTAATAAAGACGGCAGGCGTGAAATAATAAAGGTAAATGAAATGCCGTGAAAAGTAAATGCCTCAAAGACCATGGTGAAGTAAATACTATGAGAATAGGTGCTATGAAATGTGCAAACACGCCTTCCACCGAGGTACCCGGAATAGGGGAGTAACATCTCTAACCAAAATTTGTTGAGTAGAGAAAGGAGGGAACATTTAATAATAAATAATTTAATTTGCAGGGAATTACTTCTAAACTAGCTGAATGTTGCGTCGCCAACGCTTTAAAATGTTTTTAAAATTAGTTGATGTGTTAAATATGTCTACAACGCAAGTTCTAAAAAAAGAAACTTTAAACATCTAGTTGCATAGTTATTTGGACGTAGTACATAATATACTGCAAAGTAGCGGCTTGTTAAAGCAAATTTGTACACTTTGCGGCTCATATTCTACATTATACCGTTCATTTCTTATAGATTTAGATTATAATATAATTCTGTAGTTGAAATTATCCTACAAAAGAGGATTATTCCATTTGTACTATCATATATGTCACACAAAACAAAATTATCACATAAAATGATATTTATCCTACGCTGACGGTGACCTTTTCCTTCAGAGTGACCCAAGTCCTACAGCGCATACTGTAAACAGCGGCGTCTGGACTATACAATCTCAAGCAACCTGTAGCATTCATCGCCTCGGTGCCTTGGGCCAACTCATGGACGTCACAGCCGCTCCTGGCATCGACCGAGGTGACGGTGGTAAGGCATAGGGTTTGCGCAGTCACCGCTAGATCGCAGCGTTAAAAAGAAAAACACGTTTGAAGAAATGTATTAGAATCATCTGGATGAATCCGCAAACGAATAATCAGTTCCCCGCCAGGAGACCGAGACGCGTTAAGTGACACCTCATTTACCTGGATTGGTGGACGGGAACGGGTCTAACCGTGAGTGACGGACGGACGCAAATTACTCGAATAATACGTTTTGAGATTTGATTAATCACGTAAGTATGTAGTAAGGTCAGAAAGTAAAAATAAAATTAACTTTTAACTTAACATTTCGCTTACACAAAATTAAAACCTAAAAAATACATTGTGCTTGAACCTGGAATATTATGCAATTTCTACCTTCGCTAGCACCTCTAAAAAAACTGTTCATTTTAAAACTATTTATTAGTACAAATCCATGTATTCTCTATCTTTGGCGTTTACATTCAAATATGACGAGCTTTCTAATACGACCAAAGTAATATGTATATTGTAAATCATGAACAAACCCTAGTAAGTGAGCAGTGTGCAAAAAATGTAATTTATTTATTTATTTGACGTAAAAAACAGTTCAACTATATGACGTATGATGGAGAACAAACTCTCTGCATTGTCTTCAGCTCCAAAATTCCTTCCCCTACTTTCATCTACGCTAATTAAATTTGAATAAATGTAAGTATGAATGTTTTGAAAAAAATGATAACATAATTTAGCAAGAAAAGGGAAATAGTATATACATTGCCAAGTAACAAAAGATAATTACTATTTTTTAGTTACTATGAAAACATTACTACGTAAGTCATGCAGAAAAATTAGGTAAACGCTTTCATAGTGCAAGGAAGCGAACTATAATTATTTACTTTACAACTGGGTTAAATAGATAATTATGTGAGAGTTAGTATTTTATTCACGAGAACTTTAGTGCGAATGAATATACAACGAACACGTAATGGCCTATTGTATGTATGTATTTGGCGCGACAGCCCGTGAACGGGCTCAGGCCTACCGGCAACGTCTCTGCCTCGCGGCCATGGGTTAAGGAGGTACGTGAGGTTATCACGTAGACATCCCCACGCCGTATTCCGGTCTTCTCAACCTGAGAAGTGAATTTTCTCAACGTCACACAGCAACATATACTGGGACATTGCAAGGAAAACGCACACGCATTTCCTGTCTTGCCTCGACAGGAAATCGAACCCGATGCCGCGTAGTGGAAAGCGAGCACTCTGACCAAGAGCTAGCTGCGAGGCGAATAGCCTATTATCCACATGTAATATACGTTTTATCTTATACGATCGCCTTTTTAAGATTCTGACATATTTCTTACCGTATATCTATATTATATATGGCATTGCGTATGACGGTATACGATATGAATATTGACTTCGGTGATAGAATCGTGTGGTGTGCTAACGTTTACGCGAAGCGGTCATTCACAGCAGGAAACGCGAAGGAGACGATTGAAGAAATTCCCAAAAGTATTAGATCTGAAAACGCTAAGGCTATGGAGGACGATGAAGGCGATGATGATGAAGAAAGAGGAGAAAGAGAAGATGAAAAAGATAAAAGAGAAAGAGAAGAAAGAGTAGAAGCAGAGAGAAAAGAAGAAAGATGGAGAAGAAAGAGGAGAAAAATAAAGAGAAGAAAAAGAAGAAGAAACAGAAAAAGAAATATTAGAAGTAGAGGAATGAAGAGAAGAGGAAGAAAGTAACTGAATATTGATATTTATGTTTCTGCGTTTATGAATAAAGCAATACTTTGTATCCATCGTAATGTTGACCAACCTGTTGCTAGATGTTCTTTAATACATTGGATATAGTAATGAGTCATTTTATCTACTTCTAACGCGTAAATAAACAGCGCATAAAAGTGATCAAACACGGCAAAAAAATTTACACGGCAAAAAAAACGAACTTTTTCAACAAAAACACATTGTTCAACTAGTGGTGGTGTAACAACACATACTATCTCATATTATCAGAAACGGTTTCTTAATATTATAAAACTAGAGGAACTATTATTTGTTTATTATAGAACTAGAGGAACTAAAATTATTTGTTTATACTAGGCTTTGAGTTCAGTGCACAAGCTCTCTCGTCTTAGCGATTACGCCACCAAACTTACGCGTACTCTCACCCTGCCACACCCAAAAAAGTACATTTGACATTTTCGAAATTTCTTGCAGGAAGTCATGATTATATGATTCACAAGTATATGAATGTAAATGGAGGCCACAAAGCGAGGCGTTCTCACGCGTAGCGAAGGTTCTAGCCGTGTAATGTGGTAAAAACTGCCCCCAGCTGAAATCAAGTAAAACGCTTTGAACAATTTTTCTAATTCAAACCTGTGCAAAAGGAACATTCTTAAACTCGTTTACAACTTCTTAAAAAAACACCCGTCCCACAGAACGAAAAGCGTGTTTTTTACATTTAAATTTATGTAAATGTATTATTTAATGTCTTAATGTTTTAAAATAAACATTACTACAGGTTTGAAGATAGATTTCATCTTGAATTAATTTTTTCAAAAATAGTATTCAAAATTGCAAATTTTAAAATATTTTCAAAAAATAATCTTCGTACTACTTCAGGTATGGTCGACAGAAAACATGAAATATTTGTTTAAATTGTTAAACTATCTACTTTGTCAGCGTTACACTTCCAGAGCGTCTAGCTTACTTTTCTCTGTATTTTGTTTGAATAAGAACATTAGGACGAAATAATTAGTCTGTTAATGTTTACTGAGGGCATCAGCTATCTCAGCGATGATTGATGAGGTGAACAGCATCGGGCACTCAATCGCAACCCAGTTGCCCCAACAAGTCTTAAAAGAAGATGCGTTATCTTTATTTGCTGGGTGATGATAGCGCAAGCGAGATGGCAAACAGAACTATTGGAAGTCTTCCAACTTCCACCGACGAAGTTTTTCGCTAAATATGGGTGGGTGGAGGAGAACTAATGAATCAATCGGAAAGGGGTAGAAGTTACTTTTTAAATTATAATTATTACATCGGTCAATTTATTATTCTTAATCTGTACCAGAATTGTTTGGCTTCTTTTAGTCTTTAGAATACTATTTTTACAGTTTAAATGAATGAACAGCTGATGAAGCAACCGGCATCCCAAACACACCCGCTTACACCCGCCGTCTCCGTCTTGCCATCCCCGTCCGGTCTTGCTCTGCCTCGCTCTTCCCCACCCTCTCATCCCCACCCTCTCCCACGCCCACCGACACAGCATGCACCGCTGCTACACAATAATTAGATTCATTGCGAGCAGCATTACGATTTTCACTTGTGCACGTATCACTAAAAGCGATTTAAATGTTTTTTTTTCGAGATGCTTCTTCTGTGATGGGTGCCAAGAAACAAGAAACTAGTTCTGAGAGACCCTGGAAGCTGTTGTTTCGTCCCACAACAATTGCATGCAGCGGCATGAGCAACTGACTACTTCTGCATTGTGCTGGCCTCTAGCTACAAAATATTGAAGTTTGACTCACACCATTTTAGTCCATACCATCTACCAGTGCATTTAACTCAAATCTTCCAAATTTGACTTACACTACTTTTGCTCTCAACGGCTCCTTTACTTACTTTTTAAGCATACAGGACTAACAATACGAGTTTTTCTGTCGAAAAATGGGCTCTTTTCGCTGCAGCATTAGAATACTTTCTTTCTGCTTCACAAACGCTTCGCAAAGCGAGAAAGCAAAAATTATTTATGGAATGTCGATATGAGAATGTAGAGCGTACCGCGCCATTCAGTTGTCACAAGCGCTCGGGCGTGAATGTGCTAATCCTGGCAGAACCGCGAAATTCGGGGATCCTACATTTCACAGGGCGTCCGCTGCGTTGCGCTTATCGTGAAAGCCGTGCGGACCCCCAGTCTGACGCTCGGCGAGTGCGAATTTATTTTGCAATAGCATTTATTGCAAACATGCACGATGATGTGTTCGCATTTTGCACTAAATATTTTCCTTAACAAAATTCGCAAGCATTGCAAATTTTGCAGTGTTTGCAATAAGCGCGCTAACACCTAAACGGAGAATCTAGAAATTAAGGATTTTTACCTTTGGACTGACTTTACAAGATGCATTTCCGGGAAAAATTCTAAAATGTAATTGTGGAAACTGTTGAAACAAATATCAACATCTGCTACAATTAACGGTTAATGGATAGTAAATAGCCGACGCCAAGCGCCGATTCATGGAGAAAACTGCAATCAAATCCGATTATTAGAAGTGCAGTAATTAAATATTAAAATTTTGTATTTTCTTCCCACTTAGGGCAAGGCCCGGAGTATACGGTTGAGTAATGAAACAAAATACGGTATTTCACACTTTGGAGCAAGATACTGTGACAAGAGGAATGCAAATTTAACTTTTTCAACCAAGATGGCCGCAGTTTAGTATGACTCAAAGCGATCACAGGCTGGAAGCCCAAAAACATGCTAGTAATAGTCAAACAAGGTGCTTGCAGTGTGATGGTGGAGATGCATGACCTCCATGGATATCGGTAAGCTCGTATTTATTAATTGTATCATGGACAGTTTCGTGTATACTAAAATAAAATCTAAAAAATAGTGCAGCAATCTTAAATCTGGAACTTGATTGAGATTGTACTTTTCCTCATAGTTCACATATAATTTTTGCTCTTCTTTGACACGATCAATTAAATAAAACCAAACTTGATTTTTATGTCCAGTAGCACAACGATTCAAAGCATATGGAGAAGTTGTCAAGCTATGGATTTTGTAAAGTATGCATCGCCTCATTTTCCTGCCGCAGTCTGCTGACCTAAATCCAATCGAAAATATCTCGATTGAGTTGAAAACGAGAGCACACAAACGCTATGTTACCCGTTTAAAACATTTGCGTGATATGCTAAAATAAATATGGGAGAATATCGATTCGGATATCAGGAAAAAAGTTGTGCACTTCATGACAAAGCCAGTGAAGAATGTCAAACAGGAAAATGAGCAAGTACTAAATACTGAGTGCTGAATGTCTGAATTATTTCATCCCTTGCAATTTCCCTTTTTCGTTGTATCACTCAACATACGTCGTGTTTTTTTTTTCGTTTTTGTTATAGTATGTCCAGTTACCATTTACTTTTCACATTTCGTTACGCATAAAAAGAATAGAAGAAATGTTTGGAATTTCAAACACAATAAAGGTGTATTTCTTTTATTTGCCCCATGAATGAATATTCGTGTTTGTGTCTGTAAATGATTTTAAGTATTGTAACATGTATTTTGTATATGTAAAATTTAAGTAATCGAAATTGGTTTCACATATGTCAGCCAGTAATTGTTAATTATTGCATCTCAAATAGAAATATTGGGTTGACCTGGGCTCTTTATTTTTAGTAGTCTTGTAAAACACGACTCGTAATCTGAATGCAATTTCTATAATAGCCAACCTAACAGATAGACGAATCGCAGCAAAGCACCTTAGGGGGCAGCGCTGACTACCAGAGAGTCTAGTGTTGAGTCTCGTCATCGTCACCTACAGATTGCTCGTTGCAAAGCCTGGTGCTGGGCGGCAAGGCACGTGAAGGACGAGGGCGATGGCGTGGGGCGTCGGGGGGTGAACTGAGGTCGTAACGGCCCTGATGCGACGCTGCTTACCTTGCGGTTGGTGGAAGGGGTTGGCGGGGCGGGGCCGAGGAGGGCGACATCGTAAACGCAGAAAGGTCGCCGCGACGCGCCACGCTGCTGCAACGATCCTCCCTGCACCGCCCCATCGCTGAGGAGAACCCCGCCACATCAACTCGCCGCTGTGTGGGGTCGGTAATTGATTGTTTATATGGGGTCGGTAATTGATTGTTTATATGGGGTCGGTAATTGATTGTTTATATTGTTTATATGAATACGGATGTGTTTTGACATGATTAATCAAATGGATTCTTCTTTTATGCTACAGAACAGTCTGTAAGGACTGTACGTATGTGTGTGAAATGTGGGTGAGCAGTATGTAAGGTATGCATGTGTGTACATGCAAAATTAATATATTGTTAGTGATTGGTTTTGTTTAGCTATATTAAAATAGATATTGTAATGTACTTTCTTTTCTTGTAGCGGTTGTTGAAGTTATTTTATTGCTTTGTAATTTGTTAGGTGTATTGTAAACCAGTTGGCTAATGATTACCACCATACAATAAGCCAAATGCATCCGCATAAATATTATTATTATTTTACATTACTTTACTATATTATTATTGTACATTTCACCACCTGGACACAGTTATGTTTTAAATATTACGTGGGAAAATATTTCCCATATCGCAATTACCAGCTATCGTTGCGAACCCACAGCTACTTATCGGACATAATGTTACAAAGCTCTTTCACTGTTCAAAGAATTTTCTCCTCCAGCCGGGAATCGACTGGGGAATCGACCGAAAATCAACTCCTCACACGGCAGGGCATTCGGTGACTGAGAAGGCTCACAGACACCCATGGGCAGGCAGAGGCGAAGGGCAGACCGCGCCTTCACTGCTCGTTATTAATGCTCCTCGACAGAAGATACCAAAACTTTGATGAACTAATCTAGACGGGAATGAAAACACAAGAACATTCACTCAATTATGTAAACAAGATGGCGGTGAAAATGATTGGAGATCAAAACTGATGAAAATAGTCCGTGGCCGGTGTAAATTGTGAATGTAAAATAACTGTGAAACAGGATTTGTACGAACTCATGATTCGTTTTGTAGATGAGATTCGTCAATGTTTTTCAAACCCAGAAAATATTATTTTACTAATTAGCTTACTCAAGACTTTTCATGCACCGGGATGCCTGGACCTCCGTATTCCCCTTTGCCGCAGAAATTGAATTTCTATCGTACACGGGAGTTGGCTGCCGTTGTTGTGAAAGATATTACCCTCAGTCGCTTGGTTTCGAAACAGCATTGATGGAATTTTTAGATAGTCCGCCGTTGAAGAAAGGCCATCAAAGTGATGATCCAGTGAAAAGCCCGCGAGAAGAGAAAAACCGGGAAGGAAATGCTCGCGCGTGGCTCACAGTCAACGCACACATATGACTGAGACATGGGGAAGGGAGGGTGTAACACGTCATTTCCTCTGCCAGTACTCCATGACGCCTTCAAAAAGAAATGGGTCACAAAAACGTATTTGAGATATCAAGCGGCATCTTTGGACCAGCATACACACTGAGAAACAAGAGTTCATTCACCACAAAATAGATAGCGCACGCCGAGTCGCATTTTTCATATTCAACAATGTCTCCTTGTAACATCTTCAAATTCGGTACCTCAGTCCCAAAGGCAGTAAATCCTCGCGAAGTTGCCATTTTTATTGCTTCATCTATAAAGTATCATAGTATAGCGGTGAATAGAGTAATACTTTCGCTCTCCCCGAGCTGGAAGTATATCTTGATCAAGGAAGAATTTTGGTTATAAGAATCACATTAACATGGAACATCTGTTATATCTGCATTGGTGTACGAACTCGTCCATTGAATTGCGTTAATGTGACGTCATTGAGTTCATATTGATGTGTTTCGTGACAACCGGAAAATGTGTACCGTGATGACCCAACAGAATTATGAAACTGATGGGGCTACAACAGCATATGCTTTCTCGTATTATTGAAAATTCAAAATTTCCATGTATTTCCAAATTTCCACGTTCTATGTAATTTAAGAACCCAGTATATTTTGTTTGATCTGTATTTGAATTGGTGAGTCTCCATAAGTCTATATTTATGATTATATCGAGTACTATTCTCTATTTTTTATTTTATTCTTACTATGTGTAACAGTTTAATTATATCAATTTTTTGGTAACTGCATATTCATACTCTTGTCAATGTATGGATTATGTATCCTTATTTTTACTGTTAATAGCCTGAAGATGAGGAAAAATATGTTCCTCGAAACGTCGCTGTTTAAAATTTCATCTTTGTACCTGGAAATTTAAATAAAAAACTTTTCGTCTGTTGTGAATAATCTGTGGCCAGATTCATTAAATAATGTAGACTCGTAAAACAGACAATTTTCTCTGAAGTGTTTTTCAAATATCATCAACAAATAATAGTTTCAGAATAGCCATTTTTGTGAAAATCATTTGTACGGTTTAGGCGATAGTGTTGTTCACAGACAGGCGGACTAACGGTCGACCGAACAGAGAAAAAAACACTTTTTCTATATGAAGAGTCCACAAAACGTGCTATTGAATATAAAAAGTATAGGATAAAGTCTATTTCTTCAAGAAAATCTACTTTTTCGGTATCAGGGACACATAAAACGTGTTTTTTCTGCCGAAAAATCTGCACTTTTACCTGTAGCATTACATAAGTAGCGATGCTACAACGGCATATATTTTTTATCATAAAGTAATAGATATGAAAAAGTACAAATCTGTTTTTAAAAATATGGTTGCTGGTACGTGTCAAAAAATCCTAACTTTTTCAATTTTCAAAATTATACAGGTTTTGATGAAAATCTGACCAATGTCACGTTATTAATCGAACTTTGCTCTATTCGCGTAAAAAAGGAAAAAAATACACTTTTTCTTTTCGTAATGCAACAACATGGCATTGACTTCTCGTATTTGTGACGATTTTAAAAGTTCTGTAATTATATTGGTACTAATACAACTTTTATTTCAGACATCTGACCTCACTGCTACAATGAAAGCATACATAATCCCCACGAGCGAAGAATTGCAGAAGAAATCTTACCATATTGTTAAAACTTACATAATCATACATACATAATCCCCACTATTCCCCACGAGCGAAGAATTGCAGAAGAAATCTTACCATATTGTTAAATCTTGAACAATTATCTATTTACCAAAGCTGTATCTGTCAGTGGCAGCACTTTTAAATATATCACTTCCTCACATTTCGGGAGATTCGTAGAAAGTTTAGAACTTGTTCCGGCTGACGCTGTGTCCAGCTGGAGGAAGATAACTAAATGTGGGAACACATTCAAGAACGCCGTATACGTCGGCGCCAGATCTCATTTCTGTGAGGGATGGACACCATCACCTCTCGGCTATAAGTAAAGTCACGCACCAAAAAACGAAATTCATCCTTCTCCGCAGAATATTAATCTAATCAGGAAGGCTCCTAAGATGCCTAAATATTTCTGCAGAGAAAATTATGTAGTGTACGCCAACTGTCTTATCTTTTAAAATCGCATAAATGTTTTAAAAAATGGCTCTAAGAAGTTGAAATAATATATCTTATCTAATTATAAGTGATAATCGTGGAGAATAAATCTCAGACTTTGAAAATCGCTTAAAATGAGTCAATACTATTTTACTACTTGCTTCCAACAGCAGGACTCATGCACTAGAGATGGCAATAAAATGTATTACGAAAATATTTTGCATGTTCATCGTCGAATTACTTCAAATGTATTGGTAGTTGAGAGGTTACACGATGGTGCATTGCTGAAAAACCAATGTTGTGCGATCAGACCAACACCATGGAGAAGATTGTTTTGTACTTTCTAAAGAATCGACAGGACATAAAATACATTAATGGTCGAGAAATTCCGTCTACGAGAACATACAGATGTAAAATATAACTCTAAGGTTTTTACATAGTGCTTTTTTAGTCACGACTCACGGTATTTTCTTGTTCTAGCATGCAGGACACGGAGGCAAACTGGAGTGGTAGAGAAAGACAGAGAGAGAAAGGAGAAGAAGACATATAGTACCTGTATGAATACAGTGTCACAAATCCCGATTTTCCGATTGAAATCTAGAGATTCAAAAACTTTTTTGTACTCCGTGCACTATGCAATTATTTCCACAATTTTACTTCAGTTGATTGTTTCTGTTGACACTTGCACAGCTTGACATATTATTTTGTCTATATCGGGTGTTCTACAGTGCACCATGTTAAATATCCCAGCCACGAAGTAGAAAAATCGGCTCGATAAAGATGAATACATTGTGAGCGTGTATAGTATTATCACTTTGCAATTACATTTGCTACTCCTTGCAAGAGCTTTGTCAACACTAGAGTAGAGTTTTGTAGAGTGTTTGAACTTGTCGTGCTTCCTATATTCGAAATAAGCTTTGGATGCAAGTATCCAAAGCGGAACGTCCGTGGCTCCGGGAAGCAATTTCGCCATAATTTCAACCAGTATTACTGAGTAAATATTTGTTGAAACTGGGTTGCTACGTAGTGCATTACTCGACACTACTGGGAGCTGAACCCAAGTCTTTCTTCCCTAGCCTACGCTCTCCCAAGACTTCCCGTTAACAGGACAGATGCTCCTACCATCTGAGCTACGGAGTGAAAGGTGACAACCGCGAGAAGTTATCAGTCTTCAACCCACACGGCACTTACATGGCTTTTTCGCAGATGGATGAAAGTGGTGATACAGGAATAAAATGAGATACCTATTTTAATTAACTATAGAGTCAAACGCAATATACTCAAAAGTTTCAGGAGTCAAACATTGCACTCGGTTTCAGTCAATCATTAGACAATATTTAATGCATATGCACTTTTGCACAATATTGGCAGTTACAGATGCTATAGACAAATAAGTTTGACCTTGTGGTGATACAATAGGTGCCTTATTTAATTAATATATTATCTCTTTAAACCATTTATTAATTAACTTTTATTAACTAACATTAATTAACATTAAACCATAATTAATTAACATTTGTTGATAATTATGACCTCGACTAACAGTTACACCAAACTATAATTTTGTCTACTCAGAGATAGTGGAACGTCACAGTTATGACTAGAGAATGAATTTACATGGAAATATATAGTTGTAAAGGTACAAGAAATCTGAATTAAACAACACTTTAAGTTTTCAAAACATAACTGAATAAATTAAAACAATATTACGTATTTTGGTGTAATTATGGTCAGATGGAAGAGCAGATCTGATGGCCAGAGCCTCACCATTAATATAGACTTTATTATTTTTATTTCTTATTATTATTACTATCATTATTATTACTATTATTATTACTATCATTATTATTACTATTATCATTATTATTCTCACCCCCTAAATTCACCACTTTAGACGTTATGAGTCGGTTAAATGTAACATATACACCAGGTTACAAGCAACATCCTAAGAAGTAGATCGAATAATTGTGAGTGTCTCTACAATACTTTGCGCATAATATGATCGGTTCCCAATATTACAATTTCTTTTTCTTTCTAGTCTTTTGAATGACTTAGGAGTTCGGGCAAATTCTTACATATATTTTGCGGAACAGGTCGTAGAGCTCCGATAACTATCGTTTCGACCAGTATGTTTTCGACCGATACCCGGCTGATTTCAATTTCAAAACATGTATTTAAGACATTTGTCAGCCTTCTTGGATACCACGTTCTGATTGCGTGTCACAGCAACATCTACGAGAATACTCGATTTTACTCCAAATCCAAGATAACTTGTTGGCCGCAATTGTACAATTGGTACGGATTTGTGGGTCATGCAATATTGTACACAATAACACAAACATAACTGTTTTGATGAATGTTTTATGATCTAGTTTTGGTGAAGTTGGAATTTGTTTGGAACTTCGTGAGCATAGTTGGAGTTCAATAATTTAAAATTAAAAGGTTTGAAATCGACGGTTCCAAAATATAAAACTTTCAGCCTTTTCCAAAGCCCACCAAAGGTTTGGTATCCCTTATCACAATTTGCCAACGAGTTAACCTTGCCAATTTGGCAATAAATGTTTTCTCATAGAACCAAGAAGACAACGCGAGGCCGATTAGACACCGGAGGGTATGCTTGGAAATACTAACAAAGAACAATAACGAAGAAATGTATTGCACGTACAACAACTTTCAAATAATAAATTACAAATTAAAAACATAAAACAATCATTATCACTGATAATCACACATTGACTAAGCTTTGCAGAATAGATTCTGAACAAATGACTGAATTTCATTGAATTACAAATTTTCCCTTAAAAGACGTATACATTATTTTCACATTCCCGGCCTCAAAAGGTTTGTAACATCAAAGACTTGAATTGGAGTGTGCATATCAACTTGTATACTCTCTGGCGTTACCGCTTTGTCTCTCATGTCGACTTTTTCACATTTCTCGAGGCCAAATTTCACGCAGATGTCACAGCTAAATTAAATTACCACACACAACATTCGAGAGAGAATTTTTTCAATCCTAGCATACAATTTGAGAGCCTCTATGTAAAACAAATACTTGAACATTTATCACCAATGAACTTGTAAATAATGTGCACTTGTCTAGACAGTGGAATCAAACTAATGTTCGTCTGCCCGTCTTTTCTGGAATCAGACCAATGGAATGAAAATGTCAGTCTGCCCGTCTTTTCATTTGTCCGCCATCCGTCTGTGGCCAACGCTAGCGCCTAAACTGTTCTGACGACACTCTCCACAATTGATATTCCTCGATCTGAACGAACTCGATGTCCTGATAGTTTGAAAAGGATATTTCGGTTTGGGCGCTATTTTACACGAACCCTTTACGTTTTTAGAATAGGGCGAGTTGTGGTGTCTGGGTCTGCCATCTCGGCGTTTACATGCTAGGAAATGGACACGTGTGGAAGAGTGAGGGTACTGGGATTTGGTGAAGGGCAGCGTGCGGTGAACAGGGTTCCCTCAAACATAGTTCGCGTGGAGCATGGGGATATTATACTTCGGTTTTTCTTTCTTGGCGATTGGGGGTGTGTCATCAAAATGGAATATCTCACGGTATTTCGCGTCGTTCTCGGTTGTGCAGCTTGGAGTCGCATGATCGCCCGCACTGCTCGATACAGTCGCGATCATACGAATCCTAGCGGCACAACCGAGAACGACGCGATATACCGTGAGATATTCCATTTTGATGTCACCCCCTCCCACGCGCCAAGAAAGAAATACCGAAGTATAGGCGCCGCTGGGCGCGCTAACGCATGGATGCAGCAAGTCTAGGACGAATGTAAAGGCGCGTGTCCACTAGAGAGTAATTAGCGCGAGTGAGTCTCGACAGAAGCTCGGAATACTCTGTCCACCTGCGAGCGATTCGCAGAAATTTGTGCCTCTCGAGAGTGCACTCGCCGCGCCATCTCGATATTACCTCTCAACATGCCTGTCCACTGGAGAGCAGTAGGCTCGCGATGGAGATGCAGGAGTTAAGATGGAGACGAAGATGAGAGCGGTGGAGGCGGCTTTCGTTACTTCATTCGCTTCTCGCAACTCAAGAAAAGTATGCGGGAGAGAAAAAGGGGATTGATCGTCGATCATAGATGAGTGCTTGCTCGACACTTGTCAAAGAATTAGAAATAGAGGATGCGCAGCATTATAGATCTTCTTTTTTAAGCGATGTACATTGTTTAATCTAACCTTACAATTTCAAAACACGCACAATAGTTTCTTTTTAAACGTTTTACTTGAATATCAAATATAAATAATCACACAACCGGGGCCTCAAAGTAATTTTTGCTTATCTGGTTCCGTAAATTGAGAATTTTCTTTATACTTTCTCGCATATGTAGTATAAATTAAGTAATATACGTAGTGTAAAGAGTGTTGTGTAATATTGTGGAAAATCTCTTCGAGATTTCAACGAGAATGCAATTTTGGGGTGCCCTGATACAGAAAAAGTGTTTGATTTTGTTCGAAACATCCGTGTATTTATCTGTCCATCCGTCCGTCAGTGAACAACACTAGCACGTAAACTGTTCACAAGATTTTTCCTACAATTAAAATTCTCCTGTTAATCTGGCCCGACTCGACGCTCTGCGATTTTGAAAAACATTCTTTAAATTTTAGGGATACTTCACGTGAAGCCCCTGGGACATTTTCAACATTTTCTTAAAGATAGCTCCAATTTTTTTCTTTAAATTTCTTACAAGAATAGAGTGAAATACTTACTAGAGAGTGTGTGTCATTTTGTAGCACCACTAGTTTACTTCTTCAATGGTACATTCCATTTCTTGTGGAATATTCTGATTGGCAGCGGCCATGTCCAGGCAACAAAACAAAATACAGTAATCCCTCAACACTCGCGAGAGTTAACTTCCAAAAACACCTCGCGAATGTCAAATTCGCGAATGTTGAGTCTATATTTTAATGAAGAAAAATGGGTTAGGTTCCTGGATATCTAAATGGTGTTTAAAAAGAAAAGAAAAAAGTTCAAACAAACAATTGAAGAAGAACTGAGTAAGTGCTACTAAAACAATTCACAATTAACATCCCAAAGAGAAGAAATAAAACAATATTTCAAACTAATTTCAAAGTTGAAAGTGATTGAATATAGGATTTGATTTCTTATTTGGTTCATCACCATCCTCGTTATTCTAATATCCAAACATGGGAAAGTTGTTGCTTCTATTTCTCTCTTAAATTTAGAAGTTATTTCGGATCGCATTCGAATGCCCTTTTTGAAATATGTTCGGATCGCATTCGAATGCCCTTTCTACCAAAGCTTGTTGACGTTTAGAACGCCAATAACATTTAAATTGATCTAGGACGCAGTGCCGCTTCTGTTGCTTCATTACGTTGCAGGAGGTTTTCTTTGTTGATGATTTCTCAATGCTGCAATTCAGTGAGGCCATTATAATGAGAGTTGCACAGATCCTGAATGGCTTATCTTTTCATGTGGCCAAAACCCTTACCTCCAATTTCACGTAACTTAATTGAATTATTTTACAATTGTATTATTCCATTAATGTGAATTGACATTCCAACTTCGATATTTTACAGAACGGGATACTTTGATCTCCGGTGTCTGCCGAGTTCGTTTCCCAGATAACGCTGATAAAGGAAATAAAATGTGCTCGCTTTCAAAAAAGTACGACCAAAGACGTACTCGCGAATGTTGAAGTCGCGCAATGTTAAAACCGGTAGGATTTCTCTAATCGCGAATGTTCGGAACTCGCGAATAGAGAATTCACGGACGTCGAGGGATTACAGTAGTCCCAGTCGTTTGCAATCACTTCTAGCACGTTTCGAATGCTGAGAGCAAATCCGTGCAAGTCCTGGCGCAGGCGTGTCTGCTAGCGAGTAGTTCAAATGGCCACCGCTCTCAGCGAGCATCATACCACTCGCTGTTGCCTCTCAGAATTGCATCCATTGCCGAGAAACGCTTTCGGATCAAACCCGCGAATGCAAACTCTCGACACAAACTCAACTGGACACGCACCTTAACCGTAGCTAGATCACCCTCCTCTCTGGAGGTACTGAAATACACTAAGAGGAGAAAAGCGAAGTGAGTGTGTGTGAGAGAGAGCAAGAGAGAGCGCGCGCGAGAGAGCGAGAGTGAGAGAGAGTGAAAACGACAGCGAGAGAGTGAGAGCGAGCGCGAGAGAGAGGGAGAGGGAGAGAAAGAGGAGAGAGAGAACAGAAAGAGAGAAAACAGCACTTGTCATTCGGAGGTTTCTTTCGAAGCATCGAAAATACGCATTTCCAAAATTAGTTTCCATTCCCCTGCGAATGATTGTGTTTGTTTCGTCGTAAATAGTATGAAGAATATTTTCACTATTGACACGCAAAATATTTCTCTTGAAAAAATGTTTGGAATTGAATAGGTTAGAGCCAGGGGCTCATAGATTAAATATAACCCAGCCACAATGCATATATCCTTATACTCTTAGTGCACTTATCCAAAATGCACATGAGGTGGTTATCAACCACTGTACTGTAAAGAAGGAAAGAAGAGACTTCGTTTATAGAGCTGTTAAGTAAGGTAAGAACATCATCCTTCCCAATGTTTTCTCATAAATTACTGTTTTGTATTTTGAAAATACTTAATAATAAATAGAACATAAATCCCTATTTTCTTTCGCAAATCTATATCTTGTATCTTTTGTCATCAAATAAATGTTAAATGTAAAACTTTAAATCCATTACTTGGAAATCGGCCAACCCAAATGTTTTATTTTACCTTCGTTCAAGAAATATTCCGAGGAGAGAAAATGTTTGTGATTAATAGGCGACACATGCCGCCCCTCTTAATTTGCAATTCTCCAGCCGCCGCTGCTCCAGATCTCCGCCGTGATTTGTCAAACTGACTCCCCGCTTCTGGAAAATCGCGTATTCGGCTTCAAAGATGTTTGCGAAGCACAAGTCTTCGCAACTTCGTGCTTATTATGTTTAATAGAGCTCACGCGAAACGCGATCAAAATTGGCATATATTTCTCACAGAACATTGGTTTATCACGCTTCCTGCACCACACCTATCGTGAGGGCCGAATTAGGAACCTATTCATGAAATGTTGTCCACTCGTGCTTAATGTGAATACTCTTTTGACATGTAAATGTGATCAAAATGCGGTAATTTTTTCAGTAAATTTAGTTCAATTTAAAAACACGATTGCAATACTTTCTCGTCTTACGAAGTAATAACGAGAAAGTAAAAATTGGATTGAGGGGGCTTAGTCGCCTTACCTCTCTTTTCCTGGAACTGACACTGGGTCCCTGGTTCGACTCTTTATAAACATACTACGTGCATCTTTTACATTACGTATTTGTGGACCTGGCCATGCTTCGCTATTGCAATGTATTACACTTCACACGCTACTGGTCACGTCATTGTTAATCACTGTATTATGGTTGTAACCTTTGCATAAGTGTAAGCAATAAGATGACAAAGTTTTATCGCAATCGTATGAACGGAACGACAGCGCATAAAATACGAACGAACGAACAAACACTGATTTTATATATGATTGCGTAGGCTTCCGCGGCCGGAATTCGTGTGATCTCGGCTATCCGGGATGAGCCGCGTCATCGATTTGGTGGCTGACGTTTCGGTCAACATATTCTGGCCTTCCTCAGAGCGTACTGCTGCCAAATGGCTAGCGAAGCCGCCTAATATGGGGGAGAAGGGGTGAACGTGATAGGTCACGGGAACGGCCAATAGGAAGCGGGCAGGTGGTACGGTATTGGTGAAGGAAAGACAGAGCTATAGCGAGGCAGGGGGGCGAGTGGGACGCAAGAGAATGTGGCGAAGGGAAGAGGGAAACCTATTGGGGCAGATAATATGAGAAAGGAAGAGTAAAATGTAAAAGCGGAGCCTGAGAGGCAAAAGGGGGCAACAGCCAATCGGTGACCGGGAGGGCGCCCGTCATTGGTCGGCCGTGGGGGAGTGTCCCCGGGGAGAAGCGCCGGATTGGCAGGTTGAAACAGCACGTTTCCACGTAGAGCTGAGGCGGAGACCATCATCCCTATTAAGGTTAATGGGCCTTCTAGATATTTCTAAGGCCTCTTTAATGAGGCCACCAACGGTCCTCACAGTGAAGAAACGTCAGCCACCAAATCGATGACGCAGCTCATCCCGGATAACCGAGACCACACTTATTTTCAGGCACGGATCGTCATTAAAGGCTGTAAGTCGGAGCCTCTCCTAGAGAAATCGCCGTCCAAAAGAAATTTAAAAATATGTTTGCAAATGTATTTATTAATTAATAATGGAATTCTGAGTAGTATTATGTTACAATCATATCAAAATTTTTCTTTGTCGGTTCGTTAACGTCCGTCCGTAACGCATTTAAAGCTGTTGACAGGGAAGAGAGAAGCGTTAGGCTCCCACTTTATTCTCCCCTAAGGCCTGTATAAAACGAGGAGGCAGCAGCAGCAGCAGCGGCAGCAGCACCTTAATGAGTTTTCAAGACGTGCCTATCTCTTGCGAGATTCTTCATGCTAGGTTGTTGTTCTGGTTTGTTTTATATTCTTTTATTGAATACTCTCCCCCGTACAGGGACGGGGATCGGGATCCAGGGTGGTGAAAGATGGGTTGTTTTATTTTGGGGTTTTGCGATGGGGGACGGGTGGGGAGGGAAATAGGAAGAGGATAGGATGGGAAGTGGGAGGGGAGGGGAAGTTAACGTTTTTTTTCTTGTAGTGATGGTGTTGATGTTGAGATTTCGGGTTCTTATTGGGGGGAAGGGGGGGAGTTGTGATGGGGGATAGGATAGGTTTTGGGGATGGGGTAAGGGAGGCTATTGCGGTTAATAAGTCCGTAGTTCGTCGGTCGTTGTTACTTGTTTTGTTCTTTAGTCTGTCCTCTGGCCTAGGTGACAGGAGGGGGAAGTTGGAGGATGTCTAGGGGGTGTTTTTTCCTAGTGTGCCGGGGGGGATTTCTGAGGATGTGGTGGTGCGGTATGATTAGGTTGCGGAAGGTGAGGTTATTGATGAATTGGCGGATTTGATGAACGGAGGAGTCGCATAGGTAGGTTAGGATGTGGGTGATGTTATGCTGTCTACGGATGTCATTGTATCTAGTATATGGAGGGGGTCGGAAGATGATTCGGAGGACTCTGTTTTCTGTGATTCGGATTTTGACGTGATTAGCTTTGGATGAGGTGAACCATGTAGGATGGGCATAGGAAAGGGTAGGACGGATATAGGTGTTGTAGAGGAGGCGTGACGTCATTCATTCACTGCAGACGCTTACCAGCGGACGAAGGCTGCGGCGAGACAGCCTTCGGTGGAGCCTAGGGTCTGAAGAAAGGCGGGCGCACCAGATAGCATTACTGTGCAGCTCCGCGAGTAGCATTGCGCTTCAACTAGTTTTCCAAGTATTCGCTAGGAGCGCTATACTTGGGGTTTTCTTTCTTGGCGCCCGAGGTCTTGTCTTCTGGGGCCCGGCAAAATCGCTGTGAAACAGAACTTACGAGTACTTGTGATTACTAGTACCTTTGTGAAACGGGCCCAAGGATGGAATATCTCACGGTATTTCGCGTCGTTCTCAATCGTCTGTATCAAGCTTATTATTAATAGAAATACAATGCAGGTAATGCAGTGCACTGTAATGTAATGCAATGTATTTGCAGCCTTCCCCTTTTATAAAACCACGAGCCGCGACTGCTTATTTTTATATATTTCGCACAAAACCAGATGTCTGATTACTTCGAAATAGTATGCAGAATGTGCGTTCAGCCGCTACAAACCCATTTTAAGTCATGAGCGGTGACGTTCATGTTCGAACATTTGAAAATGGTAGAATGGAGCATTTTCAAACACTGATTTCTATATTTTCTTACACACTAATTTTAAACAATAAATACATAATGTACAAATTTTGTCTTTTTATTATATTAAATTCCGTTTTCTAATTATGTCTTTACTCGCTACAGCGTAGCAAGAAAATTAACATGAATAATGCCATTCTTCTTATGTTTAAAAAGATTGAGAAATTAGATACAGTGACGAGGAGTTACTTCAACATTTTTATACAGTGGTGAGTTTTTACTATACTTTTCTCTGTGTACTCCTGTGGAACAACATCATTCACTAAATATCAATAGATTTAAGGCCGCTCTTTTGAATGCTCCTTTCAACAAAATATTTCCCACATAGCACCCTCTGTTTTTTCACGAACAAACGAGGCAGATTAACTTTTCTGAAAATGAGAGACATGCAATTAGCAGAGTTTAAGAGGAACTTACTGAGTAGTGACAACGTTTTACAAAAAGCCCGCATATAACTCGCAGAGTGAATTTTAAATTTTGAATTATTAAAATGTTGATCTAAAAATTACAAAGCATTGGCACAACTTCCAGGCGTTTTTCTTGGCGTGATAAATAGAAGTTTCCTTAAACCATTCTAAAAGTTTATGGATTGTAAAGGCCTCTTTTGCCCTGCCTCGGGCGCGTCGACAAGCAAAGGAATGATCTATTCCTCTTGGCGGGAATCCATCGGGCCAGTGATGCCAAGGACACGGGGTTGGCAAGGCCAATAGACGACACCCCGTTGTCTTACCACGATGCAGTAGAGCAGTTGACAAATAGTGCGTCTTTTTAAAGTATTTTTAAAACTCTCATTGACGTTAGAAAATGTCCTAACCTTGAAAAACACAAAACTCTCATCGTTTTAATGCAATATTCTTATCATTGGTGTACTTAAGTGAGACACGAAAGTTGTTGACCCCTTTAAAAGATGAGTTTTTGAGAAATCTAGTTATGTCGTGTGAGGACTAATTTCACTAAAATATTTTTTGTAGAGATGCATGATTTCGTTTAAAGTTTGCTAGTGAAATACAGTAGTCATATTATACTACACCGAGAGAATATTTTAACACATTATCAATTTCACAAAAGTAGGTGGCTTATGACCTTTCTGAAACAAACTATTCAAATCTCTGCTTACATTTTCGTTCCTGAGGCTCAGAGGAAAACCTCTTCTCTTTTGCCCGCACTTTCCCACTCATCATTGTTAGCAGTCATTAAGGATGAATCTCACAAGAGGTCTTTCACAGGTTCAGGTCGAAATATGGTATTATTTTTTATATATTGAAAGATATTCACTATTTATATGTGCTGTGATAAATTAACTGCCGTCGGTAGTTACTAAAAAAAATAGTTTGGTTAGCAGTGTACCAGCACTTTTTGCTAACACCATAGACAACACATTGGTGAAACGAACGACTCACGAACAAACGTGCTGTCATTTCTCGCTAGAGTCTACTTACCGTTTATGTCTGACAGTTTGCTGGGGCGGAAAACAGAAGTTAATTTCGGGTTACATAGTGTCTTGGTAATTCTATTCGTTAGTTAATAGGAATTAGTTGCAATTAGTACGACAATCGATTATACCATGTAACAAGATTTTGTTTAAGTCAATTTTTACTTTCTCGCCTTACGAATACTTCGTAAGAAGAGAAAGTTATGTAATCGTGCGGCGGAAAACGGCTAATTTTCGCCAGAAAAACTCTTATAGCTGGAGTCTGGTGAGGAAAAAGTGGATAAAACCTGTTGCTAAATTTAGGAAAAAAAAGTCCTCTACCTCGTGGTGTAATCAAAATCCATGTTTTGTTGCTTCTTGATACTGCAAAATCGATAGACGGCAAAACGTCCGTCTGTGGTCAACGCTAGCGACTAAACCATTCAGCCGATTTTCTTCAAAATTGATATTCCCCGATTATTTTTACTCATCTCAAGGCCTAGAATTTGAAACCGATATTTTAATATTTGGGGGTACTTTACATGAAGCCCGTCGGAGATTTTCAAAGTTAAAAGAAAATGGCTCCAATTTTTTTGATTATATTTTGTTGTTGAATAGTAGTGAAGAACGTTTAAGGGAATGGATGTAGGTATCATTTTCGTTGATATCCCCAATTTTTCGAAAATTGCAAAAAACTATTTAAAAACTGCAAATTGAAGATAAAGCATATTTACCTCAAACAAAGTCGATTGTACAAAATTAGCACTTTAAATAAGGTTATGTACCATTTTTTGAAAAATCGAGTAGTTTTTGCGAAAATTGCGATTCAAATTTACAAAAAAAAATGTTTCTCAAAAACCGCTCCAATTTTTTTCTTTAAATTTTTCTTCACTTATGTAATGAGGGGCGATAAAAAAATATGGACTTAGTCCTACTTCTGGGAAATACTTGATTTTTTGAAATTGCAAAAAAATATTTTTAAAACTACAAAATTGTAGATATCGATTTCTACTTCACACTAAGTCTCTTGTACAAAATTAGCTCTTTAAAAAGGTTATGTAGAATTTTCTGAAAAACGAGTCGTTTTAGCGTAATCTTTGCTTCAAAATTACAATAAGAAATTTCTCAAAAACCGCTCAAAATTGTTTCTTTAAATTTTCTCCACGTGTGTAATAAGGGACGGTAAATAAATAAATATACTAGTGGTGCTATAGAAAGGCACAGACTTTCTCGCAGAACTTAGTTTTCTAATCTCTATAGTTTGAATCAGCTTTTCTGTTATGAATGATAGTCTTCCGTGATACCTTCTTTGGGCGCCCAAAGGATATTTTGTTTCACATTCACAATATTAATTTGTCCCAGGATTGTTGGTGGGCTTGTCTTAATATTTTACGAGCATAATTACGTGTTTCTTTATAGTTTGCTGCAGATTCTTCTTTTTCTTTTGTAAATATTCTTTATATGTTTTTTTTCTTTTCTTTTATGTCATTCTCTATTTCCATATTACTAGTCCTGTCTTTTTTTTTGGAGAGCGTTTTTTGTTGAAGAGGCGATATGTTGGTTCTCGCCAAATACTTGGTAAACCAAATTTCATTTTTCTGTTTTCTCCGCTATACCAGGCCTCGAGAGTGGATCTGCAACATCTACATACGACATGTAGTGCCCAGTTCTTGTCTTGGTTTCCCACAGGCATACCAAAATGTGAACTATATGCTAAGCAGAAGATATTAGTATCCTTTATTCTATGCTTTACTGCTTTCGATCCCAGGTAATGCCACACACATAATAAAAACAGTCTGGATTACGCTTACAACGGGAAGATGCCATTATTCATCAATTATGTGAATGTGAAACAGATAACATACAGTTGAACCGTTTATTCATCTCATAGATAAAATATTCTTAGCTAACATAATTTAAACCAATTAATTTCATATAATTGGGTATAACAGCAAAGAAACTATTATATAAAATTAGGAATATTCATTGTAGTTGAGTTGTGATCTAGTTCATCCAAAACAAGCATTAAATACACTTAAACAAGCAGAAGGTTTTTTTGTTACATGGTGTTATTTTAATCGATTAATCGAAAATTAATCGATTATGTTTAGTCGAATTGGACTACTCATCAAATAAAACACAATTACACAGTTCTATCTTTTTTAATTAAAATTTAATTTCCAAAATTTCTAATATTACATTTAGAATTATTTTAAAAATGCCGCTCTTTCGACACAAATCGAGTCTCATCATACGCATCCATTGACAATACATAATATGCGGCGTATTCGGCAAGGCGATGATTGGCTCCATGATTATAATAATTGGAATCAACCAATAGTTGGCTTCCAAGTCGCTAAGAGCCGTCTTATTGAACGAAATGGTAGGCACAGACTTGTTGTTTCCGGGCTAATCCACCAGGTGTCACTAGTATGGATTATGATCCAAATGATTGCCGGGTTGTACACAAATGCATTTAACTTGACCATTGTACATTGATGTACCTATGTCAAAAATCGAAGTAGGCAAAGAATGTTAACTATACTTGCATGCCGTGAACATTTGTCATTACATCGGGTTTCTGTTTCTCAACGTCGAAGAACTAGTGCCCGGAAGATAAGGTGCTGCGCCACGCAACATTGCGGGCTTGTCAAGGGCGTGGGCAACGTCATTAGCTTAGTGTTTCGGTGCCCTGAATTGGAACTCGCGCCTAATGAAGCGTGCGTTCCTTCGCGGACATTCTCCCATAGGTGGCAGAGTTGAACAAACCCCGCGCGTACGAAGATTTGCGCTGTGAAAAGTGAGGTACTCAGATTTTTTCAGTAACTTCCACTGCGTGACGGTAGCTACTTTTTCACAGATATAATGAATATCTATCTAAAGGAAAACAATGAGGCCAGATTTCGACCTGCCCCTGTTAAAAGGTCGCTTGTAAGTGTTTATGAAATAGCGCGCCGCGCGTATGTATGCTGTCCTTATTACATATCGCGTACCGTACCGTATTCCCCACAGGGAACATTAGAATTTGATTGCAGATAATTATTCAACATTCTTTAGCATATTCAAATACAATGAATATTCCACTGAATCAAATGGAGACATCAATTGGGCCATGTACAGAAAATGTGAGCGAAATTTATGGTTTATCATTTTAACGAAATTTCTCCAACCTGACCGGAAACTTCCTTGGTAGGTCCGCATCTTGGCGTGGAAGTTTCCAAAGATCTTCTGTAGCCCTGAGGCGAACTAAATATCGTGTCTTCCTGCATCGCTGGTCACGTCAGTTCCTGTTCGCTCCGCCCTGAGTAGGAATTCAAGCGATTGATGGCGACGGGAAATCCCTGGCCCAGAAGGTTTCATATGATTGATTTTTGGCATCAAAAGCAGTAAAAGTATATGCTATGCGTAACTTTGGGTCCGAACATACGTTGTACATGGTACAAATATAGTAGTATGCATATCATTGCAGCAAAACAAATTACTCATCTAATTACAAACAAGGAACTGCGTAAGCATTTGCATTGAGTATTACATTAATGCATCGAAAGTCGCCAAACCACATATATCAAGGACTTTTTTTTCTAATTTGTTTTGTGTCGGGGGGACATAGTTCACTTCGTGACTAATTTGACATATGTTTCGAAGACTCACTCGCTAAATTATATCTAAAACTTAAATCTAATCCATAATTGAGGATGACCTATCAGGTCCTCCAGTCAAGTTACATTGATTATTTCGTGTTTCCGGGCGCTTCAACTGCTATGGTCATTAGTCCCGATAGAGAAGTGCATGATTTTACCACGGGATGTTGCGGTATTCTTTCCTCCTTTGATGGCGAGATCCGGTGTGGACCTACATGTCTGTTTGCGGGGTTTCCCCCATCCACGTATCGCCCAGAAGCGTGGCACCGCACCAGCCAGGACAAAATCATAGCTCCCGACAGGTATGGTTCTGTAATGTATGTAAATATGAGTGTCTGTAAGTAGACTGACGATAGAATAAGGAAGAGCAAGGAAACATCGCGCGTGGTTCTTGGCCAATTTGTTGGGGGTACTGCCTCGGCATTCGCCTGGTATTGATCAGAGAAGACGGAAAACTACCGTTCGCAGCAGACGGCAGCTGCAAACCTTCTCCACACAGCAACTGTCTTGTAAGATTAGATTTCGGAAAACATTTTGAGAAAAAATTGTAGGGATAACATTTTTTTTTCTCGCGTTCACCCGTAAGAAGTAAAAGTATTTAAATCGTGTGGCAGAAGAAGGCGAATTTTCTACTGAAAAACTCATATTGCCGAGCCTAGGCAACGAAAAATTGGATAAATCTTGTTTCTATGTATAATAAATTGAGAGGTTTCTTATAAGTACCAAACAAGTCTAGACGGATAGATAGGCTTTTCCCCTCAATCAATGTTTCGGTATCAAGGACCCACAAAACATGGATTCTGGCTACACCATGTGTTTAGAGGATTTTTTTTCTATATATACCAACAGGAATTATACACCGTTACCTAGGCCCGGCAATACGAGTTTTTCAGTCGAAAATTCTGTTTTCCGGTGCACGATCACATAACTTTCTCTTCTTATGAAGTACCTTCGTAAGAGCGAGAAAGTAAAAAACATTTTTTCATAAAACGCTTCAATATTTTTCTTCCATTTTTACCACGGATAGAACTCTACATACTCTCTCATTCTACATACTCTAAAATAATCGCACAGGTCTAATTTCCGCATACAGATGTTTCATTTTTCTTTGGACGCGTCACAGAATAGAGATCACCGGCTCAGAAAGCACATAATGATGAGGTTGCAATTATTGTTAGTATGGTGGTAATCTAAGCATCTTTGACGCTGCAAGGTGCCAAAAGGTTTTCTGCGTCGTCTTATATTCACTCGTTGCTTATATATTTGCGTTATTGTTACGATAGTTTCAATTGGTTCGGTCCCATTAATCTTTGCAGACATCATAGGAATCGTGTTATTGTCTTTTAGAAGTCTTGTGACTTTGAGACTTGATAGATGGCACTGTTTGGAGTCTAATGTTACTTTACAGAAGTCTGTAAATGTATTACCACTGATTCCAACTTTGTTGTTTTTCATATCTGCAATAAATTTTTGAGTTACGTTCACTTTGAGGTGATCGACTAATATTGGTGGAATTCTACTTGTAACATCTATTTGATCATGGTGATTTCCTTTGAGGTATCCGAACCTTGTGTCCTCGGGCGTGGTGCTGACAGCGACAAGCGTACTGAATCTATGTCGTTTACGCATGCTTTTACGGAGATCACAGTGATGAGCAGGAAGTTCACAGTGAGCGTTTAATTTCGCACTTTTTTTAATACTCATCGTCAAGTTTACAGACTGAGCTACTCCTGTTCAACACGCCTTGCATTTAGGGGTGTTGCTGCGTGCTGATTGTTGATCCAATTGATAGGGCAGCCTCCGAGCTGCCTTCAGTGCTGTTCAGGAGCGGGGCCGTGCCAAGTCCCATTTCCATGGCTTCGCCGAGTGGTACAATTTGCGACGTCGATTGCTCTTCGCTGTTGATGAAGGCTTTCGCGTTGATACCACTGTTGGGCGGAGTTAATGGGGCTTGACTAACAGCGTGCCCTGTTGGTGAGTCTGTGTCGCATGACATAAACCGATCACAAGTATTCGTAGAACTTTCAGTACGAGCGCAGCTCTTAGTTCCTGCGTTCTACTGTGAAGTTGGCTGCGAACTGCGGGAGCTACTTACTGCTGATCCGCTCGAGTAGCAGTCTCGAGTCAGACTGCATATCAAGGAAGTACTCACTGTAATGTAATTATCAATAGTAAATAAACATCAAGACGTTGTAATAAAATATGCTCATTCTACACAAATCCAATTAAGGACCTAATCTTCTCAGCAAATTTATCGTTTCATATAACAGAATAGAATTAATAAATGTAT
>JAHLJT010008446.1:130792473-130819521 GCA_031308135.1 Acheta domesticus
AAATGTATGTTGTATTGTTTGTTTACGGAGAGTTCTAAGCAAGGTGCCAAATATCATGATAAATATTTCCCCCCAAATATTATTGAACCGTGAGCAAAATCTTGTAATTTCACAAAAGAGTCAAATTGGCCCGATAAATTTGTTTTTGCCCATAATCATAAATTAGTTTTGCGGTAATAAATTAGTAATAAAATAGTTAAAAATTATGGCACTAGTTTGGTTTGATTCTATGGTGGGCGGACCAGCTTGATATCAAGCTGGCCCGCCACCCGTTTTTGGGGTGAAGATGAGTGGTAAAAAATCGGGTTTGCGGTAATAAATTAGTAATAAAATAGTTAAAAATTCTGGTACTAGTTTGGTTTGATTCTGCTATAGTGAGCGGGCCAGCTTGATGGACCTACATTTTCTTTATATCTGAAATTTCTTGGTTCTCTTGAGATTCCTTTGTTAACTTGACGTAACGTGAGAAAGACGTTTGCGAAAAATTCCATTAATGCAATTGTCCAAAGAGAAACAAAATTAATTTTTTGGTAAGTTGACTGCGACAAAAAGCGACAAACTACCATGTAATTATTTATTATTTACTAAAGTAATTTTTTGGTTTTCCTGTCACTGTGGTGCAGAAGCGCTGCTTTCGGAAATTACATTCCCGGTTTTTGTTTAAAGAGTAGCAAAACTTGTTTTATGATAGGTTTCGAGCGACAAATTCCCGTGTAAAAAGTTTTTGTGTATTTAGATTATTTCTCGGTTTTCTTGAGATTGCGATTCTTACTTGACGACACATCAGATCCCGTTTTGCGAAAAATTCCATTTCTGGCATATTGTTTAAAGAGTAACAAAATTTCTTTTACGGTAAGTTTCGAGCGACAAAAAAGCGACAAATTCTCATGTAATTATTTTTTACTTATTATTGTTATTTCTTGGTTTTCTTGAAATTGCGATTGTAAGTTGATATCAACTTAGCATCGCGTTTGGGAAAAATTCCATTTCTAGCATACTGTTTAAAGAGTAAAAGAATTTCTTTTACGGTAGGTTTCCAGCGACAAAAAAGCTACAAATTCTCATGTAAATATTTTTTACTTATTATTGTTATTTCTTGGTTTTCCTGACATTGCGTTGAAAAACAGCGTTTTTGGGAAATTACATTTCTGGCTTTGTTTGAAGAGTAACAAAATTTGTTTTATGGTAAGTTTTGAGCGACAAAAAAGCGACAAATTCCCATGTAATTAATTTTTAATTTATCTGTGTAGTTTCTTGGTTTTCTTGTTTTTGCGATGCTAACTTGATATCAAGTTAGCAGCATTTGTTATAGCAGTGTCAAATGAAGAGCGACAATTTTTGTTTTGCGTAACAAATTAGCAACAAAAAAGCGACAAATTTGGAGATTAGTTTCAAATTTTTTTGACAACTTTGCGATTGTAACTTTACGGAGCTCAATTCTGCCTGTTTTTTCACCCAGAAGGTTTATGTATTGTTAATTCTGTTGTAACTCCATTACATGGCGCTGCACAACAAAACTAAATATTCACGTCAAATGCAACCTGCAGCACACTCGGCAGCATTTTGGATATATATTGTTAAATAACAGCTAAACGAGGCGTTCTAGTGCCTTAAAAATTAAAATTTTGAGGCAAAAAGTTTCAAAGAAATGTTTCTCACATCGAAATCTACAGAATGAACTCTTTCTGAACATTCCATTCCATTTTTCCTGGTTCGGCGCTCCCGATATTACCTCACCTGCTCAAAGACGTGCAGAATCTGCAAGTAAATGTGAATGAGGGACAGAAAGCGGCAGAGACAGAGACAGACCGACAGGGACAGGGTGAGGGAGGGAGAGACAGAGAGAAAGGGTGATGGGAGGGGAAAGAGGGAGATGAAGGGCAAAACGTCTGCCGGGTTTTCCTAGTACTTTATACAACTCTGTATAGTGTTGCAATGGTCAGATATTCCAAGGAAAGCTTGTATTTATAATATGAAATGTTGCTGGTTGATGCGTTTCAATTTTAAATTGTACAATTCAATAACAAAATTAGTCTTTTTCAATGTGATTATAAATATATGTTTAAACTTTTTTGAATAATGTTAAAATGAAACACTAAGAAATGCTTTCAAAACATTGAAAGAAAACAAAATACAATGTGAATTGATGGGATTTTCTTTATATTTCATCATCGAATTTGGGGGGCTGAGATAGGTGAAATTAAGAATAGAGAGCCCCCAAATTAACCTATGCCCAAGGGCCTCCAATGCTGATAAAACAGTCCTGTGGACAATGATGACTTTTTATTTTCCCGTATACTATACGAACGTATAGTATAGGGAAAGTTATGTAATGCTGCGCGAAAAACAGCGGATTTTCGGCAGAAAAACTCTTTATTACAGGGCCCTGGTAACGAAAAAGTGGATAAATCCTGTTGCTAAATTAAGAAAAAATCTCTTAAGACGTGGTTCAGCCAGAATCCCTGTTTTGTGGGTCCTTGAGCAATAAAAAAGCAATTAAAAGCAAAACGTCTGTCCGTCTGTCTGTCCATCCGTCTGTGAACAACGCTAGCGACCAAACCGCTCAGCCGATTTTCTCCAGAATTGATACTCTCCAATTGATGTGGCTGATCTCGTGGTCCTTTGAATTTGAAATCGATATTTTAATTTTGCGGGGTACTTTACATGAACCCCTCTGGACATTTTCGAAATTTTCTCAGAAACGGCTCCAATTTTTTCTTTAAATTTCTTCTAAGAATGGAGTAAAATACACTTATTAAGGTGGCATAGGCCCGACTTTCATGGATAACTGAATTTTCGAAAATTGCGAAAGTTTGAATTTTATTCGGCGTCTTCCTCCAACTACAAAATTGCATACAGCGGTTTTGCCTTCAAATAAAATTTGTTCCTCATAGTTAGTTCTTTCATTAAGGTCATGTACATTTTTTTAAAAAAATTTAGTAGATTTCGCGCAATATTGCGTGCAAAAAGTGCAATTTTTAAAAAATACAAAAACAAGATTTTCTGAAAAACGGCTCCAAATTTTTCTTTAAACTTTTGGTAGGGATAGTGCTAAATGTGCTCTATTAGATGATATACACGCCATATTGCTTTATTCTTGTGTTTTTTCAAAAATTGGAAAAATGTAATTTTTTTACTGGTCTCTCACGTCGTTAATATTTACATTAGTGGCCATTTGTTACCTTATCATATTAATGAGTACGTGTGCTTTAAATAATGTCAAGTAAAGTTTCTAGAAAACAACCATTTTCTGTGGAAACTAGCTGAAAATTCCGCATTTTTAGAAACGCTCAAATGCCATTTTCTCATAAATGGATCTAATTTTTTTCTTAGAACTTTTGGAACGGATAGTGCTAATTGCACTCTTTAATATGAAGTAGTTTATTTTGAGGTATGCACAGATGTAATTTTTTTGAAAGATCTCTCCCATCTTTAATATGCACATTACCAGCAATTTGTAAACATGACTATATTTGTGAGTGTAAGTGATTCAAATGAATTCAAATGAAGGTTTTTGAAAACTCAAAAATTTTCAGTGAAAAAGAGCTTCAAATTACATTTTTACTAGCGCGTAAACGCCATTTTCTTAAAAACGGCTACAAATTTTTAAAAGAAAATTGCCATTTAGAACGATTTTTTTTGTTTTTTAATATTCTATAATTAATATTTCCGTTCTACCGTTAGGAAAGCGAAAAAATTAAAAAATGTCAAAAAATGTACTTTGGGGGGCGAAAGATGGCAGCTGGTTTTCACAATTATCAAAACTACAACTTCAAATAAGGTCATGCTTAATTTTTTAAAAATACGAGTGTTTTTTCTATAATTTCGCGCCGAACAAAATAGCCCGCTGCAAAGTATCTGCGCTTCAGACAACTGGATGCGTCGTAAATTAGAAATTTTGATTTTGCATATTATGTCTTTGTTCGTTTCTTAAATTCGACCTTTTGTTATACATTTTCACATTAATCTTTTAGAGATTATTTAATTTGAAATATTTGAAATAAAAATGACTAACCATGCAGGGAATGCAACAATGCAATTCCGTTTCGCGCTCGCGAATTTCGGTGAATTACATGTCATTGTTGGGACTTAATGTAGCCGTATGAAAATGAGTTATAATTGTCAAATTTATGTAGATATTTGCATGAAAATATTTAGTTTTCGCACCAAATACTGTACCATTTGTAATGAGCAAAGTATTAGTTGCGAGGCTTTAGAATACTCTTCTCTAATCATGGCCATATGAAATGCATTTCTATATTGTCCGGGGTATCAAGCTTCTTTTTCCAACACAAGTTTACAAAACTTTTGTATTATATTTTTATGCAGTTGTAGAATTTACATAGGTTTGACAACACTGCTATGGAAACGGGGTTGTTCGCTTCTTGGTTGAATTGGACGTTTTCAAATGATAGCCAAGATGTTAGAAGCGCAGAAAGTGCAATATTTGTTCTTTTCGTAGTGTTTAAAAAAGGCGTTTATTAAGAGTGAATAATAAGAGAAAATGTCTACCTATCTATTATTTGACGAATTAATCAAGATTTTACAATAAAAATCTTCAAGCATTCATTCCCTTCCCATGTTTTAAAACGACAGCTTGTTTCTGCCATAATACACTTAGCTCGGTTCTCGATTTTTGTAAGTTTGAAAAGGGCCTTTATTATTATCGACCTTCCGCCACAATTTTTTTTTATTTTGTTCTTTTCGATTAATGTTGCTTTGGAATTTCAGTAAAAGAAAAGTTCAATTCAGATGAACAAATGGGAAAAAGTCTCTCATTCTGATCGTTAATATTGATGTTTGTTCTTATGATCTTCGTGTCAAAACCATGAATTGCTGCAGTTACGCTCCTATCCTTCACGGCCACCCCTCTCACACTTCCTGTCTCCACAAAACAGTCTCGACGCCGCGAAGGCCAATTTACCAAAGGCGACTGTTGCAAGGGCTGCTACAGGAAAGGAGCGTTTACTTAAAAATCACCTATAAGAATGTCTAATTTTATACTCTAATTACTACCAAAATACTAACTTATGATACATCATTTTATTCCTCTTTTCATGGTCTATCCATTGGTAGTGAAAGAAATATATAGTTCCATTTAAAAAATCAAAGATGATTAAATTCCTCTAAAACTAAAAATATTATAGACAATTTCTGTACGGCATGTTACTTGCCCCACGATTCCGCATTGTTAAGCGAAAACTGCATTTCGACATCCTGAACCGTTTAGAAGTTATGGGGGTGGTTCATAGTTGGTGGGACACCTGTATATACACAGGTGTCCCACCAACAGTGGACCACCCCCACAACTTTTAAACAGTTCAGGAAGTCTCTCTATGTCAGGATAAGGGGGAGAGTTTCTCTATGTCACAGGGCCGAAATCTGCGAATTAAATTCGAAATATGCGTTAGTACGGCCGGAAAAGCTCCGCAAATTGCGCCTGAAATGAACATTTTAAAATAGCAGCTTGACAAGAGTTATAATTTCATTGCTAAAAGTTAGTATAATTGTTGCTAAAATGCTAAATATTTATTGGACTACTGGCATTAATTCTGAACGGGCTTAGTATAATTGTTGCTAAAATGCTAAATATTTACTGGTCTATTGTCAGTAATTCTAGACGGAAAGCAACTGCTCAGAAATATTCTTACGTAATGGCGTACGCGCAGGCAAAATCCCTCCTTCGGCAGGGAAATACTACGATATTTCCGCATCATATGTAAGCGAACTGGGTCCTCTTCCCCTCAGGCAGCGTCGCTTCTGCCCCTTGGGAGTTTAGCTGCGGTGTACCTGCTGCGATTGGTCAACGCGTCCCTTCCCCTGTCCGCGGGCTGTCCAAGTTTGTCGGCGCCGTTGAAAAGATAGAATTTCACCGGAAAGATTTTCGGAGGGGTACTGCACCTTCTTTTAAGTAAGTCAGTTTTGAAAAAACTACAGGAGGTTTACAGGAATCATGTGAACGGCATTTGCTTATTACTCGAACATTTTTTTCCTTAAATCTAAAAGTCTGTGTACTATAGGATGCTTTTCAGAATATTATGCCATACTCAGGCGAGAATATAATACATGTCATTTATCGTTTCTAATTCGCAATCAAAATGTTTTTGAGCTTATACTGTGGTATTCACTATGTGCACAATCTGTAATTCAGTAATGTGGTTTGGAGCGTATTGATTGCGTAGCATTCTGCATGTGCCCGGATAGAGTATAAACCTACTTACTTCACACAATTTTCTATCTTATTTTAGGATGTACTTTTGTTTTTTAGTACCAAGGGCAAGCGACGTCTGAAGAAAAGTTGCCATCTGTAATTTTTTCCAGAAACTCTTTGTAATGAACAATTAATTGTTTTTAGAAGTTTGAAGAAGTTTTTAGACCTTCACTCATTTAAAGCCACGTTCTGGTTGTTTTTCTCCAGTATTTTTTTGGTATGTCAGATCAACTAGTTATTTTTCATCTAACCAGAAAATTAGACGTATTGATTTCTTCATAATTACATTCCCGAAGATCAATTGAGACAGCTGTTTAAAGGATCGTACCAGTGAAGTAGTGGATAAAATGTAGAAAATTGGCCAATCGGTGTAGGTTTGATGGGCTGCAAACAACATGACAAAGACTCTTGTATATATATTTATTAATGAATAGGCAAAGAGCGCACATCGTACTTTTTTATCTTTGAAAAGCATTCAACATGACATTCCGTGTGAATGACGTTAAGTGTCTTTTGTCACAGAATCATAACCCTTGCACAGTCATTCCCTTGGGTACATAACCCCGGTACTTGGAAGCCCGCCGTCACTCCGACCTTGAGAAGTACGAAGCGGACCGCATGACACCAGTTAACGAGGGAGCGCTTGGTGTTAAATTGGATGTAGCCATCATTACGAAAATATTTACGTAATGTTAAGTAGAACACAGGAGGTCTTTCTGTTTCGGTTCCACTCTGTCTAAATTATCATCTTCTTGGAAGGTTAAAGGAAAAAGGAAGATGGATAGGACGGGAAGGTCAAAGAAATGTAAGAGTAAGGAAAAGTAAGATGTGAATTAGTACATCACCTACTCGCCTGCATATTAATTGTGCATTAGCAAACGAAATTTTTCCTGAGCTAATAATGATTTTCTAGCATAACTGAAAGTTCAAAGTAGTGCAGTTTATATTTAATTGTAAATAATATTTCTTTTTCTATAATAATTACGCATTTCTCTACAAAGAGAGCACAAGTCAGTCAAAATCAGTATGATGAGAAAGTGCATTCTTGTATCTCTTAAGCATTCAATTTTTCTGGATCAACTCCATCAATTATATTTTTAATTTTCTGACATCATAAGGAATTCACCAAAATAAGGAATTGTCCCTATTTAAGGATCCCAAATAAGTAATGTTCTCAAAATAGAGAATTGTTCCCGAAACCCTAAAACAGGGCTTCCGAACAAATTGTGAACATCTTTGGCAGAGGAAACGGGGAACTGGAAATCTATAAGCTTATTTCAACCAAAGGACTCACATAGAGAATTTGCGAAATCACACACAAGCACTGTCAAGTACCTTACAAACCACTTGTTCAACTGTTGAATACCCTATCCCGAACCGGCTACTTGCAACCGAATGGGTCTAAGCGATACCTCGCCAGGAGCCATCTGGCGAGGTATCGCTTAGACCAGTGGTCTCAAGGCCTTCTACTGGCGGCAGTGACACGCTTCGTGCCACTTTAGCATGCTATGAGAATCTCTGCGCAACTAGCGTTCGGAAAGGAAGCTATTAGAAGTCCCCAGCGTTTTACAATAGTGATGGCGCTGCGTGGAGGGGCGATTTCGTCGTGCCGTTCGTGCCACGGACTCGCGCTCGTGGCTTCGACCTTGACAACGCTGGCTTAGACCTATATTTAAATCTATCTGTGGCGGACGGAGATGCTGTAGTGACGGAGACATAACTACTGCAGCTAGACTGAACAGGGCTACACAAGAAGTAACGCATCACACTCGGGGTACACCTGGGAAAAAACTTTTCACTTGGATAGAAAGCTTGGGAACTTTTCAAGTTACTGTAGCAGAGCTAGTTGAAGGTGGAAATGAGCTCGAAGTAAACTTCCACGTCAGGTCTAATTGGAAGAGACCTGTTCCAAGTTAGTGAGGATTTTGGCGTCTCCTCTGTACCTAGAGGCGGATTAACAACTTTATCGCCTGTAGGCACCCAAAAAATTGCCGCCTATTTTTTTTCAAATAACCCAGGAAAAAAGTTATAAATATAACTACAATTTATGTTTGAAACTTGCACATTCATTTATGACCAAAATCAAATATGATTTAATTAAAATTTGTGTGTTCAATTTTTCTCTACGGGAAATTAATTTTTAAATAATATATTTTTATGTATAGAAATAACAAATTAATCATGGCGTTTAAATTTAGTTATGCGTATTTATTATTCTACCATTGTTCCATCTTTAATTCTTAAAATTACGTAGATGTATACATTAAACAATGGAAAATGTGAGCGAAATAAGACATCTTCAAACAGATTATCAAAATTACATGAACTTAAATATGTGTAATTTCTAAAATTTATAAAATTTATAATATGAAAAATTTAATATCCTACTAAATCTGGTGGAAATTCCGCTGGTCTAGCAACACTGAATACATCAGAGAATTGAAAGTTCTAAGAATTCCTATATAAAGGTAACTGGAAACAATCGAACATGAAAGCTTCTTTTCTGTAATTTAATTCAATCTTTAATGTAGTATGTACTTTAAAAATGTAAACATCGTTGATTTTGACTTATCACAAGTCATATAGTACAATATAGTATCAGCCTGTTAATAAATTAATTTGCGAATTTTCAATCATTATATTGAAAAACTCATAGAATATAAATGAAAAAAAAAGAAAAGAAAAATCGCACGCGACGAAGAAGAGGCTCTTTAGACATAATTTTCGGTCAACATTTTTGCCGCCCCTAAAATTTTCTGCCGTAGGCATGTACCTCCTGTACCTATGCGTGAATCTGCCCCCTGTCTACACCCACCACCGCCAGTTCTAAAAGGCCCGGTGCGCATTGTGGCAAACGTTCGAGGAAACAATACTCTTATGCACAGGACTATTTTAAGAATGATCCAGCTCTATTAGCAAACTACTTTAGAACGGGAATTTTTTGTGCTAGTGATTTTCAACAGCCCCTTGAAAGGAACGGGATTAATGACTAAAAATCTATTTGGATTACTATGACTCCGAATCTGTTTTCCGAATTAAGAGCATTTTCAAAACCGGCAACATCTGAAAATGAACTCCAACACCATTATATATGTGATGCACGTCGCTGACATTAAAAATGACATGAACCAGATAAGGTCAAATTTAAACACAGATCTTCTGAGGCCAAAACAGAAGTGATGTCCCTATTGTACACTCAAGGTTTTTGCGCTTTGCACAAGGGCTTTATCTATTGGACGGTTAATCGCCCCAATCTTATACCCAAAGAGGATCAGGATAAAAAGTCTTCAAATCGCCCCTTCACGATTGGTTCTCTCCTGTGCAGAATCTTTTGAGGCATTACGGACAAACGTATTCGATTTGTGATAAAGTTAAATTCACGCAAAAAGCTGTTCATGTCCGAACCATGGCAGTTTTCACATCCATTCTGGATATGTCCAAGACATTCGACACAGTTCCTCATGCGGAGATTCGGTGAGGTCTGCCCCTGAGAAGGATCCGTCGTTTTTACTAACGTATAAGGGTAGAAGAGTAAAATACTCTTAGGCTGACGTTTCCACCGTCATTCTGCACCCCCGAACGGCATTAAGAAGCCACTCCGTAAGGGAGAGAGTCAGGACACGCCTTATCTCCACTACTCTTTAAACTCACTGAAGGGAGCTGCTTGACAAATAGGAAAATGAGACGAAGTACACGCTGTTGATTGATTGATTGATCGATTAATTCTATAAAGACATAGAGGGGAAAATAATGCCCGCGCTTCGTTATTTCCTTAATATCTTTGCTCCTTTTAATATAAAATTCATATAGCTTCTTGTAGTTGTCAATCAGGGTTCTTTTTACCTTTTCTTTCAAGTGGCTAATTATAAAAAGGTAGCTTGTCCTTTTTATAAAATTGTTTCAGAGTAATTAAGACTTAAGTATTAAAGGACTACTAAATTAAAGAATTAAGCTTTACAGACAACAAGATTAAAGTAATAATAACCTGTCATTGATGCGGCAAGCATGTGTGCAAACTATATTTCCAGTAAAAAAACCTGTACTACCTACTTTTCAGAAGGGGAAGTGATTAGAGAATAACACATGTTAAAATTTAAAATAATTCTTTACCAAAATGTAACTTTTATTATTGTTTATTAACTGTAAATTAGTCAAAGCCAGATCAAAAGAAATATTTTTAAAATGTTTTTTCCTTGCTATCAAATTTTGAATCGTAGGTTTAAATAAAACCCACAGGCAATTTTTGCCTCCTCATCATGCCATAGGTTTTACGCTGGTATTTCTAGGGTTAATTGATTTTTGTTTTTTCTGGGCGTTTCAACTGCTACCGTCATTAGTCCCGTAAGTTCAATGCATGTTATATCCAGAGAGGTGGAGGTGTTCTCCCGCTGGAACGTCAAATCCGGCGCCAACCTTAACGCCGTCTTAGGGGTTTCCCCTCCTCCTGGTATATCTGCCTGGTATATCCGCCTGGTATAACCGCCCTGCCCGGGTGAGGCACGGTACATGCTGTTGATTGTTTGATTATTTTGAGTACTGGGCGCGTCAATTGCTATAGTCATTAGTCCTATAATTTGCAGTGCATATTATATTATAGGATATTTTACATTTGTTTGAGATTTGTTTTAATTATTATTTTTATTGACAACGCGCTTTGATACGCATTCTTGACATGGTTACTATTCGTTCTACCCTTTCTATACTCTACACACTCAAAACCGAGGTTCTAAAAGCCTTCACACATGAATAATATTATTCTAAAATAACATATCCGAAGGCTGGAAGAGGTCGTTCACAACACAGACGGTTGGACAACAATAAGCAACACAGCGGAACCCTCCAACCGCCCATCTGCGAAAGTAAAAACAATACTCACTACCAATCATGAACGAAAACAGATCCCTGCATTAAATCATAACTCTCATTTTTCTTATCTTTCTTGTCCCATCAATCATCGACACGACCATAAACCAACGCAAAAAGGCAAACAAGCACAAACAAACAAATATACGTAAAGTTGCGCAGCTTGGCTCACAAATGTCCAAGGACATTCCCACTGGGCCCACTAAAAAGGTACTAAAATTAGCTAATACCCATGAGCGACAAATCTCCTCCCTACTCAGTGGGAAACTCCCTTTCAACTCCTAAGACAGGGGTTTGTTTGAACCTAACGAGAGATTTGCGGACGTAACCAACGAGTTGGACACCACCGAAAACTCTTTGCAAACGCAACACAGTCATCATCGTAGGAGGACAGAATGCAGAAATTATTAGGGTGGTCACTTTACACCTGACCAACATGTTGAAAATTACAACGTGCAGCCCAAAACACGAACATTATACTCTCCCCTACCGTTATAACAAACCAACATACTACAGTAGAAATACCATACTGGCAGGAAAGGACATTACATACTTATATTTCCAATTCTTTGCCAATTGAGCATGGGGTCCCGCAAGGTTCGATCTTAGGTCCCATTCTCTTTCTGTTATATGTAAATGATATGCCCTCGTCTATTAAAAATGGAAGAACGGTTCTGTTTGCTGATGACACGAACGTTCTTTGCAAAAAAGAAGCAGTAAATAGTACAATTTCAGAAGTTTCAAATTGTTTTAATAATAACAAATTAATTGTTAACGAAAGAAAAACTGTTTCAATGCATTTTTGCATCTCAAATCGGAAATCGCATGTTCCATTGAAAATGAACAATATGCAATTAGCTGATGTTGAGGCAACAAAATTTTTAGGTCTTTCAATTGAATCAAACCTCAAATGGAATGTACATATAACAGAATTAAACACTAAATTAAATTCATTATGCTACGCATTCAGAATTCTTTCGAATTCTGTCAGCCTTCATGCAGCTCGTTGCGTTTATTTTGCAAATGTGCATTCCCGCCTGAGATATGGCATAATATTCTGGGGAAGCTCATCCTGTAGTATTCAGACCTTCAGATTGCAAAAGAAAATTATTCGAATAATGAAAAAATTCCTTCCACGTGATTCCTGCAAGCCTCTTTTCATTGAGCTGGGAATCTTAACATTGCCTTGTCTATTTATTTACGAATCTGTAATATTTGTCAAAAATGACCTACTTAACGGAGGGACAATATTTTCATGCAATATTGATATTTATAATTACAACAAACGCCGTAGAAATCACGTGCATCAAGTGTCAGTATCAACAGCTCAGTACAAGAAATCAACATACAATACATGTACGTTACTTTACAACGCATTGCCAGATGACATAAAACAATTAAAGTCTGTACACAAATTTAAGTTTAAAGTAAAATCTTTTCTGCTGCAAAACTGTTTCTATACAATTAGAGACTATACTGATCGTGAAAAAGAAAAATAATGTTTAATGTAACAAAACAAAGATGTATAATGAATTAGTTTACGTTTGCATTGTATACATTTAAAAAAAATATTTAATACGACTGTAACAAGTAATGTACTTCAGCTTCCGGGTCAATGACCCCCATCTCGATCAGGTTTTTGTCCAGTTTCCCTGATCCATTGAGCAAATGCTGAGATGGCCCCTTGTTTTGCTTCTGGACGTAAATGTAGCTTCACTGTGCGCACGTTTTGTTGAGCACGCCTTTTGCTTGTAGTTCATTTACAGTTAAAATTGATTTTCTATAACTCGGGAACAAACATTTTCCAAATATTTTTATGTTTCCAAAATAATTATTTTCTAAATTCATTTTTCGTTTTTTTTAAATTCTGGCCCTCAAGAAAATGTGCGCAGATAAATTTCTTTCCCCACACGTCATACACAGTTTTTTACTGTTTTTTGACAAATAAATAAATAAACACTGTGCAAAGAAGAATAAGGTCAAAGAAACATTACAATTACTCTGAAAAGAAATTAGACATGCAAAGAACAACTGAAACTGCATTGGAGGGGCATAAATGTTAAACTATTTGAGCTAAACTTTCTCTCAGAAAAACACTTTAACTGATATGGTATTTACCTGAACCTTGCCGGAAAACATGCGATTCTGTCTTCAAGACTCATTTTAGGTAAAAGTAGAAAACCGCCTCAGGTGGGTAACAAAAATTGCCCATTTTTGGAACATTACAAAAGAACAAACCTGGAGCCGGTGGCCGAGACCGCTAAGCCAAGTAATGCCGTGGTGATCTTGGACCGAAGGATCATGGATTCGAATCCCGGCCCCGGGCACGCTTGTGTGAGTTTCGTGATTGTGTATGTTGTCTATATGTAATATGCTGGTGTGTCCCCTGTGGTTGGCGTCAAAAAGGGCAACCGGCCATAAAACATTCGCCAAATCTGTACAAAAATGGAGTGAGCGCAAATTAAAAAAAAGAAAAGATCCCGCACCCATTTGCGCTGATCCAGTAGTAACGGGAAAGGCAAAAGAAGAGAAAACGTAAGAACAAACAAGAAACTCCTCTGGAATTCTTGCCAAGAAAACAAAGAGAGGTAAATTAAAGCCCCTTTGGCTTTTCAAAGGAGGTGACAATGACGTCTTACGTACCAGCCATATCACTATCTGTTGTTATTTCTTCTATTGACAAGGGCAAAAAGGTTGACGAATGAAAAGGCCCTCTGCAGAAGCCAGAAATAGTGGCATTTTACAATTGTACTAAAGGTGGGATGGTCACTTGCGATCAGCTGTGTGGTAATTACCATGTACGCAGAACAAGCAGGCGTCAATTAATTGTTTTCTTTCCCGTATACATACGTATATACGGAGTTATATGCGTAGTATAGGGAAAGCTATGTAATGCTGCGAAAAATCGATTTCGAAATTTCAACGGAAACAATTTGGAGTTCCCTGATGCCAAAAAAGTTGTTTTTTTAAACGCCCGTCCGTCTGTCTGTCCGTCTGTGCACACGACTACCGCCTAAACCATAAGTAGGATTATTCCGAAATGGATATTTCCCAGTCAATCTGCCTCGACTCGAAGCGATGCGATTTTGAAAAACTTTCTTGAAAATTTGGACATACTTTACATGAAGCACCCAGAACATTTTCAAACTTTTCTCAAAACCCGCTCCAATTTTTTTCTTTGACCCATCTGATACCGAGGGGGATAACTGAGTTACCCCAACGCAATTTTGTTATTTTTATCATCTTATAGTTTTCATACATTTCTGATATCGTGTGTAGTTGTTTTTACATATTTACCTAAACTATCTTGTTGGAAAAACCTGTATTTTTGCTTGTAGACATTTCACGGCTTAAATTTATAGCTGGGGTTACTACCTTACCCCCTTGGTATTGGACGTTCGGGATTTAATAACGTGGTTTGAGGTTATGTTATCTGCGGGAGATGGGAGATGGTGTTGTGGACATTCATATGAAGTGTTATTGTAGTACTTGTACGTTAGTATGTGAACATGTCGAAGAATTACAATCTTGAAGGTTTTGAAAAGTTATTAAGTATTCACAATCCAGACGATTTGGGTGAAGAAGACTGTGAAGTGTGGATTGTTTTGTGAGAGTGATGAAGATAATGTACAAGTTAGAGATAAATTTGACGATATTATTTGTGCTGAAGACGAGGAAAACGTGAATGATAACGTATACATCAGTTCAGAATAGTATCAAATGAAAGAGACAATATGAATAGTCCAATGTGTTCTGAAACGGCATGATTTGGCATTCGAGACCTCTTCGTTGTGGATGAAGTCCTGCATGCAAAATATATCGTTAAATCGCAAAATATTTTATTAATGTATCAACATAGTGTTTAATCTGCATAACCAAAACAATATTTTGACATTTACGGTAAAAATATTAAAACTATATTGAATTTTCCCTGGGGTAACTTTGTTACCCCCTTTGGTATTCGACGTGTACGCAATACCTCGGTAGTCAAAGGGTTAAATTTCGTGTAAGGATAGAGTAAAATACATTTCTAAAGTTGGCATAGGTGCGATTTTCATGGTTAATTCTGAATTTTCGAAAATTGCAAATTTTTGAATTTTTTCAGCACCTTCCTACAAAACTGAAGATATAGGTTTTTCCTTCAAATGAAATTTGTTTCTAGTAAGTTCTTTCATTAAGGTCATATATATTTTTTTGGATATTTTAGTAGTTTTCACGCAATACTGCGTGCAATATGTGCAACTTTAAAAAACAACAAAAAAAGATTTTGTCGAAAATGGCTCCAAATTTTTTCTTTAAACTTTTGGTAGGGATAATGCTAATGTACTCTATGAGATGACATAAACATCAGTTTGCTATATTCTTTTGTTTTTTCAAAACTACAAAAATTTAATTTTTTGACTTGCCTCTCACGTCATTATTATTTACATTAGCTTGATTTGTTTACATTGGTTAGATTTGTTCATAATATTATATTTATTTGAACAAGTACATGTGCTTTAAATAACGTCATATAAAATTTCTCGAAAACTCAACCGTTTTCTGTGAAGACTAGCTCAAAATTCCGCATTTACAGAAACGCACAAACACCATTTTCTCAAAAATGGCTCCAAATTTGTTCTTCAAACTTTTCGAAAGGATTGTGCTAATCGCACTATTTAATATGACGTAAAGTTTATTTTGGGGTATTTTTTTGTTTTTTCAAGAGTTACACAAATGTAATTGTTTTGAAAGATCTGTCTCATCGTTAATATGCGCATGTCCAGCAATTTGTAAACACTGTTGTATTTGTGAGTTAAAGTGCTTCAAATGACTTCTAATGAAGTTTTTCGAAAACTCAAAAATTTTCTGTGAAAAAGAGCTTTAAATTTCGAATTTACAGTAGCGCTTAAATGCTATTTCCTTAAAAACGACTCCAAATTTTTCAAAGAAAATTGCCATTTAGGACGAGGTTTTACTGCTTTTTAATTTTCTTAAAATAAAATTTCTGTCACACTATTAGAAAACAGAAAAATTAATAAAATGATTAAAAAATATACTTTTGGAGACGACAGATGGCAGCTGCCAAGAGTATGCGGCAAGTCCGAATTGCTAGCGAAGACCCAAGGAAATAGAAAACTCATACGGGAAAGTCTGTGCCATTCTGTAACACCACTAATTTTGTGAACGTGACGATCTTTACATGTATTTCTACTTTATATATACAATTAAACACGTATTCCTCCCCCAAAACCATACAAATCGGACACATTTCTTGAATCAGAATGGTCGAGTCCATATGATTTGATACCAGTGTGTTCATGCCGGTTGGGAGCTTCAGCTTGTCCGGGCTGGGGCGGTGCCCCGCTGGTGGGAGATACCTGGTTGAGGGAAAACCCGCTAGTCGACGGTAGGTCGGCGCCAGATCTCGCCATCCAGCGGAGAAAAGATCATCGTCACCTCCCGAGGAAAAAAACACTCACTACACTTACGGGACTAATGGCCTAAGTAGTTGACGCACCCGGAAACACGAATCAATCAATCAATCGATTCCAGTGTGTTATAGATCTTACGCCAATAGTGAAGAGTGAATATTTTATGTTTAAAAACTTAGGAATAGAAAGCGTAGGAAACGCAAAATAAGTTACGCGATAGAAATGTCCATCCGCGACATTACCGGGAATAGTTTAGTGTAAATAGTGTATAGTATTTGAATCGGTTATTTTTGAAAGGGCAAAGATTAAAAATCTTCCCGAATGCGATGCGGGTTGCATTTGACGTAAATATTTAGTTTTGTTCTATAGCACCATGTAGTGGAGTTGCAACACAATTAACAGCACATAAACATTCTGGTTGAAAAAATACGTAGAAGTGCCAACTTTCATGGAGATCGGTCCAATGGTGTCGGAGTTTAGCTCTTATATATTACCGACATCTAGTTTTATATTCATAGATTGAATATAGAATAGATAAAGATAATTTGCCATTTATTTTCTTTTATTCATTCTCAGGGTCATGTATAGCTTTTCATTTCTTCATAAACATTCTAAATCTTCTTGGCGAGAAAGTGTTGAAGCTGTTGGCCACTTCAAGATCCCGTTATAAAACTCTTGGTTCTCTTCACAAATATTTTTCATTGCTTTTGAAATAACCCTGAGTTTTTCTTCATGAATTGTTATATTAGAGGGACGGATAAGCCTTTTGAGTTGGCAATTTTCACACGGCATTCTGTTGGGACTTCTGGTGTAAGACGCATGTGTTATAGAAACCTCCAATCAACTGGCATGCAACAACTGTTCCCTTAAGGGAAGAATCATACTTGAATTCCATAAAGCTTGAAATGGAAAATGCATGCATTTGAGATCGTGGAACAGGCTTGCTTTGTCTTTGTAGACAGACACATTTTTGTACCATTAGACCACCATGATTTGAAATCTAGTACATCATCCGAATCTATCATGTGAAAGATACATTTTCCTCGGATTCCAGCAGAAAAAAAAACATTTCAAGGAGTAACAAGTTTATTGCGGTAATTCACATATTCTTCACCACAAAGACGAGCTCTTTTAATCTTCTCTATTTTGTAATTTTCTGTATTTCATACTCCCCTTTTCTTTTCTTACAATCATTAACAGAAGTCTCCATGATATTAAAAGTTTCTGCGAGCAAGGCTGTTTTTATATTCACAATTGCTTATAAATCAACAACAAACGACAATTAATTGGGTTCTCCTGCCACTATTGCTCGAAGTAAAAGTACTGACCTTGGTCGCTAAGACCCCGGGAAAGCTTTTTAAAATAAATTAATAATGATAATCTGGCAACGTCTCATTATTCAACATGACATTCGAATGTAAACACAAAATACTAAGCAGTAATTACTAAACTCAGTGCTAATAACTATAACTCACAAACTACGTTCATCATTTAATTTATGAAATGACCTAAGTAATTTAACTAGTACCCTTCCATAAATAAACTGTAAAAATGGGTATTTATTTCTTAGCTTTGTGATCACCTGACTAGTGCCCTATCTTAATTAAAATGCTTATTGACACCCACATAAACTTATCTCACCTGTATCTCATTTTGACAAAAAATTGACTTTGGCCCTGTCATAAATAGCCGATTCATTTGTGGTTTAGATCACATTAATTCAGTTGTATTTAGGAATTCAGAGAAATTATTACTGTTTGTATTATTGTTCTTAAATGTTAGAATAGGTGATTTAAAAAAAATCTATATTTGAATGAGTTAACAAAGTAATAATTGTCGTAGGAATGACTTCAAGAATGAAGATATCCTGGAGAACTTTGGGAACACTAGGACTCCAGATCATCGAGGCGGCTTGCATCTCAACACATCAGAAATGTAAGATTTGTATGAAAGAAAATAAGTTGTGATCAAGATGAATCCAAAAATAACTTTAAGAACATTCAGGAAAACATGACTGGTTTTATAAATTCATGATAGTAAAATGCATGCATAATTATTCAAAGAGCTCTAAAAATTAAAGTTTTGAAAGTTCAAGTTAATGTTAGCCATATTATTCAAAATTATCATAAGGAAAGTTACGGAGACTATTAATAAATATTATATATCTGATAATAAATTTCCAACAAAGACAACAAACAAGAGTATTAAATACTCTTTTATACAATACTCTTTCATTGAAAAAGGGGTGACAAAAATTGTCATAAATCAATATCATTTAAGCATTTTAATAAATGTGGTTACTTTATCTCTGAATAGCTAAATTATTAACAAATGCAATTCCGCATCCCAATTATATAAATAAGTTTTGAGAATAATTTAGCTCCGTTCGGGACGATTCGTTGAACCGGCGGACACTGGTTCCAACTGACCAAAAACCTGGCCATAATTCAAGAATACGAACTTCAAGCTTAGAGGTTAGTCTCCCCTCAAATCGTGTACATGTGGTATTTGTGCATCATTTTCCACTGTGATAGACAAATTCCAACCTTACTTCATTCTCGTATATCATGGTGTTCCGTTTACCTTTGATAGCTGAAAATGAACTTTATTACTAATCATAATGTTCAGTGAATAAACATTAACTTTTTAATTCAAATGTTTGCATAAAATGTGTGCTCCTAAAACCTAACTACATACTTTCAGAAGAAACCCCTTAATTTTCAGATATTCGCTCCACCTTATTGGATCTGTGACTTTGAATTTTCTAATTTTGACATCAAATTCGTAATTAGCAACTCTGAAAACCCTTAAATACCCAGTTTCACCTAGAATACGCTTAATTTTTACTTTCCCGTATACGTACGTATACACGGAGTGATATACGTAGTATAGGGAGAGTTATGTAATGCTGGGCGAAAAAATGGCGAATTTTTGGCGGAAAAAATTCTTTTCCGGGCGCTGATAACAAAAAAGTGGATAACACCAGTTGCTAAATTAAGAAACAAAATCCCCTAACACGTGGTGTTGCCAGAAACCCTCTTTTGTGCGTCCTTGATACCGAAAAAACCAATTGAAAGGAAAACGTCCGTCTGTCTGTCCGTCTGTAAACACTGTCCGTCTAAACCATTGGTACAATTTCTTCCAAAATGCATATTCCCCGGTCGATCTAGTTTGAGTCAAAGCTTTGAGATTTTCACAAAGATTCTTCAAAATTTGGGGGTACTTTACATGAAACTCCCCGGACATTTTCAAAATTTTCTCAAAAACGGCTCCAAATTTTTTCTTTAAATTTCTTGTATGAATAGAGTAAAATACACTTATTTCTTAATAAATGGCATAGGTCCGATTTTCACGGATAACTCTGAATTTTCCAAAATTGTTAAAGTTTGAATTTTGTTCGGCTTCTTACGACAACTACAAAATTAAAGATATAGATTTTTTCTTCAAATAAAATTTGTTTTCCATAGTGTTATCCATTTCTTTCTTTAAGGTCATGTACATTTTTTTGAAAATTTCAGTAGTTTTCGCACAACATTGCGTGCAGTAAGAGCACTTTTAAAAATTACAAAAACAAGATTTCCTCAAAAACGGTTCCAAATTTTTTCTTTAAACTTTCTTGTAGGGATAGCGCTAAATGTCCTCTGTGAGACGACATTAACGCCATATTGCTGTATTGTTTTCTTTTTCCAAAAATTACAAAAATGTAATTTTTTTGACTTGTCTCTCACATTCGTTAATATTTACATTAATGGCTATTTGTTCACGTTATTATATTAACGAGTACATGTGATTTAAATAATATCCTATAAAGTTTCTCGAAAATTCAATAGTTTTCTGTAAAAAATAGCCCAAAAGTCCGTATTTTCAGAAACGCTCAAACACAATTTTCTCAAAAATGGCTTCAAATTTTTTGGTTAAACTTTTGAATGGATAGTGCTAATTGCACTCTTTAATATGGCGTAAAGTTCGCTTTGGGATTTTTTTTAATTACACAAGTGTAATTTTTTTGAATGTTCTTATACCGTTAAAATGCACATTTCCAGCTGTAAACACTACTGAAGTTTGTACGTGTAAGTGCTTTAAATGAAGTTTTTCGAAAAACTCAAAATTTTCTGTGAAAACGAGCTTCAAATTTCGCATTTTTAGAGGCGCTTAAACGCCATTTCCTTAAAAATAGCAACACATTTTAAAAGAAAATTGTCATTTAGGACGAATTTTTTGGTTTTTTAATATTATAAAATTAATATTTCCGTTCTACCATTAGGAAACAAAAAATTAATAAAATGTCAAAAAATGTAGTTTGGGCGGTGATAGATGGCAGCTGTCAAGAGTATTGGCAAGTCCGAATAGCTAGCCGAGGCCAAACGAAACAGAAAACTAATACGGGAAAGTCTGTGCCATTCTGTAGCACCACTAGTTAACTATTGGAACTAATTTCCGCCATTTTGAATTTTTAAATTTTGACTTCAGATTCATAATTAGCAACTCATAAAATAGTTAACTACACAGTTTCATGGGAATCTGCTTTATTTGTAAATATTTGACCCGCCATATTGGATCCGCCATTTTGGATTTTCCAATTTTGACAGCAAATTCGTAATCAGCGACCCCAAAAATAATAATATACACATTTTCATAGTTTCTACATAGCATCTAATTATGACCAGGTTTTTGGTCAGTTGGAACCAGTGTGCGACGTGAGAAACCTTAAGTGAAACGTAAATTTACAAATACATTCGGGCAAAATTAATCATCAACTATTATTTTAATATTGAGAAAACTGATAAACAGGAGTTAATCAGTAAAAAAAATGTTATGTTCATTCCTGCAAATATTGATAATTGGTTGAAGCATAATTCAACCAAGATTATAAGAAGATTTGATGACGTGCCGAAGACATCGGCACAATTACGAGTACGTTTACATGAAACTTTGACATAAATCACTACAACGGAATTGAACGTAAATAAATACATTAAAAGCTTGCATCCCTATCCTAAGGTATAGCATAACCGTTTCAGTAGATACAGCAAAAATACTTCAATATGGAGGTTTGTATATTTACGAGAAAATTATATTGATTCTATCGACTGGTCAGAATTCAATGTACATTCACTTGAAAATGTTTTTGAAACAAATGTCGTACATCTTACTACGTTCAAAATTATCTTACTTTGCATTTAAAGACCTCCAAGAAAGCGAACTATAAATGACTTAAATTTCTCAGTGAATCCAGAGATAATTCTGAACAAAATTAGTAATTGCTCTTCTGAATCCATTGTTCTATTATTTTTTCCACATCCATTAATGTCCAGATTTCAAAATTGATTTTTTTTCGCAAAACTCAGGGGGAAAAGGGCAGTCTCTTAATTTAATCCATTGCTTTAAGATATTACGAGAATGTACCTACACGGAACACAGTTAAATTGAAACTAGTGGAGTTACAACACCACATACTCTCTCGCATTACTGTTTCGGCAGTTGTCGGAAAGTTAAAAGAAAATGAAACTTGAGTCATTTTGAACAAAATTAATTTGCACAATACTTTAAACAGAAATTATGCGCAAACTACTTATTTCAAAACATTGTACATGACTTCTTTTAAAATCTCTTAGAACAGATTTCATCTAAGAAAATAATCTCTATTTACAATAATGTACTTTTGTAATGTATTTTTTTTTCAATTTTGCAAAATGCAATTCGCCAAAAAATGAACTCAGCTCAATTTCTTTTAACGTCGTTGTATATTATAGAAGAAACATTTTTAAAAATTGTACAAGTTTTTGTCAATTTAATCGTTTAAAATTGCATAATTTCACGCAAAATTTCGCAAAACTAATGATATTTTCAAAAAGTGTTATTTAATTTTATTTAAATATCTGTTTTTGAACAACAGATCTCACTAAGAAAAATATCTATCTTAAATATTGTGGTTGTAGGATGATGCCGAAAAAAATTGATCCACTGCAATATATTCGAAAATCCAGTGACTTCAACGAAAATGAGACACGCGGGATTTCTTTAAGTAACCTTCACTTAATCCGAGCACAAAGTTTTATAAAAACTACGGATTCTACAATGGCTCATGCTTTCTAGCACTTTTCGATTTTCGGAAATTCAACTCAAATGAGATCACACAACTCAAGTATTTTATTATTTATTTTAAGTATTTTATTCGTAGATAAAAATTAAAGAAAAGTTTGGACTGTTTTGATAAATTTTTAAAAAAGTTTTCATTAATTTCAAGTTTTTATTAGCAGGTTTAAGCAGAAAAATTCCATTTTGAATTTGTAGTTTTGCAATGTTAACCAGAGAGTTGGCCGGAAATGCGACTATACTTCGGTTTTTCTTTCTTGGCGCACGGAGGTGTGTCAACAAAATGGAATATGTCACGGTATTTCGCGTCGTTTTCGGTTGTACCGCTAGGAGTCGCATGATCGCGACTGTATCGAGCAGTGCTGGCGATCATGCAACTCCTGGCGGCACAACAGTGTTTTGATATATACGGCGGGAAAATTTAAAGAAAACATTTGGAGCCATTTTTTGAGAAAATAATTGTTTTAAAAATTGCTCCTATTTCACGCTATATTTCAAGAAAACTATTAACATTTTGACAAACATTACAAGATTTTATTTAAAGATCTGTAATTGCAGAACAGATTTTGTATTTTTAAAAGTCACTAAGTCTTTAATACTAACTAAAGACACTAAGTCTAGTCTTTAATATTGTAGTTGTAGAAAGAGACCGAAAAATGGTTTAATCGAAATTTACGAAAAAGTAGAGATATCAACGAAAACGAGGTTTGCGCCATTATTTTAAGCTTCTTCTGCAGTATCCGAGTACAAAGTTTATTAAAATATTTGGAGATTTTTAGAAAATTTTGAAAACGTAATTGAGTTTCCATGTAAAATACCCCCTCCAAAATATCCGTTTCAAACTCAGATGTCCTCGAGTTCATTTAACCCTCCTAATACCGCAGAATTTTTGTTACACTGGGTATCATAGTTACACTGGATACACTGAATACCATTAGGCTCATTAGAGATTCCAAATAACTAAGTACAAAATAGTTGTATATTTTTACAGTTTTTAAACTATATGACATTTTTGGCAATTCCTGTAACATTTGTACTCTGGTAAACAATAATTCAAAACATGAAATTTGCATAAACATTTTTTCAAATTAATACAATAGTAAATATATTGAAAAGGCACAGTGTTACGTACATTTACAGTAATAATCTAAATAACTCATACTAATTATTTATTTGCACTTCTGGCCTATGATTGAAGAATGATTGGTCTGTACATTTCTGATCAAATGAACTTTCACAAAATGGGTAGTGACCAAGTTTTTGGTTCGTATTCTTTTTGTTGTTTTGGTCCACTGGTGTGCACAATATTTTTGAGTCACGACCAATTCTATTGAGAATTCTCTTCTCTTGTAATTGGTCTTTTCTCTCCCAGTTTGGAGTGAGATGATACTACATAATGAACGCATTCAATGCACTAATGTCAACAACATCATAGAAGAGAATCATTGGCCATCTTCTATTCATACTTTTAGTTGTGTACGTTCTCACTAGTTTTTCCATTGTGTCTACTCCTGACTTGGTTTTATTGTAATCAATTATTATTAATGGTTTTGATTCTTCATTATTGATTACTTCTTTAATAGAATGCATGGCACTAATAAGTGTCACAACCTTTCTTTACTGCGACAATAAGACACAATCGAAGCTTGTGTCTTGGAATCCAAACAAAGATGAATATTTTTCGGCCCCCTGCTTTAGTGAAAACCTCTGGTAGTTCCACTTTATATTTTCTTATAGTTCCTAGCGGTGTAAGGTCTATTTTTTGAAGATCTCTTGCTAGGTTTATACTAGTGAAGAAGTCAGGTGTTATGTTCCTCTCACTTTTTTTCAAAATCTTTGTTCAAAATCTTTGACCATATCCTAAAACAACCCACCTTCCTTGATTTACTTCACGAGATTGGTTTGCCTGACGACCTCTATCAACTTAAACGTGTAGAGCATAACTTGTGATACTGTCACATGCCCCCATAACTTCAAGCCATATTTCCCGGTGTGACGGCATATTGCCGAAAAGGGCATCTACCACGAAAGGTCACAAGTTGTTCATCAACTGTGATGTTGCTGTGTGGTATGTATGCATCTTGAAGTGTATTTCCCCACATGTCATACTATTTCTAATAGCAAACTTATCTGGGGCTCGTTTACGACGTCCATGTTCTGCATCATCAATCGAATGTCCCTTGAAATTTTGTGTGAAGCGATTTCTAGCCATTGCTTCATTGAATATGGGCTTACCGTCTTCCTTGTTCCAGAGGGGCGTTATTGCTTCATTGTGGGATTCGTATGCACAAGCTAAAAATATCAAAACGCTTATAAAACATTTAAATTGAGTCCTAACCATCTCTATTTTGAAACATACATGACATTTCCTTCTTTGTTAGTCAATTTCAAAATTCATCAATTATACTTTGTTTCAAAAAGAAGTTGAAGGCTGTCTCAACTGTATCCCCATTCTTCTTTGCGTATCTTGTTGGACCTGGATTTTCTCGTATGATGTTGCACCTTTTTTCTCTTCCATATGATTCTCTTTGCACATCCTTATGCCATATTCTGTTTTATTTTTGAATGTGTAAATTACTCTCATAATCATAATAATTTGTCACAAAACACTGGAAGAAAAACACACAATTTGTAATGTAATATAATCCATACCTGTAAAAGCCGGTATCTAATATTCTTCCCTAAATCCATTTCTTCGCTTTGGTCACTATCATCTGATTCAATCTCATTCTCTTCAATTTCATCTGTTTCTCCAACACTGTGTGACATATCTGAATGTACGTCACGCACCTCGCCAGCGTCTTGAAGTAAAATGCGAGGATTCTCATCAGAAAGTTGTTCCCAATCAGAGATGGCAAATAAAAACAATGTTACACGACTAGCATAACCAAAACAGAAGACAATTTCAATTCATACCAAGTATAAGAACAAGATATATTCACTTCTCGTTACCAGGACCCGGCAGTAAGAGTTTTTCTATCGAAAATTCGCCATTTCCTGGAGCACGAGTACAATACTTCTCTTCTTACGAAGTAAGTGCGAGAAATTAAAAATGGCTTATCTTGTTCCTACACAATAAATTAATTCTAACAAGTTGTGTAGTCAGAACCGTGTTTTGAGGGTCCTTGTTACCGAAAAATCGATAGACGGCAATACATTTCTCTGTCCGTCAGTGCTTAGTCAACTGTAGTAGCACCTAAACCGTTTAGACGATTTCCTCGAAAATTTATAAGTCCCAACGATTTAAATGAACTCGCAAGCCTTTGAGTTTGAAACGGATATTTTGACTTAGAGGGAGGTCTCCTTACAACTGCATTAGTGAAGATGGATATTTTTGCCTTAATCAAAGCTATTTTTTAGAAGCAGACCTTGAAATAAACTACTGTACAATTTTTCGCCAATATGAGTAATGTTCCCGTAATTTTGTGAAAACTAAAGGCAATTTTAATATTTTTTAAGGAATTATTTTCTCAACGATGCGTCCAAATGTTTTCTTTAAATTTTCTCATCTTATATATCACAGGACGGTGAAAATCTGGTGCTAGCCCCATTACCGGCAAACACTGAATTTTCGAAAATCGCAAAAAGTTAGCATTTCAAACCTTCAAAATTAAAGATATAGATGTTCGCCTTAAACAAAATCTGTTCTAAAAAATGAGCTCTCTAAAGATGTACAATTTTTCAAAAAAAACGAGTCTTTTCTCGTTTTTGCTGTTAGAAATTAACGCAATTTATAAAAATCAATGCCTATATTATTAGCGCAAAGTCACGCACAAATTCCCATATTTTTCATAAATAGCACATGGCCTTGTTTAAAGATTTAACTTGAAAGAACAGATTTCATTAAGAAAAAATTGATCTTTAATATGGAAGGTATGAGAAAACAGAAACGTTTATTTGCAAATTTCTAAAAACCACAGGGATTTCAACGAAAAAGAGACCTGCATTAGCGTTTTAAGCATTTTAAGCATCCTTCACGCCCAACTGAAGATAAAATTTCATAAAAAAATTGAAGTCATTTTGAGAAATTTTTGAAAACATCCATGCTTTATGTACGAGTATACTCCGCTAAAAATCAAAAAATCCGTATCAAACTCTCAGGATCTCCAGTTTCTTCTAATAGAATGAGGAATACCAATTTAGAGAAAGTCGGCTGAACGGTTTAGGCCAGTAATTCCCAACTTTTTACTTTCTCGCCACGGAGTAGAGAGAAAGTTATGTAATGCTACGCGAAGAAACGGAGAATTTTCGGCAGAAAAACACTTCTTACAGGACCCTGGTTACGAAAAAATGAATAAATCCAGCTGCTAAATTTAGAAAAAAATCCTATAACACATGATGTACCCAGAATCCAATGTTTAGTGGGTCCTTGATAACGAAAAATCAAATGACGGCAAAATGTCTGCCTGTCCGTCCGTCTGTCCGTCTCTCTGTCCATCTGTGAACAACGCTAGTAGCAAAACC
>JAHLJT010008446.1:130820521-130856715 GCA_031308135.1 Acheta domesticus
TAAAAACTATCATGTTAACCAAAATGCACTGGGCACTTTAACTCAAACCTTAATTAATTTCTTTATGCACCGTTTTTCCTATCACAAGACACATTTAGAACTTCGAGGGAGTCGCGGCATCTCACTGCTTTCCGAATCTCTAACGCTTGTGGCAGATTTTCATAATAAAACGAATTCTGCAATTCGAGAATGGCACAATAGCCCTAAGGATGGGGACGAGGTCGCGATAACGCAGGAAGATTTGCGCGCGGTCTGTGGCTCGTGTTTCAGAGGGCTATCCGCCATTCGAATGAATCGGGGAAACCATGGTACCCTTGACCAGAACTGTCTGCCTACCAAATCAATTCTGGCAAGCGCCACAGACTCTCTGATGTTAACACATGCAGTACATTTCTGGCACCCTGTAGGAATCGAACCTGCGGTCTCCCAATCCTTGGTACACTTTTACGCTCGTTCCTTCCGGTTTCGGGTAAACCTTATTACTATACTGAAAACAAATGTGTATGTGTGTGTGTTTTTATTTAAAGAGCTGGAGCGCCGGTTAACTCGCAACTAGGCATGCCGATTCCCGGACTTTCGCCCCTGTACCAGCCCATCAGGTCGCTTGGCATACGCATGCCTTCTTAAACTCTCCGAACTTTTCATGGAACATGCATAATTTTAATTGTAGTAAGTTAAATCCTAAATATGCCTCGGACTCTTGTCGGTTTTATCTTCTTTCTTCTCACCATAGGCCCAGCAGAAAGTCCAGTGGGCGTGTGCGTATGTAGGAGAACCCACCATTGAGCTGCCAGCGATAGCTGGTTGTTTACGGGTAACGTAAATAGTATGCTCTACCAAGAACCTGAGCCCCAATTTCAGCGCGGAAGAAATATTTGCTGGTTGGAAACACTTTTGTAGGTTCAAGTAGTACTGCGTATCCATTACAAACAATGAGAGAAAGTGTTCGTTGTTGTAGTGCCACAATTCGGAAAATCCTGTAGACTGCTTAGTTAGGCGCTCGTGTTGTTCTTTATCAGTCGTTTAAAAAAAACGACTTTCGTTTTCAAGGAAACCAAAAAGGTCCATTTCCGTCAAAATTTCGACATTAATTTTTCTGCAGCATTACGTTCATTACGTACGTTTATTTATTTATTTTTATCCCTATCCTAAGCCACATACTAGTTAAATTTTGAGTACAGAAAGAAATGAGCGTTTTTTGTAAGAATTGTTAACGAACTATTCGCTCCGATGCATTAAAATCCATTTTCAAGGGTAAGTCAGGTATAAATTTGGTGTCCTTCGTGAAGGAATAATACTTCCTGCTGCGACATGGAGAAAGATAATTTGAATATTCATATTTCCCACTGACTTACAGAAGACGTGTACAGATAATGAACAGGGGCATAGCGTCCATGGATGTGGATGATGTGTTACATACCCTGATAATATCAGCTATTTTATTTTAAAATGATTGTAAATTGTCCATTTGTTATTTTCTTTTTCTACTACAAAATATTTCATTATATTTCAAACATTGCGCCGTTGAGAATTCTATTCTTCACAAGGATGAACGAATTAGTCTGAAATGCCGCCTAGCCTGCGCTTTGAATCAGATGCACAGTGACTCATTACACCCAGAGTGCCTACCGTGGTGCCTACGGAAAAGCTGTCATTTTACGAAAATTCATTGTTCTCTTCGGTGTTTGTAAGAGAACGAGGTTAATTAATTAACATTGTCGTTTTATTTAAGTTTTATTACCTTATTTTAATGCATTTAGCAACTATATATATATATATATATATATATATATATATATATATATATATATATATGTAGCCAATTTAGGTTGGGGATTGTGCTGGTTGAATGCACAAGGGTATGTGACTGTGCAATCCACATCTGTGCCCTGGAATGGCGAGCACCACGCGATCCAAAGTGCCTACATAATTATGGAGTCGTATTTTTGTGCCGTGGACAAATTATAGCACGTGAGAAACAGTTAAAAATATTTGAAAAAAATATGAGAGGATAGAATGTGATTTAAACAGCCAACAATGTATGTTGAGCAATACAACGGTGATATAAGAGAAAATAGAGAAGTTCTGTCACACTTCATTCGCGTTGTATGTTTTTTGAGAGACAAGGGATTGTATTTTCAAGACATAATGAAAATAGGGGATCATCAAATAGAGAAAATTACACAGAATATATAAGTGAAATAATGAAATATGATAATACTGACAAGGATGATATGAAAATTCCAGTGTTTCGTGCAATCTCGCCAAGAAATTCAGATTCATTGGATTTCAAGTGTGAGCACGGTAATGTCCCATGAAATTAAAAATGAAATTTCTAAAGCCTCTTTTGTCTCCGCCATACTGGATGAAACCCTTGATGTAAGAAGCAAGGGACAACTGTCAACTGTTTTTCATTACGTGTCTGTAAATTGATTAATTTTCTCTTTACTATTATATTTTTATTACAGATGATTGTTTTCCATTTTATAAATTATACCAATTCTACTGGGTTCGAAATGATATGAAATGGACAATTTTGAAAATCATTGGGTTTGATAGTGCTCTTATTATTAAAGTATGAGGACACACATTTCTATTTCGCTAGGTCGTGAACTTAAGTCAACTTTTTCTAACTTTCAACCAGTAAACTACATTAAGCACGTGAGCCATTATTACTTTCACTGGATCAGTTTTTATTCTAAATATACAAATTATTTGTGTGCTCTAATTGATCAAAGTGACAGAAATGGTATTGGTGAATGAGAAATATTTAGTAGTTTTAAATTATTTTCTCATTTCCCGAGTTACATATCCTAAGCCAAAACTCAGGCTACGCCACTGACAATGAAGTTACATTTATGTCCAGAAGCAAAACAAGAATCAGGGAAACTGAACAAAAAACCTGATCGAGATAGGGGTCACGTTTCTCTATACGTACTTCGTATATTCGTAGTGCACAAGAAAGTGAAGTACACAAGTAAGTATTTTACACGTAGCACACAAGTATGTATTTTAAGATCACCATTGTCATCTGCGCGCTGCGCGGGAAGCGCGCATTAGTGCTGCTTATTCGCTGCGTTCCCAAGCGAGCCGTGGGAAGACACTCGGAGACCAATTGTAAAAACGTTCCTAGCTCTTCGCGCCCGGACGTCGGTGTTCCAGAAGAGAGTGCATCCGCCAACACTCAGCATTGAAGATGCAACTATCCATGCAAGTGAAGGACAGTTCAATGAGCTTATACATGTAAATTTACATAGCGATTTCAGTCAAATAGATTTTTTTTACACATTATTGATTGCCTTAGGATAAATTGAGCACTTTCCAAAATTTTATCTTGCAGACTACCACAAGCAAGGGAATCAAATAAAGATCTCTCAAATGAAGGATTCAATGCAACCATTATAAATAATTATGATTCTATGTCCTCTGACGGAATTAAATATACATTCAGTCCAAAATATTCTTTTAAATAACATACATCCTGCTTAGTTCAAGATTGTCCAATTTTGTATTTACATTTCTCGAAGAAAACGAATGATAGATTATTCCATGTTCTTAGAAAACCTAAGCAAAGTCAGTAATCGCTCTTTTGAATCCACTGTCTTTGAAAGATTCGAACATTAATTTTCTGGTCGAATCTTCGTCATAAAAAGAAGATTCTCAAGTTTATTTATTCTTTCAGTTCAGACATTAAATTAAACGTACCCACATGAACTACCTTTAAATCAAAGAAAACAATAATAGATCAAATCTAGACAAAATCACTACTAATTATGAAATTGCCACGAAAGAGTTATGATGCAAAAATCCTTACATGATATTAATCCTTATATGATCATATTATACACCAAACGTGCCTATATTTTATTAAATGAGAAACAATAAGAACAAACAAATGAGAAACAACAAGAATAATGTTATTTATGGATTAGTTGATGCAGGAATCATGGACAGGCTCTATTGATGTGTACGACAAACACGTTCCATTTTTTGTAAAACTCTCACTCAGTACCTTTTACTGCGTTTTTTATTTTTACTCGTATTTTTTGTTTTTACTTATTTAAGGTCACTTTTCAATTACTAAGGTCATGTAGCGACCACTGTAACGTTAGGGGTAACGGCAACGGTAACGGTATACGGACACACACGAACATCCGTGCCCCGGGCGGGATTCGAGCCCGCGACTCTTCAGGCACGAGGCAGCTACGGCTCTTCAGCTTTAGCGACATAGGCTATCCAGGAAGGACTTGTACTACGTTATTCCTGTTGAAAGAAAAAGTGTCAGATTGCACGAAAAATAAATATGGATAAGTTAAGGGATTGGAACATTATGTAAAACCAAACGTAATAAGTCCTTCATTTCATCATAACCATACACCAAAACGTATAATATGATTTCTACTACTACGTACTCGTACTTCTTGCGATTGATGTTTCCAGGCACGTCAACTGCTATACTCGCTGGAAAGTGAGATCCGGCGCCGACCTACACTCGGCTTGTGGGGGATTTCTCTCTCCAGGTATCACCTCCAGCTCCGAACTGGTTTCCCCGAGATGTGTGGTAGTGTAGTGCATGTAAGTGTAAGTGTGTGCAAGTGAGGGGTGAGGATAGGACAATGCAGAGGATGAAAAGAGCGTGCGCGGTCCGTGGCCCGTGTGTTAGGATAATGCTCCAGCATTTGTCCGGTGATGTTTAGAAACAACAAGGAAAACTACCGATCAGAGTAGCCGACCGCTAGAATTTTCCTCCAGAGCGCGGCTGAATTTGGCCTAGTTATGCAGCTAATGTCGAAAATCCTGCCACCATTGGGACTCCAACCCTAGGAACTCCCGGTCATAGGCACTGCGGTGGCATCAGTTGATGCCCTGAGCTACCTAAGCCGATATGTGTCTTGCAATTATATGATACCCCTTCTTTTACAAGTCTCCGAACTGTCAAATTTTGAATTGCTATCTTCTTCCGTGTGCGTGAATATTTACGAGGTACTGTTTCCGGGTGCGTCAGTACCTATTCTCATTTCTCCCGCGAATGCGGTGCATGCTAAAGCCAAGAGGTGGCGATGTTCCTCACCCGCAGGAACGTCAAATCCGAGAGCGTCAAATCTGACCTACACGTGGGCTTGCGGGGGTAACCCTCGAGGTATCTCCGTCAGCAGGGGACTGCCCCAGGCTGGAAAATCTAAGTTCTTGTCTGGTTTCCCGACATGTGTGATAGTATAGTGCATACAAGTGTGTGTGTAAAAGAGAGGAGGGGACCGGGATAAGGAAAGAAAGATCGTGCGCAGTCTCTAGCACGTTGTTAGGATACTGCTCAAGTATTCTCCTGGTACTGATTTTAGATACCCCGAAAAACTACCGATCAGAGCAGATTTTTTCTCGACGCAGGGGCTGATGTCCAGTGTGAAAAAGCCGCCCCCGTCGGGGTTTCCCGGTGAGCGACGCTGCTGCAGCAATGGATGCTGTCACGGACGTCTTCCATAGATATGACGAAATACACGTGGATTTAAAATCAACCTATTTAACAGTAAAATGAAACATCTTCATTAGAGCTAAAATATTAAATAATACACAAAACGATTCGTTATGATACACATTTGCCTCTTTCTGAAAACTAGAGGAAGAGAAAGATAAATACTCCCGTTTCTACAAACTAAAATAACAGAAACAAAATCCCCATCGAGTTAAAATTTTATTGACGTGCTGGTGTGAATCGCCGGGAAACGTCCCTGGGGACATTGTTCCAGCCGTCTTCAGGGTGTTGCTAGCTCTTCCCAAGGGGTTCTATGGGGGCGTCCACCTCATCCCAGAGGAATTGTTGGGGTAGGTGACGATCCACGGATCGTCGTGCGGCACCAAATGGGGTGGCTCATTGTCCTTCAGTTGTTTGCCCATCATCAGAAACGGAACCTGGGTCCTTTCTTCACTAGGGAGGAATCTTTGCACTACACGGAATAATAATATAATGAACGGGAGAAACAAAAGAAATATGACGCGAATTACACACAAAATTTCCTGAAACGTTTGATCCGAACTTTTAGGCAATCGAAAACCAGATTTACACTGCAACGAGATCATCTTCGAAGGCGTGGTTGGATCCTCTGCACAGTGATGCGAGTGATTCCGAGTGCATCAACTGATAAGGTCATTAGTCCCATAAGGGTAGGCTTCTTACCTCGCTGGATGGCGAGATTTGGCGTCCACCTACCGTCGGTTAGCACGGTTTTCCCCCAACCAAGAATCTCTGACTAGCGGGGCACAGACCAGCCAGGGCAATCTCTAATCTTCCGACCAGTCTTACACACAATGTATGGTAGTGTAGTGCATGTTAGTTAAAGTGCACGTGTATAAGTAGGGGGTGAAGATATTACAAGGAAAAGAAAGGAAAGATCGTGGGGCCGTCCATGGTCCGTTCGTTAGGGTACTGATCCGGCATTCGCCTAGAACTCCCGGTCAGAGGCACAACAGTGCCATCAGTTGATGCCCTGAGCCACCTCTCCCAGTCCCGAGTATTGCGGTCGCCCATAGAAAAGTCCTGGCAGGGATTGAATTGGAATCTCCCGCCGGGGTGCCCAGATTCCCAGCAGTACTCCCATCGGGAGCAAAGGAAATCCGCAGTCAGGAGACGGTTTGAGGTCTCCGTGTACGCTGGGTTTAGTGGTCCCTGGTGGGACTCTTGGCTTCGTTGTTGCAGTGCCCTACACTCAAGGGGATAGAGGATGCACTTGTCCTGTTCGCGGTGAGAGGCATTAAGAGCTCCAGTATCAATCTGGAAAGTTAGTAGTCACGAGCTGACGAGACGCTACACCCAAGCTATGGGTCGCGTCTTTCGCGTTGCGGCATTGCGTTCTGATGTATCCGGATACCGGATGTACTTGTACATCCGCGAAAATTGAGGATAGGAGCCATTTTTGAAGTGCTCAACCTGGGGTGTAAAACCTCCCCGGGTTTTCATGGTGAGTAATTGTCGGCCACATAAGGTTATAGTGCTGCGAGATCATCTTCTACGGGAAAGGGCGATGCCCTTCTCGACGGCAAAGTAAAAAGGACAAGTTCTCGCACGATAAGAAAACACCTTTTACAGATAAAACAGGTTCTCTTGAGCAAATTTAAAAGACTGCTCTATCAGTACCTGTGAACCGATGCACGCGGACCTGTTTTACAAGCGATCTCCTGGCTCCGGTTTCCTGTTCTGCATGGGCAACTGGATATGTTGCACGTAATTCGAGTTCTCCTGCATAGAAGCCCACCATTATGATGTAAAAAGGCGCAAGCCAAAATTGCATTTTGTTCTGTACAGGTGGATGAAAAAACATGTGCACCGAGGGATTAGTCAGAAAGAAGCTCTTTAAAATTATATAATTTTTAACAATGCCTCAAAACAAGTATTGTGGTGTTCAAGGGCGCGATTACTAGGTAAATGATTTGATAAGAAAGAACAGAAAAGAAATTAAAAACAATATGCCTTCAAACGTCGTAACTTGCAACGTGAAAACAAAGTGAGATGCATTTACATGGGTAAATTTACATTGTATTAGTAAACATATACGCGTTGCATTAGTAAACAATATTCTTGTTTCATCAATTAAAAAATACTAACGAAATAGAAACATTTAGGTGAATTACAGTAGTTCTGTGCGTTCTGTGATTGAGTCCATTATCCAATGATTTACAAATGAACAAGGAAGTTAAGCTAGAGTGCTAATTCTTAAAATGTACTTCTACCACTCTTTCGCCCTTCGCATGGAGGATAAGCCCGCATTTCGCCTCTCACATTCCCGTTTCCCGTCCTATCGGCGCGAAGTGCCCTCCCCATCTCTAAAATGGAGATGAGCGCGAGTCGGAGGCTGTGGAGCTCCCGTCGCCTGGAGCGCGGTCCGCACGCCGCCCCTCGCGGGGCCGCGAGAACTGCCCACCGCCGCCTTCGCCGCCGCTGCCGGGGTGAGTGCTCGCCCGGTCGCGGGAGGTGAGGATCTTCTGAGAAGCGACCCGACGGCTTGGAAGAAGCGGCGCGGCCGGAGTGCGAGGGGGGGGCGGGGGGCAGGGGTCGGGGGACGCGGGGCGGGGAGGCGGCCGGCGCGGCGAGGGCAGTGCTCCGGGCCGCGGCGGAGGGCCCGGCCGCCGCATGCCTTCGCAGCCAGTCGCGGATGAGACGGCGCAAACGGACCCGCTCGCTGTTACCACCCGAATCTCACACGTTCGCCTGCGGGGCTGGACGGAGCCACCAGACGCCGCCAGCCAGGAGGCAGGCAATTAGTACACTAAAGGCAATAACTCAGCTCACACGAGTCTTTCATTATCTATTACATACACATATCTTTTCAGTCCTTCAGATGACAACAGAGCTTTTACAAATGGATATCATTTATGATGGCCGTCTGCTATATTTGAAACGCTTCCAGAAGCAGAAAAAAAGAAAGGAAAAGTGAAAATGCACACACTACTCTTTTGATATTTAGTACTACCTTCATTCCTCAGAAGTCTTTCATAATTGTCAGGCATGATATCAGTACTAAGGGTTCACTTGTACTGAAATTGAAGAAACGAATCGCGTATTGTTTTTGGGTCAGAGACGAGGGTACACAATTTTTCAAATATTTCTGTTCTTCAACTTTTCGAAATTATCGACAAGCAGACTCGATACTGCTTATAAATGTCAAAAGTTAAAAAAAAGTTATTTATGTATCAAGGCCGAAAAATGAATGATTTCGGATGAGGTGTTTACCAACCGAGGTGAAGCGGAGCTGAGGTTAGTAAACTAACCGAGTCCAAAATCAATTTCAGTCGAGGTGCATATAACTATTTTTCGTATACTCACTTCCCAATCAAAGGATTCATACGAAAGAGAGTATGGATTCTTTTTAAAATGGAAAAGAGAGAAACATGTAACCATGGTAAATGAAATAACTATGCTGGCATACCCCTACGAAAAGGTATTACACGTTCATAAGTAAAGCTAATTTCATTGAGTACGGTAACTAACTTTATTTGTACAATAGTCCCAGACAGTAAAACCGTCAACGTTATGAAGCAAATATTCAATTAAAAACATTCTGTATTCGAAAAATAATAAATATTCTTTGCGAACAGTGATTTGTACATTCTCTTGTTTAGTTAACGTTGCCATGGTAATCGTTCTCTAAAATTCATTCTGGATCTAGGGCGTCAAAGCTCACATTTGTGGCGTATAAATGCTCTGCAAAATACGGGTTTTGAAGTGAGGATACGAAAAATATTATTTATAAATTAACGTGCACAAGGTGATTAGTTTCACCTGCATTTATTCTCCGCCAACAGGTTAGGAACTAAATGATCAACAAAATATCCCTGGACAGTTGCACAGTTACTTCATTTTTTTATGAATTTGTAATTGCGGAACAAGCAGTGCTCTAACTAGGCTTGGTTTCCCGTCGAACACAAATGTCTCGAAGGGAACAGAGCTCATGTCGGTGTAGATTCAGACCGTCGTTGTTCTGACCCCAATTCATAGTATTTAAAACTTTTCGTTTCCTCGTTTTACATATCAAGACATTTTCTTTCTTTTCAAGTGTAAAACACACTTTAATGGATCTTTGTTTGGTATGCCGAAGTTATAATAGCTCTCTTTCATTTACAGATATCTCTTCTTTAAGAAACTGTCATTCAATACGGGATTGTTTGTGAGCAAAATGACTCGCAATTATTTTGCTCAATAAAATATCCAGAAGACGTTAGGGAGAAGTTTACGCGGGTGAATAGGCGGAACGAAAATCTCTATAGTACATTTGCAATGAGAGAGAAATGGGGGTGTCCAGGGAGGAAACATCGAACTTCGGAAATAAACTCTTTGAGTATTTTAAAGAATATATTGTGTAATGAACTTCTGATGTATTTTGAACGGTTAAGCTGCAATAATCATGCGAAAGTTGGTTGTGAAAATATCTAAATTGTAAACAAGTACGCATGAAAACATGAAACACATTTCAAAATATGTAAACTGTTTTTTAACTGCAAGAGAAAATGTCATTGGCTTAGAAAGATAAAATAACAAATAGTTGTAAGTGATGAACATTACAAGGACTTTAATGATATAGTCTATAAAGATTTGATAAATACGTTATTTGTGGCACAATCCAACTAAAGGTTTTTTAAAAAACAACTATAGTCCAAAAACAATTTTTCAGAAGAGTGAAAAACCGTTCTTGACAAAAGTGAAGTAGACATTCGAAGCATGAAAATTGTTGTGCACTTTCTCAAGGTATTGTAAATAGTGATGATGGGTTGTGAGTAGTTGAAGCTCGAACTGTATTGTGAACATTATTTGGCAAAGTGAGGTATGTATGGACAATAACGTTTTTTTAAATGAGGAATTTGCATATCAAAATTATTTATTTGGGGCAGTAATTACAATATTTGATGGAATAGTAAAAGACATTAATGTACTTAATCAATTTGGAATATTATTGACCAAAGTTTTCTTCGCCACTGCTATCATCATTATCAGAGTTTTCCTCTTTCACATTAGCATCTGCCACTGACGTCAAATTCATATACAAGTCTCTGTTAGCAGGTGACTGTAAATATGAAGTCAACTTCTGAAGATTCCTTTGTGATTAAAATGTGCTTCTTTAATCTTCTTTGCTCGTACTGCATCATTTTTCCTCTCTTTCTTTGGGTAACGTCCCTTCCACTCTGTACTTTCTACATCTGACGTAGAATCCATTTAGTAGCTGTTTCTTTCTCCCTTCCTTGCTCAGATTCAACACATAAGGGACGTATACGCCACAAGAACAGGTTATACACTATCACCAAACTCCCAGGACAAAAATACTGGTTATGCAGAATAACCACATTTACAAAACAAACATTATCACCCGTTGCAGATTGAGATTAGCTATGACTGAGAATATTCACGGAGAAAACGTACATTTAAAGGAGTATGATTCTTTTGCCAAGAAAAAGTCTTTGGAAGTCTCTAAAAGTTCTTTTATCAATATCACTCAAACTTACGAAGGTAATAACTACAAACAAGGGCTGATTTTGTTAACAACGACACAGTCAGCATATGGCAGCTACAACGCTCTAGCAACAGTTCTAGTATCTCAAAATCTCCCTTTTTGGGCTAAGGTTTTTTTAAAAAAATACTCCAATTAAGAATTCAACTGTGATATTTATGTACGAATATTTAAATCCGCATTGACTTTACAAAAATTGTACACATAAACAATGTTCCTCGTTACTGAATCGAGGCAATTTTCATGCAAAATTCACGTCGCAAAAGTCAAAGGTAGACTGATAAGGTGAAACGCAGAGGCGCCACCGTTTCGCCGTTAAAAATTAGTGGTTCTACAACAGAACATACCAACACATACTTTCACATATTATTTGTAACTTTTGCAATTTTAGAAAATTCATATAGTTTAAGAAAGATGAGACCTGCTCCATTTTTAAACATCCTTTGCCCTATCCGAGGGAGACAAAAGAAAAATTCGAGTCGTTTTTTGAGAAAAAATATAAATTGCTTCTATTTAAAGAAAAAATATGCAAAACCTACTCGATTTTTAAAAAAATGTGTGTGACCTTATGTACAAATTTATTTTTTAGAACACATTTCATTAACGAAAAGAATCTCTATCATCAATAATGTAGTTACGCAAATGTAAACTTTTTGCAGTTTTTGAAACATATGTGAAAGAGTTCAAAGAAAATGGCAGCTGTGCCATTTTTATAAACATACTTAGCACCATTCGAAAAAATTAAAAGATTTGGAGCCGTTTTAGATAAAATAAATGCAAAATTACTCGAAAACTACTCATTTTTTTCCAAAACTTGTACATGACGTTATTTAAAGATATCTTAAAGACACCGAAAAAAATTGAACTTTTGCAATTTTCGAAAATTCAAAGTTCAACGGAAATGAGACGCTTTGTTGCCAATCCATTTTTCGGCATTAAGAATCTACAAAACGTGGAGCTTCCCCTAACAGTGTTTTAGGGGAAGTAATTTACTATATTCACTTGCACATATAGAACAAAATTATCCTCCTTTTTGATATCAGGGCCCAACAATACAAGTTTTTCTGTTAAATCTCCGTGTTTTTTTTCGCAAGATTACAATGCTTTCTCCTCACTACGTAAATACGTAGCATGCCGAGAAAGTAAAAATGACAGTTGCGCGCTGAGAAAAGTTTCGAATATGGCGCGCTTTTTGATGCAAGGGTATCTCCTCACAGCGTTCTGCGAAATACCATTTAACTTTCATACTTGACAAAATTAATTATAAAATTAAGGCTAATGAAGGAAGAATGGAACATATGTTTGTAGATTTGGGGTCTTATTCCCTAACTTTGTGCAGTTCCCACTCATTGCAGTTGCAATCCACTCTCGACTCCCCAACAAGTAGAGAACGACAGCGAAGAACTACAGACGGAACTCCTGGTAAACGAAGTCACTCCGAACTTCGGTCCTGAATGACGCCATTTCGTTCACGGGTCCGCTTTGTCGTTCACCTTGATCTCGCGATCGTGAGCCAATTTCTTAACGTAGCGAACGATAAGGGATATGTGCCAGGATATTTGACTCAGAACAAATTGAAAAGTAAAATTTCAAAGCTTCGTAGTTTCCTCCTTAGACACCCTGGGTATCCATTCTCGTTTAATTCATTGTTCCTTTAAGACGCGAGCACTCAGTAGATCGGTGAAGTCATGGGGGCTCGGCCGAAATGAGTTGCGAGAGTTGAAGCGAGCGGGACGGCGGCGACGTGGCGGGGACGTGGCGGGGACGTGGCGGGGGCGCGTCGGGGGAACGGCGGGGGCGCGTCGGGTGCACGGCGGGGGCACGGCGGGGGCACGGCGGGGATACGGTGGGGGCGCAACCGAGGCGGGGCCCGGACAAGGATCAGCGGAAGGCGCGGGCTGCGCTCGTTAACTCTGGCCTCGCTGATTGGCAAGAGCCTAGACGAAGGCCCAGAGCGAAACCTTCTTGTAGCGCGGGAACCTGTTTGCGCTTGAGCGTGTCCTTTTGTCGACCCGGGAGCAACGCTCCCTGCGCAATGCGAAGTGCTGCTTCCATGAGCGCCGTCGTTTCTTGTTGCGCATCGGCAGGACGGTCGCTGGGTCGACGCTCCGGATCGCCAAGATGGACGCAAAATTGCCCTTGTAAAGCGCTGCAAGCTGATCGCAGAACAGGTTTACATTTGCGGTTTAAATGCCACTTTGGCAGCGCAAGAACACCACGATTTCCATTGGAATTAAGAAAATTGTGCAGGTGCACCGGGTGCAGATGAACTAGAATGCATTGCGGTGTTGAATCGCTTCCAATACGAAGTTATCATGAAAATACACAGTGTTATTTTATTTTTGTACAAAACTAGACTGCCTTATTTTAAAATGTCACGACCGAGTGTCTCATGTCGTTCTTCTGATACTCGCTTCTCGATTTACACTGGTCCTCGTCCTCCACTCCACTTTCTTTCGTCGGTTAAACTTGAAAGTTATTTTCTGAATATTAGTCCTTCTTCTGTCAAAGTTCTTGTTTTTATATATAACTAAAACATTTTGCATTTGTAAAGGATATGTGGTTGAAAAACTTGAAAATTATTCGAAAAAATCAAAGATAATTTTACTTGAAAATTATCACCACTAAGCGATCTTGTTGGATGCTTCTCTACAATTCGCTTATCGATCAGGTTTTCATCCAGTTTTCCTGATTCATTAAGGAAATTCTGAGATGGCCTCTCGTTTTGCTACAGGACAAATGTAACTTCATTATTCGCACGTTTCATTGAGCTCTCCTTTTGCTAGTTGCAGAAGAAGTAGAGTCGCGGTAATGCGTACTATTTTGTTCGTAATACTAAAAAGTCAGACCTGTAGTTCGTTTACCGATGCAAATAATTTTTCTATAACCCGGGAGCGAAAATGAATAGTTTTTTTCATGTTATTAACCTCACTTTTATTCATCATTCAACTATTTATCGTTAAAGGATGGGGAAGAGTTTCTGGAGCGCAATAAAGCGTGCGCAGATTGAACTTCTTCTGCATACATCATATACATTCTTTTTACAATTCTTTGACGAAAATGGATCTAAAATTAAAAAAAACCCTAATATGTTCGTGAGTACTCCCATTCACAAAGCGCCGTTCGCATCGCGCTGAGAGAGTGCTTGTGTGGGTTGCAGTTCTCCGGCGAGTGGTTCGTGGTGGCGTTCTCGCCGCTGCTCAAGGTCCCCGACCACGAGAGCAATAGCAAGTGCCACAAGTACACGTACTCGGCGGAGCCGCATGGCAACGAGACGCGCGTGTCCATGAAGATCACCATCAAGACGGACGAGAAGGAGATGACGCCCGAGGTGAAGGGCTACTTCGGCAACCGGCCCCACGCCGGCTCCGTCATGCAGGGCGTGTGGAGGCCCTCCGAGGCAGACAAGTGGATGCGTAAGGGCGCTCGGGCCTGGCTTCTCAGGCTGCTTCAGCGCGTCTTCCTCCCTGCCACACTTGCCCATCTTCTGCTTTCCCTTTTTAGGTTTATTTCTTCCTTTGCTTTTCGCTTCCGTTCCCTCTTTCCTCAAGTTTTCTCTTCCCCAATTTTTTTCATCCGGTTCAATATCCTCCGTTTTTATGTTTCGTTTTTCTGGCACATTTTTATGGTTTGTTTTACTTCGCCATCGCCGCTGGCATTCGTTTTTTTCTATGCCATAGGAAAAAATAATGATAAAACTTCCTCTGGGATTCGTAGGAATCAATTCTGGACTTTAAATTGCTTAGCCAGACCAACTCCTACTTGTCTACCGGGCGAATTGTTACGTAAAGGCTATCACTTAATACACTAGTGAAAAGTAGAACGTAGGAAAAGTCTTATGATTTAACTTAAAATTACTCCAAAATCACTAACAATGCGAAAAAATGTACGTGAAATAATTTAACGTTGAGAAAGTATTACATTAAATCAGAAAATTCTAGCTCTACTAATGAAAATGTAGAACAGGCTGGATAAGAATGAAATCCTATACCATATTCTTAAGCAAAGTTTGCTCTATTTAAGAATAAATTGAAAGAAAGAAATTTCAGCAGATTTTGAGAAAATCTGGTTTATTTTTTGTAGGGATTTATCTAAAAAAAAACATGAAAACTCATATTTTCAAAGAAGTAAATTGAAGTAATTTAAAAATACAAGTTTGAAGAACATGTTTCATGCAAAAATAGTCTATTTTCAATCATGTAGGACTAAGATGTTCAGGGCTTTTATGAATCGGACTGATGCCTTTTTTAAAAATGTGTACATTCGCGTAAAAAATCAAAGAAAAACTTGTAGACCTTCTGCGAAATTTTCAAAAATATCTCATAGGTGTTACGGGCATAAAACTTTAAAATATTAAAAGATTCTTTTCAAATTCGAGGAGCCGCAACATCGGCGAAATCAATTTGAGAATATGCATTTTGATGAAAATCCTATGTACGGTTCAGGAGCATGTCGCAGACAGACTTAAAAAAACAGTTCTTCGGTAACACGGGCCCCCCAAAACATGGATTCTGACTACACCACGTATACGAGAATGTAATTTATAACATATAGAAGTAAGAAAAATCCATTTATTCAGTATCGGGAACCACAAAACGTAATTTTCTGTCGAAAAACGGCACTTTTTCCTGCAACATGATATATCGTTCTCTTACTAGAAAGTAGATATGAGAATGTAAAACACACATTCCTTGAAAACATTGTCAATGTGGTAACGAATACTAATAAATTGTTCTTCTGCAGCTGGTGTTTTCACCTTATCTGTGCTGGTGACTGATTACGATACGTACGCTGTGACTGTGGCCTGCAAGGAAATGTATTTCGACAAGACCGACAGCTTCGATCGCTTGATCATTCCGCACGTGCTCTCACGAACGCCGGAACTGGAACCCAACATGCTGGCAGTGCTGAAGAATGTCCTCACTGGCCTCGACATCGACGAGGACACCATCAAGGATCAAGACAACTCCTTGTGCTAGGAACCATCTCCAACTCTTCACATTTGTATTAATGTAGCGACCCTGTGCAAATAAATGCTTATAGTAGTACGCATTCAATTCAGTTTTTTGTGTAAAATTAATTTTTATAAAATTGAACAAAATTCATCTCTCTTTTCTCAGATCAGCACTCCCGAAGCAATAGAAGTAATGTCACATTCAGTATGAAGTATATTTCTTCTCGACAATAGGGAACCCTTCTTTCCTAGTTCAGTACTTAAATTGTACAAGGGTTGGATACAAAGTAATAAGAAATTTTTTTTCTGAAATGACTTCATTGACATAGGTATTTACATTTACACGCCTTCAATATAAGCGCCTTCGTTATCAATGGCCTTTTGCCAAATGTTGGGAAGGCTTCGTACACCATCTGCGCATCTATTCCTGTTGATGTCCCACATTGACCATCCTATAGCGTGAATAATTTCTTCTCTGATATTGTACCGGGTTCTTTGGAGTGGTTCTTTCATTTTGCTGAAGAGACCATAATTGCATTACTAATATCGGGTGAGTAAGGTGGATGTTCCAGAATCTCCCATTGCCAGCGGCGCAAGAGTTCTCCTCGTGGCGTCGTCCTGTATCCTTCACATCATCTCCGCCTAATTTGAATGCTTTATGTCATCGAGCGACTGTGGAGTACTGCAACTCTGCATCACCACATGCTTTACGCAGTCCCTGAAAACATTGTTGCTTACTCCGCCCTCATGCCACTTCAATTTTAAGCAACAAACGTTTCTGTACCTTTGTAAACACGCCGTTAGGGCGCTTGAACTACTGCTATAAAGTTCAACGACTTACACACTGCAGAAGACCGACAGAATACTGTTTCCCCCACCTGCACATACTCGTATATTCCTTACTTTTGTCACGACAGTTAGCAGCACGCCGACTCACCGGCTTTAAATTACAGAAATATTCTCATTATTTTTTATTCAACCTATATAGTACATAAATCACACAGACGTTATGTCATTTACTCAATAAGTAAAAGTTTCCTTCTTAGCCTTTTGATATCTTTCTTTTAACCGTTTTTATTGGAAAGATATTTTTATTACATATATATATATATATATATATATATATATATATTATAGTTATATATTATACCTTTCTAATTTGTTCTGATTCAAAATCTACTTCTAAATCTCGTATTTCAGTTTGTGTATCTATTTTTGCCGAACATTTTGTTTGAATGTACTTGGCATTTTTGGGTCATTTGTGCGACTTTGCTAGCTAGCAAATGGTGTCCCCCATGCCTGAGACTAGTTTAATTCCCACGTTTCGGAGTAAGAGTGACATGTGGCGAATATGACGTATTCCGTTCATCGTATCTAGCAAACTTCGTTTGCTTGAGCTTTTCTTCGTCACACAGCTACAGGAACTGAGACGATTTCAAAGGTAAGCTACAACTCTATTTCGCCCCGACCGGGAACCGAACCTGGGATCAAACCACTGGAAGCTGGTATGCTCCATATGACTCAATTTAGAGCTCACTGAAAATATTACCTATTGCATTTACCTGTCAAACACATTTTTAATATTTTGTCTGTTTATTTTATTGATAAAATTTGTCTTGCACATTACTATTTACTAATAATAATATATCCCCAAAACATTGTATAATGCCTCACTCGCAAACAAGAAAGGAAATTGAGATGTTTGTATTATCGTGTTTAATCCATCTTTATTCCATTCTTGGTAATATATTGGCTACGTCTCTGAATATTCGTAGAACATCCAAGGCCTCTAGTCTATTATTCCTTTTATACTCAGTGTGACTGACAGTCAGTCTAACACGCGGCCCTAAGGATGGCAAAGATCTGTGACCTGCTCTAAGATGCCGCTCAGATTTTCAAAATAGCCGTCAATTCTTCTTCAGTTATGGTCATTGCTGGGCTCAGCTATTGTACTTCTGAACACAGCGAACTGTTTTTAATTCGAATACCAACAATTTCGTATAAATATTCGAATATCAACACAAAATTGAGATTTTTATTAATATATATTAGTAGAGGAAAATACTCAAACCCGGGCCCGGTTCCTAATGCGAGTCCCTTGATTTGTTGCTCTGTAGAGTACTGTTGCATATTGGAAACATACTAAAATTGTAGTTCTTTGCAAGACCACAGACCAGCCAAGTGGTAGCGTCCTCATCTTTACTTGTTGCCTGACAGTCGGTTATTAATACAAAAAGTGAAAAGCAAAGTTACTTCAAGTGCTTATTCTCAGTTGCCTGATTTCGATACTTTAACGGTAAGTCTGCTAACCATTACATTATTTTGACGGGTATATTACAAGCTATTGATGTATGATAATGCAATTTATTTTACTTGCTTTGTAAAAATGTTATTAGAGTTTGGAATGTAAACACGCTACGAAATAAAAACAGGGGGTGCGTCAGGGGGATGGGTTCTCCCCGTTGCTGTTTACTTGTGCACTTGAGAAAGTAGTCAGAGAATGAAATACAAATATAGAGTAGCATAAGTTTGGGTTGCAAAAAGAAGAATCTTAAAGTAACTTGCATTGCTTTTGCAGATGTTATGGCTTTGTTCGCTGGAACAATGGCAAAAGCACGAAAGCAAATCCTTGAACTAAAGAAACAAGCAGCTAAAATAGGTCTCCACATCTCCTTCGAAAAAACTAAGATCATGACAAACATCAAGCACTCTCGTAAATACCTTAAAGTCCAAGAACAAAAGACTGAAATAGTAAAATAATTTGAATATCTAGGAGAATGGATTAGCTGGAATGCTGGGGAAAGCAAAGCAATGGAATCCCAAATTACACATTACAAGACAGTAATTAAGCCAGAAGCACAGTATGCAGTTGAAACACTAAACATGAATTTTAAAGGCCAAATGGAGAAACTTGAGCCAAAAGAAAGGAACATTTTAAGGAAAATCATAGGACCAAAATTTCAAGATATTAGGATAGTATACATTAAGAATGAAACTTTATATAAGAAAATTGAAAAAGATACTATGTGAAAAAGGACAATACATTTTTATGGTCATCTTCTCAGAATGAACTATTAACAGATTAACCAAGCGAACCTTTGACTTTTTCTGTAATCACAAAACCAAACCCAACTGGTTTGAAGAAACTGAGAAAGACCCACTAGAATTAAAGGTTTCAGAAAATTCATTAATCGATCGAAAAGCTACATTAATTACTAAAGATGAAAACATAAGGTTCCAAGACAAATCTACACAAAAACCCAAACCCATCATCTCGGAAGAAGAGGAGAAAAGATCTGAAAGAATGAATAAGTACTGAGGTCCAAGGAAAGAACACAAAGAAATAATTGATTCAACGTACCCCAAAGAGGGTTAAACGAAAGAAGAAGAATAAATACGCTGATGCCTAACACGAGACCCTCAACGTTTCCTTATGCGGGCCCCCAATTTTTCGCCTTGTAAAATAAAAAAAATAAGTTTTTCGACACTCCTTATACCTTATGAGGTTAATAAAAAGCAAGAGTCTACTCTAAAGCTCATCAGTTCGAGAGAGGAGGGAGAAGAAAGTCAAGAGACAATTTCAAAATTGAATCCCAGAGAAGTTGAAAAGAGAGAGATGTAAGGAGAATTCTGATGCTAAACAAAAAGCAAAAGAAGATTCCACCTCCGGCAAGGAATCAAACATGTCCTCTAGCTCTTCCGAATTGGAAGTTCTACCAGGGATATCTTCCCTCCCAGGTAAAGAAGATGGAGAGTGCTTGTTTTGCACTGTACAATTTTTAGAGGGCCTTAGGAGAATTATAGGTGATGGGCCTGGACTCATGTAGAATGTGCGAGGGCGGAAAAAAAAGATGATTTTATATGTGATTTTTTATCGCACTTGAACATGTAGACCATGTGCAAGATGTATAAGACAATTTCTTGTATTATATTAGAAGTTAAACTTGTATTTTTGTAAAATTAAACTCAGTTCAGTCTATTTGCAGTTATTTAATTTATTTTTACTCATTTTTTTAAACGTTTGCGGGGAGCTCACATCAGGAAACCTTTTTTAAATATCCACAAAATGTAATGTTTACGAAAAAATATTTTATTCTTTAACTACTTGGCCAATAATTTTAAGAAGAATACAAATCTGAGAATTAGAAATTAGAAATGGAAGGCATTTTATACTGTTTATACAGAAATAAGTAACAAATTCATCATGGCAATACTCCATTTAAGAGGCAATGCATTTTGACAATACTCCATTTAAGAGGACGACATCTGTTTCTGCTGCTAAGGAGTAATACCATATTTCCCCTACTTAGTAGTACTTATGTCCGTGTTTGACCAGTTATGAAGATCAAGCAGAATGGTAGGCATTAGCAATAACTAGAAATACGACTACTGTCCGAGAGGTTTGGTAAAACTATGAATGAAACTCATCATGTTTAGAACAGTCACGGCTGAAAGACTCATGAGCTTTTATACAACATACTCGCAAGGCGAGTATTGCGTTGCGAGTTGCATTGTATGCGTAGCACTCGGCGGTTGTGTAGCGCTCATAGCACTAAGGGAAGCCATTATTTTCGACAAATTATTGAAGTCCTGTTAAGTGCGACATTGGACTACCCTAGTCTTTCTTTCTTTCTCCTTGATACCAGCATTTTTTGGTAAATATGTTTAATCCCTGATTTCCATATTTTTAATCCGACAATTTGAGGAATTGTTCTACGATATTTGGAGAAGAGGTTTTACAAGCCGTCTGGGATCCCTGCAAATCGTTCAACATAAAAACAATTGTATTTATCAATTGTTTCACAAACGTTATGATTCTATTCTCCATTAAGTATGTTTTATTTACTAGTAAAATATATTATTATTTATTTACTAGTAAAATATATTATTATTTATTTACTAGTGAAATATATTATTATTTATTTACTAGTGAAATATAAATGTAAATAAAAAAGTTCAATGGAAAAGGGGGCAGAAAAAATGTTGATGCCCTCCTCGTGTTTAGGCCCCTTTTTCTGGAAATAGTTCCACCTATTTTGCGAATTGCTAGTAGGAGTCCTCGATGGTAGTATATACTAAGAGTGGCAGTTCCTGGAGAAAACATGATGGAGTAACTTTCATAGACCCTGCAAACACATTAATGTTTCATGTGGATATGGATATATGAAATGGAGAATTGTTAATAGGAGCAAAGATTCCTAAAGAATTATTTCAAAATCCAAAGCTTAATTCACAAGCAACATCTATTTACACTGATGTCAGTAAAGTAAAGGATGCCAAATCAGTTGGAACTGCATGTGTCTGCCCTGATAACCTTTATTTATGTCTGAGTATTAAGTTTGCATCTTGAGTATTAAGTTTGAACCCATATGCTTAAATTGTTTAGTATAGGAGGCGTCACAATAACGAACTGTACAGAAACGTTTAGAAAATTACAGACAGAATCAGGAAAGGAAGATTCTCTTTTTATGGTTACCTGCAAAGGATGGAATCCAACAGATGCACAGGAAGATTGTTCAACTACATTAGAAAATTAAAAATGGATAATACTTGGGTCAAAGAAAAAGACATATTAGAACTAAATATAACACCACAAGATATTCAGAACTGTTCACCCCTGAGAAACAAATTAGTTAAGTCAAAGGTTTTCTAGAAAAAACTAAAAAGACTGGAGCCACCTGGACAGAAGAGAGAAAACAAAACATTGGGAGAGGATGAAAGAATTATAGAGGAAGAAGGAATTGGAAGGAAAGAAGGAAGGAAGAACCAGTTGAAATAAACATGGTCCACAGTGGCATATTCGAAGAAGAAGATTTAGCAATAATAAATCAACATAAAAATAACGTTTGTAACCAGAGAGACTGAATTATGTTACCGAAACAACATATTTTTAATGTCAGTTAGAATTATTCAAAAATCGGATTCTGAATGGCTTTAAATTTGTATGGCCAGCAAATCTTCCACTCCTGAAATGCAAAGGATCAAGAAGTAAATTTGACGATACCATTGTCCTTGAAAAAGGATGTTGCCGTCGTCGCGGTTACGAAGCATCTCTTCAAGGGCATTGAACACGAAGATGAATGGGATGTTACAAATATAATATGCGAAGTGATCTATTAGTTCACGTAACGCAAAAGAAGTTATGAAAACAAACATGGCTAATGTATATGTAGTGTAAAGATACGCGCTACTCATCTCAAAAATACACGATGGTCTCCAATAATACACACATTAGTATCATTTTTTTCATTTTCTGTAGAGGTTTACCTGTTCTTAACGGAAACATCATCCCTCCATCGTTTCCTCGGCCTTTCCGGGCTTCTCTCTGCTGGTTTCTCATTTGCGCTGGTTCGTACCTATCTTCCATCATCAATATGATTGTTCCACTTCATCTTCGTTTTCTCCACCCAGTCCCATGTCTTCTCTATTTTACACTCTTTCCTAATTTCTGAAAATTCTCCGTTTGGCGCCTTTCCTGAAAAAAAGTAGAGAATTTTACAAATTGAAAGAACAATCATTTGAAAAAATTGACAATCATTTGAAACAAATTGAAAGAACAATAAAAAACCCTTCAAATGGCGCCTGAGCTGAAGGTGAACCTCCTCTTTACAATGCGCAATCTTTGTTTAAATTATCCACAGAAGTAGTTCACATTGTGGGAGGCTACGTCGCACACTTTTATACGAAATGTTTGACTGAGAAATCCGATTAATTGCCTTGATAAAAAGACAATGGAAAATTATTGAAAGATAGTTTTGAATCTTCTCGAAAACTCACTGACAGTAAGGAGAAAAGAACAATTTTTCTACACGAAAAAATCTACAATATTGACCCATTTCAAACAATGACAAACACAATTCGTACAAGACTAGCGTATACATCAAAATTCTCAGGAATAAAATAAATGTATAGTGATCAACGATAATCGCAGGATGTAGATAAGACAGGAAAATTAAAATGTGTAATTTATGACAGAAGTTTTCTAGCCACGATTTTTTCTCAAAAGACAATGAGAGACTCTTAATCATCAGTAACCCGACAAAAGCGTTGTCTAAGGTCGTTCTGATCTCCACCTCTACCGACGATGAAGGCACTAATTAGTGCGCATTGTGGAGCGTGCAGACGGCGCCTGCTACACAGGCCACGCCGCCCCGGGGCCTGCCAACGTGAGTTCGTCGCACTTGGAGGTGCGTGTTATTTTCTTTATTTTTCTATTTTTTACGAGCTCCAGCAGAGGAGCTGAAGCTTGCTAAGGCACATTCATAATGCAATTATCATATAAAGAGAAGTACATGTGACCCAAAAAGACTTTGGATTTATTTTGCATGCACGTCCTAACTCGGTTACGAAAGCCACTTTTGTTTGAAAGGTTCTTAGAAGTCGTAGAAACGAACGTCGAAGAGGACGTTTTTGAATGCCCCCATGGTCAAGGTGAACGGGTTAGCGCACCGCCCGGCCTGGTGCCCGCGGCCGGGAGCGCGCCGGCAGCCGGGAGTCGGGAGGCGAGCCTCTATAAAAGCCGGTGCGGCGCGCAGAACCCTTACTCGCCGGCCGCTTGGTGCTTGGTGCTCATTGCCTGTCTCCCGCCGCCCCCGCCACACCACTGCTGCGCCATGAGTCCCCGCTGCGCTCTGCTCATGCTGGTGATCGGAGCCGCCTTCGTGCTGGCCCGCGGAGCCTCCAAGAGCAAGTGCCCCTGGGTCATGGGCAAGTACCCCTTCGATGAGAACAAGGTGAGTGGTGCGACGCGCTGGTGCCTCAACAGCGTAGCCATTTGCGCCGGCTAGTTTTCACCCCACGTTTCATATCAAGGATTTGGTCGTTTACAAGATACACGGCTGATTATCCGAGGCACGATTCGTACATTGTGCGTTTCGTGGTGTTCATGTCAGAAACTTGGAGCCGCTGGGTATATTGTTAAAGGTATTATGAAATCATGAATGAATCAATATCTTCCCCTTCCAAGACACATTCACATGGTTCTGGAAATCGATGTCTTTGATTTAGCGTAAATGGACAATGCTAAAAATCTTTTAAAATTCGGGTTGGTGTCCCCTTGTTCAACTTCATAAAATATGAAGGTCGTGCTCATGTCCATCAATAGACCACTATGCCTCCCACAGGAATTACGTTTGCGTATTCGTATGAGCCCTTTGGACCACACCCCTGTGTAACTGAGTAGAGCCCAACCAGTTTTCTCTGTTTCTTCAATACTGATGGTCTTCGGCTGGTTTTCTTTATTGTCCATTTCTTCACCGCAGAGGACGTGACGTCATATGTTTACCACGATGAGAGCGAGTTCCATACTTCCACTTTCGAAAGAGACTGATCGTGGTTTTATCGTATGTAGTGTACTGAGAACGTGAACATTTTCAGATATGTCACACCAACTGACAAAGTGATATGAGGAGGAAGTAGTAAACTCCAGCGTTCACGGTGACCGCTCGAAACTCGCAAATAATAATCTAATAGTGTGGTCTTATGGTGAAAGGTAGTAACATGCCATGTTTTCATCAATTCATACGTCATTATATATTGCGCAGAAGATAAAACAACTATTTGCCCTAGTATGTAGTACTAGTTGGAATTCAAACATTTATTTTACATTTACAGCATATAAAAAATCACAGCTTTGCAATCTGTAGTCGCCAAATATTAACGTTCCGTCTATGTTCTAAACTTATTTTTAAAATAAACAGCTTTTCTAATGAATTTATTATAAAATTATGTATCACAATGCTTCGATGTAGTCGTAGTCTGAAGAAACTTCATTGAAAGTAAATCGGCCAGTATTTCTTACCCAACCTCTCAATTCGTTCCATGTTCTATATTCAATTCTATTCACATAATTTTCGCCCAAGTATTCGTGTTATAACACCTTACGGTACCTCCCATCACGTTCTCCAAAACGTCCACCTTTCTTCCTCCCCTCATCACCTATTCATCTGATTACGTCGGCCGGTTTCACGAGAACTACTTTTGGCCTTACACTAATCTTTATTCCTTGAACTCCTGTAGCCATTTCCCTTGAGTTTTATCATCGACGCTATCAGCTCTCAATCCCACACTTCGACTCCTCATCCTTTTCCGCACTTCACGCTCTTAAACGCACTTCCAAAGGATTGAAATTCAGTTTAGTGCGCTAATGCTCCGCCCAGTTGGAACTCTGTGTAAGGTAGCAAATTGTAAGTAATGGCTGTTAACTTCGCATTTTTAAAGGGCGGCCAAGAGTTCCAAGCTGAGATTGCACTTTCGCGAAGGAGCACCATTGCTACGTGACGGAATTCTCTCTTCGCAGAGAGAAAATAAGGTGCAACAATCTTCTCTCTTCCATATTCTCGCATGCTCGGTTGCCAAACCCGTAGCGACCCTCTACCCCACCGCATTTCCACATCACTGATTTAATTCTAATTAATCTTAGTCCTTACAGCTTATAATGGGAACAAACGCAGTTTTGTTTCTACTCTCATAACATTAGGATTTTTTTTGGAAAATTTGGACATTTCTTCGACAACTACCGTGAAAGAGAAAAGTTGAAAGGGCTCAGAATTACTTCCCTCATTCTCACTCGGACATTCGCAGTAGAAACAAATTGTCGAAATGTTGCGAAATATCGTAATGAAAAGAATGGAAAAATATTGCAGTTCCGAATTTATAGCATTCATATTCATGAATTGTATAACATAACAGCACATTCTCGTAGTCTCTAAACAGGTTTACAGTCGACAGTGGGAAATATTTCCCTTTCCACACGATTCTTTGTAACGACATCAAGGTTAGTTAAAATCAGTTAAGAAGTTTGCGAAAATGAGTTGTAATTAAGACGCGAGCTTTTTGACTGACGTTAATAAAATTACATGCATAATGGAAAATGTTTTCTCTTTTCAAAATGAAAGTGAAAGAAAGAACAACAATTATTTAGAATTACCGATCAAACATTTACGTATTCCGACGCTAAATAATAAAATGTAGTCGTATGAAAGAAACATTTATTGTTGAAAATAATTGTTGCTGGTTTTGCTGCTTTAATAGAATCATCTCCTGACTTGGTCCCCACCCAAATCTTGTTCGAAAACACGCACGCAGTAGCGAGCTGGAACGTCTTCTCGCTGCACATTTGCCTAAGCAGTGTCCAGTAACCAACCACTCCAATTGTTCTTCCATCCACCCCTATTAAACCCCCTTCCTTCCTTCTTTCTTTTTTCTTTCTTTCCTTCCTTCCTTCCTATCCAGAACCCACTGCCGATTCCACTCTTCCGAACCGCCAACTTCTCACCATGTGCTGATGCATTTTCCCCAAACTATGTCACTGATAGAACACGATATTTTTGTTGTCCATTCGAAGTAATCGAGAGGTAAATCATAGATATTAGTGATGCTACACAATATATCCGCAGGCGGCCTCAAACGTTTCACATTATGCATCATAACATGTCATCTCTTTAAAAAAAACAGAACTTCTAGATCCATTCCTACAAACTGGCATCCTAGATGTTCTGTTCACAGAACATTGGTTAACTCTTAATGAACTAACGGTTTTACAATTCCCCATTTTCATCTTGCGGGCTATTACTGTAAGAAAATTCTTTCAAATACGGAGACTCGTGTATTTCGACATATGTATTTGTATTATGTACATCACGAATAAAGTATATTCTACTGCTTTGAAAGAGTACAATGTAGTTTCATTTGAGTACGTTTTCGAAATAATAGCGTTACATCTTTCATTCTTTAAAATTATCTTGATATACTTGTTGGGGGCCCCGATTTGCCGCGTCTTCTTAAGCGAAAAATAATAAATAAAATTCATGATTTGTTATGTGACTACAGAAACCAGATTGAACTGAGTCAACACTCAATTTTCCTCTTTCTTCTCGTTCTTTTCTTTTTTCTTTTATTTATTCTCTCCCTTCTCTTTTTCTCGACTTTCTTCTTCTTCTCTTCCTTATTCTTCTCATTCCTTCGCTTTCTATTTCTTCTGTTTATTTTCATATTTCTTTTCCTTCCCTTTCTTCTCCGTCTCCTTATTCTCCTACTTCCCCTTCACTTCCTTTTCGGTGTTCCAGCATATTAACATGGCAGGGGCCGCTGCAACATGGACGTGTAACGCATTAACGACGAGCGGGTTGCGTCAAGCGGGTGACAGCGATTAAAAGTGCTAAGCTTGATAATACACGATGGTTACCCCTTCAAAACGAGATGACTTCAATACTTTACCTCATAAAGCAAGAAACTGTTCTACGAAAAATAAGCAATCACTTTTTCGATTCGATAGTTTGATTTGATTTATTTCCTAAAATGTTTATTTCCTGTATGTGACGTCGAGGGAAAAGTATAAGTTGTACGCGAGGATTTCAATGTCGATTTCCTATGCAAACAGCGAGCGATTGAAATGTTTGTATATCTAATGCAATTCTTTACTTAACATTTTACGATATGCGTTCCCACACTTTACCACAAACGGCATTTCATTAGTTAGTAATAAATAAAAATACGACTAAATTACCAAATTCATACATTGTGTTCAGGAAAGTATGATCACGAGGCCTACATACATACAGTTTTCAGAGACAAACCTGACATAAAATGACGCACGCACATGGAAATCAGTATATTATCCTCTATCATCACAGAATGTTCAAAGAAACTAGTGCTGCTAAAACATCACGCACTTTCTCGCCCGTATTTTCACGCAAAATTACGCGAACAGTACCCAATTCTCGAAAAATTGTACAGGACCTTATTTCAAAATCTATCTTTAGGGAACAGATTTCATTAAGGGAAAAATCTCTATCTTTAATATTTTAGTTATAGGAAGTCTCCGAAAAAATGTTTGAACTTTTGCAATTTTCGAAAAATTAGTTTTCAACGAACGTGAGACATGCACCATTCTCTTAAACTTCCTTCACACTATCCAAAAACAAATTGTAATCAAAATCGATGGAGCCATTTTTTAATTTTGAAAATGTCCCAGGAGCTTCATTAAATTATTTCCAAAATTAAAATATCGGTTTCAATTCAAGGGGCCGTGATGTCAGCCAGATCGATAAGGGAATATCAATTTTAGAGAAAATCAGCTGAACGGTTTAGCCGCTAGCATTGTTCACAAACGGACGGACGTTTTGCCGTCATTCGATTTTTCAGTATCGAGGACCCACCAAAAATGGGTTCTGGCTACAGCACGTGATAAAGGATTTTGTTTCTAAATTTAGCAACTGGGTTTATCCACTTTTTCGTTACCACGGCCCTGTCATAAGAGTTTTTGTGTCGAAAATTCGCCGTTTTTTTTCGCGCAGCATTACATAACTTTCTCTCTACTCCTTAAGGAGGATGTAAATATGTAGCCGATAATAAAGAAAATCTTGTTTAGGTATTTTTCGAAAATTGTCTCAACAATTTTGAGTCACAATTGACTCAAAATTACGCGAAAATTGATATTTTTGAAAAAATTGTACGTGAAATTATTTAAAAATCAAGTACGGATAAATAGATTGTATCAAGACAAATCTCGAGCTTCAATTGGATAAGTTAGAAAAAAATTGATTTCATGCAATTTTCAAAAATTCAAAAGTCTTAATAAAATTCTGACTGGTTTCAGACTTCTAAGCGAAAGATTCGATGGAAAATTCGATAAAAAAATTGGAGCAACTCTGAAATGTTTTCTTTATTATTCCAAACAATTTTACAGTTCTTCCAATTCTACCTGTAACAAGTACTGTAAATCAGCTTCCAGGTCAATGACATTTACATCGATCAGGTTTTTCGTCCCGATCCACTTAACACACTGAGCAAATGTGTAGATGATCCCTTGCTTCGGGATAGTAAATGTAAAATCTTTATCGGAGCAATTTTCTTGAGGCTATCATTTTTACTACGAGTAGATGCGAGAGGAGTGGGGAGTTAGTCGTTCCGTCCGCAATACCTTACAATCGAATTTGTAGCTCGTTTGCCAATGCGAAAAGTTTCTCTTGCACGAGAGATAACGTTTTTTTTTTTTTTGGTATTAAGTTTCGTAGCTACCTTTGTTCTTAACTCAACTAAGGATAGTAAAATACTATGTAGGGGTCCAGAGCTCAAGAAAACGTTGTATTTCCCCCCATGCGTATGCGTATGTTGTATTTCCTACTCATCACACAGTATTTTTTTGGCGATAAATGAATAAATAAAATAAAAAATTACCTTCTGAAATGAACATAAATACTTGCATTGACAACACAATAATTTTACTCATTTGATATTTAGTCTCATTATGAGACCTCTGAGGACACAATTTTTGTCTCTTACAGGCGGTAAATTACAAGTTGGAAATGTGAATAAAGGTTCATATTCACGTAAGTTTATCTTACATGTTACGTGACGTATGGCGTAATGTATTTCCGATATTTTCATTGAGACTGCGTCTTTCACGCAAACGGAGCACAGTTCATCATATGATTCACACCAACATCACCACTATGGCAAAAACTTTTCCAATTTTATCACGTACTTTAACACGCATTCGTGACATGGCTACTGTTCGTTCTACTCTTTTTACTCTCTACACACTCAAAGCCGACCTTCTGAAAGCCTTCACACACGTAAACAGTAATTTAGATAAACATATCCGAAGGCTGGAAGAGGTCGTTCTCTACAATGACGGTTGGGCACAAGTAGGCAACACTGCGAATTTTCCCAACCGTGCACCCGTGACTGCACATAAGACACAGACACCACATCCAGTCGCAATTCAAAACAGATTTAGTGTTTTAGATTATGAAACAGATTTTCCTCGCCTTCCTGATCCTCACAACCCTTCCCTTCCATCGACAAATACATGCACAACCAACGCAAACAGGCTAGGAAGCGTGTCAAAATCAAAACACGTAAAGCTTCGCATCCTAGCCCACTTGAAAACAAAGCCATTCCTACAGAGCCTAAAAAACAGGTACTTATTTTAGCTGACAGCCATGGTCGCCATCTTTCCTCCATTCTCAGTAGGAAGTTACCCCCCAACAACTCAGTCTCGTCAATTTTTAAACCTAACGGGAGGTTTGCAGACGTGACTGCGGAGTTGGACACTCACACGAAGACAATGACCAATCAGGACACAGTCTTTATCATCGGAGGGCAGAATGACATTAATTTGGGCGGTCACTTTACACCTGAACAACATGTAAACAAATTACAATGTGCCGCCCAAAATACTAACATTGTAGTCTCGACTCTGCCCTTCTGGTACAACAGGCCAACACTCTGCAGCGAGATTAAGCACGCAAACCAACAACTAAAACTGCAACTGAGAGAAACAGATGTAACACTTTTTGAAATGAATTTCCTCTCAGTAAAACACTTCACCCGGCACGGTCTCCACATGAACCTTGCTGGAAAACATGCAGTCGGTGAAAAGCTTGCACAATACATCATCAACTCCAGTCCTACGCAGCCTCCTGCCAAAAATCCATCCTTTCACCTTCCTTACGTTCCCCACCACCCACCCTTATTCTGAACCCTCTTACCCCCTCCTGTGAACCTACTCCCGTTTCTTCCATTCCCACTACCAATGACGCCTCTATTTCCTCACAACCTGTGACTGCTGGGACACATTACAACCTTCGACCACGCACTCGAGGTAAAAATGGAGTAAATATATAGCAACTACAGTCAGATGCAGCAGAAAAACATTCGTGTAGGTACTTGCAAAAAATAAAGATATTGCACCATAATGTTCAATCCCTTTCAAATAAAACTGAGTTTATCGAGGCAGCTCTACAGAGCGATTTAAATCAAATGGATGTTCTTTGCTTTACAGAACATTGGTTATCTCCTAATGAACTTAGCACTTTCCAAATTCCAACTTTTACCTCGCAGGCTATTATTGTAGAAAAAGAGAATCTCATAAAAGTCCTGCATATGGAGGTTCTTGTATTTACGTTAAAAATAATATTGATTCTATCTCCTTGACGGAATTCAATGAGTATTCCGTTGAAAATGTTTTTGAGATTTCTGTTGTACATCTTCCTGTGCTAAAAATGATATTGCTTTGCATCTACAGGCCTCCAACAAAGAGAGCTGCAGATTACATTTTGTTCTTAGAAAAACTAGAGATAACACTAATCAAAGTCATCAATCGCTCTTTTGAATCCATTGTTGTATGTGGAGATTTTAACATTGATTTTCTGGTCGAATCTTGCGAGAAAGAGCAGTTTCTTAACTTAATTAATTCCTTCAATTTAGATATTACAATAAAAGTACCTACACGGATCATAGTAAATTCAAAGAAGGCAATCGATCAAATTATAATTAACAAAACCACTACTCGACATGAAATTGAAACAAAAGATTTAGGATACAGTGATCACGATGCACAAATTCTTACCATTATACGAAATGCGAACAATGACACAATAAATAATACACGTATGAGTAGAGTGTTTTCTAAAAGTAAAATAAAATTATTCATTGATTACTTGCTGCAGGAGTCATGGGACGCGTTTTATAATACTATTGATACAAACGATAAATATTATTCTTTTTTCAACGCTTTCATTTCATTTTAACACTTGCTTTCCTCTTCAGAAAAGAAAATTAAATATTTCACGCAAAAACAATTCTTGGATAACACAAGGGATTAGAACATCGTGTAAAAACAAACGAGTTCTTTCTTTCATTTCTAAGCATCATAACGTATCTCAAGATTTCCTCCTGTACTTTAAAAAATACAAATCATTGTTAAGAAAAGTCATAAGGCAGGCTAAAATCATGAAACACGATCAGGATACTTTGAACTCAAATAACAAAACAAAATCAATGTGGGATATAGTAAAAAATGCGACCAAACCAACTAGAAACCTTGTAGAGAATGTTGTTTTAAAAGATAACAATAGAGATGTGAACGATCCGGCAACAGTGGCTAGTCTCTTTAACCAATACTTTTCGAGAATTGCTGTCGATCTCACTAAGGGTTTTCAGCCACAAAATTCAACATCTGACGTTTCCCAAAAAATCTTAGACACTATGTTCGTTTCCGAAACCTCTTCCTATGAAATTCTCAAAATAATCGGTAAATTAAAAATAAATATTCGGCCGGTTTAGATGAGTTTCCGGATCGTTTGTTAAAGACGTGCGCGCCAGCCATTATACACCCGTTAACTCACATATTTAATGCATCCTTATGCACCGGAATTTTTCCAGATATTTTTAAAACAGCTAAGATTAAGCCGCTCTTCAAAAAAGGCAACAAAAATGAAGTTCAAAATTATCGGCCAATTTCTCTTTTGTCAGTTTTTTTCAAAAATATTAGAGAGACTTTTTTATGTGCGAATGGAAACCTTTCTCAATAAACACGACGCGTTTTCAAATTGCCAACATGGATTCCGGAAATCAAAATCTACGGAAACAGGCATTTTTTCTTTTCTTAAGGATGTTGCCTCATCATTGGATCAAAACGAAGCAACTATTGGAATATTTTTAGATCTTTCAAAAGCTTTTGACGTCATTGATCATAACATTTTACTTTCAAAATTACCTTCGTATGGAATCCGTGGTATTGCTCTAGATTGGCTATGTTCGTACCTTAAACAACGATCTCAGAGAGTAGAAATACCTTACTGGAATGATGGAACTTATGTACACACCTTTCCGGTTCTTTGCCAATTGCACGTGGAGTCCCGCAAGGATCGATTTTCGGCCCTATTCTCTTCCTATTATACGTAAATGACATGCCCTTAGCGATTCGAACGGAAGAACAGTTCTCTTTGCGGATGATACAAATATTCTTTGCAACAAAGAAACCGTAAATAGTACAATATCAGACGTATCAAATTGGTTCCGTAATAACAAATTAAAAGTAAATGAAAATAAAACAGTTTCAATGCAGTTTTCCATATCAAATAAAAAATTCTGTACTCCATTGAAAATGAACGGTGTGCCATTGACTGATGTTAATGTAACAAAATTTTAGGTCTATCAATTCAGTCAAACCTCAAATGGAATGCCCACTTAAATGAATTGAAAACAAAATTAAGTTCATTATGCTACGCGTTCAGAATTCTTTCAAATTCCGTCAGCCTTCATACAGCTCGTTGTGTATATTTTGCCAATGTTCACTCCCGCCTGAGATATGGCATAATATTTTGGGGAAACACATCTTATAGCTCACAGACTTTCAGATTACAAAAAAAAAATTGTACGAATAATAAGCAAATCCAACCCACGTGATTCTTGTAAGTCACTCTTTATTAATCTAGGAATTTTACCATTACCTTGTCTCCTGATTTACGAATCAGTAGTTTTTGTCAAAAATGACTTACTTAAGGGCGGGAATATATTTTCAGCAAACGCCGATGTCTATAAGTATAACACACGACGTAGTAATCATATTCACCAAGTGACAGTATCAACAGCTCACTACAAAACATTCACATACAATTCATGTACATTACTCTACAACACTTTGCCAGAAGACATTAAACGATTAAATTCGATAGAAAAGTTTAAGTCCCAAGTAAAATCTTTTCTGCTGCATAACTGTTTCTATACAATTCGAGACTATACCGAGCATCAAAAAGGAAAGTAGAATTAATTTAACAATGATAGTTAATGTAATTATTTATCATTTGGACTGTATAATTCTAAAGAACCTGTAACAAGTATTGTACCACAGTTTCTGGGTTGATGGCCCCCATCTCGATCAGGTTTTTCGTCGAGTTTCCCTGATCCTTGAGCAAATGCTGAGATGGTCCCTTGTTTTGCTTCTGGACATAAATGTAACTTCATTATTTGTGCACGTCTTCTGAATTTCAGTGGGAAATATAGTTATTCAAATTATCGTTTTTCATATTATCGCGGCAAAAAGTATTATTCTTTCATGAAGAACATGAGGGTTCAGGACAGGAATTTATAGCTAATTTACCTTTGAAAATATATTTTATTATATAGGAGCGAATATTTTGTCAATAAAACTCGAAAAAAAACCTCTCTTTTCTGTATTCAAAATTCGACTAAAATATGGTTTAGGATAGAGACCACAGAATTATGAAAACGTGCACAAAATTCACTTCTCCCCATAGCTCGTCATACGCAGTTTTTAACTGTTTTTTGACGTAAATAAATAAATAAAAATAAATAAACTCAATAAAAAGTATCCTAAACGCTTCATCAAATGCAAAATACTGTAAATAATGAATACAAAAACAAACTCTCAAAAGAAGATGGGATTATGTATCCTTTGAAAACGGATAAGAAGGAAGTAATCTCCAGAGTAATGCTTATTCCCTGAATTTTCTGATTGCCTGGCAAGTGTTGATGTTACACAAGCAGAACCTCGAAGATGGTTTCTTTATAGAAACTCATAACTAAATTAAGCCGATTGTGTTGCAGTAAACTGCGGGATCTGAAAGACTATGAGAAACAAACGATTGCCAGTTCCAATCTCATAAAATGCTTTCATCACGCGATTGTTACCCGGAAGGAAATGGAAAAGCATAACACATTCTGACATATATTCATCGTGATCGGTCCACATTGCACTACAATAATCGTTTTAACATTAACTCATCATTTTTCACGGAAGTGCGTTAAAAAAACTTAGACTGTAAAATTCCCCTACTATATTGCCACAGGCTATTGCAGTACAGGGAAAAATAGTTTATAAATCGTGCAGTTACCGGACAATTAAAAATCTCGTTGAAGAATGGGGGATTGCTTTAATTTCTAACTTTAATTCATGTTAATGATGGTTTATTGCTCCAAATAAGTTTGTAATAAGAAACATCCAATTTTACTTGAATTAATGTCGATATCCATATACTTATCTGAATGAATGTTTTAAAGAAAATTCTCCTGAATTAAAAGCAATTAAAATGATATAGACTTTACCTCATCTCCAAATCACGAAAGGAAGACCCGCAGAGAAATTTCAAGCGCATTTTTTCCTTGTTTCAGATGTCAGGGCGACTGGTACATCATTGCCGGGACGCCGCTGTTGGGCCCCGCTATCTCCAAGTGCCCGAAACTCACCTTCTCGGCCAAGAAGACGAACAACGACCTGCTCCTGAGCGTGCGCCTCAACGCCACCAACCCAAGGACCGGCTCGGAGTTTTCCTTTGAGTCGCACAGCCAGGCGTTCAAGCCCGACAAGGCCGCCATGTCACAGGGCGTGTGGCGGCGCGTCGGCACCGAGCAATGGACCCGTAAGCACCCCCCCCCCCCACCAATTGCCAACTTTCACATCTCGGGGTTTTTCCCGGCGAGGTCTGATACCCTCTGCACCGCATTCTGGTGGGTCTCGTCCTTCCAGTAACAGATTTTCGACACTAGCTGAATAGCTACGTCGAATGTAGACTCTTGACTGGAGAATTCCTAGAGATCGGCTGCTCTGATCGGTAGTCTGCTGTGATCTCTCCGATCGATACAAGGCGAATGCCGAAGCGGTACCCCAACATACGGCCACGGTCCTCGCGCGATCTTGAAGGAGATACCTGGATGAGGATATCCCCGCAAGCCCAGGTGTAGGTCGGCGCCGATATTACGATCCAGAGAGAAAAGAATCACCGTCACTTTACGCGATGAAACATTTTGTTATAAGGCGGTTTTGTTATAAGGCGACTATAAGATGTCATCAACACAAAACATCACCAATATGCTACTGCGGGTTTAGGATTTGGTATTCTATTTTCGATCTTTTACACCTTTCACGTCTACAGAACGTCCCCCACCCTTCGGCTGAGTCTTAACTCCACGCACACCCACATTGTTGCTTTCACTAGCCTCCTCAAAATATCGTGCCAATGTGGCTCGAATGACCACGACGGAGTAACTGACTACTTATTTCACGGTCAGCGTAGCCCCAGAGCCCATCGGAACTTACCCCCCCCTTAGAGGTAAGGAGCCCTGATTGCTCCTAGATCACGCGGTATTGCTCTAGAGGCCCGTTGCGCCGCGCACAACCAGTTACACAATACTCGCACACTACTAACCGTGGTCGGGAAAGGAATGGACGGAATCGGCTTCCGATTGTTGGTTATATGCGAAACATGACCAAAGAAGAGATATAGGCTTTTCTATGTAACGCGTAACTATTTATGTATTTGCTTGAAGCTGAAAACATTTTGTTTGAATCTGTACAATATATTAAGTTGGTCAAAATATTAAAGATTGTAATACGTCACTTGTCGACTTTTACAAAACATGACAGACGTGAAAACATGCATGCCTTACGCGGAATTCGAACCCACAGCCTTGGTAAACTTGGGCGCAGTACCGCAAGCCGC
>JAHLJT010008446.1:130856815-130871997 GCA_031308135.1 Acheta domesticus
TGAGTTTCCACCGATTAACACTGTTGAAGATTTACTTTTCCTTTTGGTCTTCTATGGTTGTAGGAGGGGGTCGAAAATACATGAAACTTTTGCAATTTTAGAAATTATTTTTATAAGCAGTTCTTTGCTCTATTCTAACAAAAGAAATCGAAACATTTTGAGAGAATTTTGAAAATGTCCTAGGGGATTAATGTTTTGTCATGACTCATGTTTTTCAAAGTCATAATTCATTCTTTGGTCCTATTCTTCCATAAACGGAAATTAGGTGACCCATCTAGAGGGCTCCACAGTATTATCATGATGAGTTTTCTTGGGAGGATATAATCATGGTAATTTCCCGTTGCTTTCCCTCACAGTACTGATTGAAGTGGTAGGGATGAAAGGACTGGGATGATGGTGGGAGGTGATAAGTGGGGTGGTGAGAGGTGGAAGATGATCGTGGCATTTTTTAACAATTCCAGAATTCGCCTTATGACAGAGGGAATCCACGAAAAACTTTGACGTGGATTAATAAAAAAGTTTGAAGAAAAAATTTGGAGCCATTTTTATCAAAATGGCGTTTGAGTGTTTCTGAAAATGCAGAATTTTGAAACAATTTTCACAGAAATCTGATGGGTTTTCGAGGAACTTTATGATATTAAATCACATGTACTTATAAATACAATAACGTAAACAAATCGCCGCTGGGGGGAAGTAAAAAAGTTACATTTTTGTAATTTTTGAAAAAGCAAAAGAATACGTGCAGAGCAATACGACGTTCATGTCATCTTATAGAGTACATTTATCACTATCCCTACTAGAAGTTTAAAGAAAAAATTTGAAGCCGTTTTCGCGAAAATTAGTTTTTGTTATTTTTTAATATTGCACGCTTTATTGCACAAAAACTACTAGGAATTTCAAAAAAATATACGACCTAATTATGGAGAAAAAACATTTACTTGGAGAAATCTCTATCTTCAATTTTGTAGTTCGAAGACGCCGAAAAAATTCAATCTTTTGAAATTTTTGGAAATTCTGAGTAAACTGTGAAAAAACGGGCCCTGGTCTTCTTCATAATTGTATTTTACAAATTTTACAAAACACTCTATTAAAAAATGGAGCCATTTGAGAAAATTTTGAAAATGTCCCAGAGGCTTCATATAAAGTATTCCCAAATTTTAAAGAATGTTTTTCAAAATCGCAAAGCTTCGAGTCGAGCGAGATCGGCAGGTGTTTCAATTTGGAAAAAATCCTATGCATGTTTTAGGCGCCAGTGGTGTTCACAGACGGACGTTTTGCCTTCAAATGAGTTTTTGGTACCAAGGACCCACAAAACAGGGTTTCTGGCTACACCACTTGTCAATTTTTTCTAAATTTGGCAACTGAATTTATCCATTTTTTTCGTTATCATGGCCCGACAAAGTTTTTCTGCCGAAAATCCGTCGTTTTTTCGCGCAGCATTACATAACTTTCTCTATACTTCGTATATTACTCCGTATATAGTATACGAGAAAGTAAAAACCGAGAAAAGTCAAATTGTCCTGAGAGGAGTTTGAAGAACTGCTCAATCTCGAGAAACAAATTACCGATTAATTCGGTCGTTAATTCGGTCGCTAGCTTTGAGTGCAGACGGACGGACGCTTCGCCGTCAATCAATTTTTCAGTTCCACAAAACGCGAATTCTGATGACACGTGTTAAAGGGAGTAATTTACTACATTTAAGATTTATCCCCTTTTTCGTTACCAGGGCTCGGCAATAAGAGTTTTTCTGCCGAAAAATCGCCAGCTTCCCGCGCACGATACAATCTTCTTACGAAGGGTGATAAAGTAAAGCCTGGTAAGTTAAGAAAAGCAGTGGCGGTGCGAGGGCGGAAATTGAGTGGTAGTGCTATCCCCAAGTACAAATATGACACTCCTTTATGTGTGTTCTCGCTTCTCATATTTCTTTACCTCACTTTCGAGTCCGGACAGGAAATAGTAATAAACGAGTACTCTACGTGACATATTCCAACAACTCAGGAAATCTCTCAGCTCTGAAAGAGAGTACCGTGAGCAACCTAATATGTACAAAAAAATTGACTTATTATCAAAAGATGTCTTAAAAGAAAACTCAAGAGTTGCAGTTGCAAAATCGTTAAATTCACATTCTTTTCGTTGTAGCACAAGTAAAGCAACGAAAAGCGTTATTGTAAATATTTTCTACCGCACAAGCAAGGGAAAACACTGTGCCAATTTTCGCGAAACTACATGATATTTTGTTCCTCTCCAAAGTTGTTCACAATTGGCAAAAATTGGGTGGACCAAGCAAATAACGAATCCTCCTTGTCATTACTACATGATCTGATATTTTTTTCTAAAATAACGACCTTGAGGGCAATAGCACAGGAGTAACGTAATACAGGACAAGACTAATTAATTACAGTACTTCCGCACACGCAATAATGGCATACTCATGTGAACTTTAGCATTCGCGAACACATGATTGGAACAATATCACGTGATATATTCCAAGAGAAAGAACGAAGTCAAATAAGTAACAATGTGATTCATTAGTTCTAAATTTTTCAACATATTGCGGGAGATGAGGGTTTGGTGTTGACAGATCGGCAGCTTCTTTGCGTTTCCTTGGCGACGGCATGCGCTGGGCCAATCGGGTGTCAGTTACGTCACATCCGCCAACCCGCGTTGCCGTTGAATTGTATACATCGCCACGTACACGGCCAAAGGGACGGTTGGGTTACGAGCGTGGGGGACCGCGCTCGGTCTCAGACGCGAATGAAACATAAGCCCTGATAGATTGCAAACGATGAGTAGGTTTCCTATGAACCTTATGTTTTCAACAGGACACTCATTCAATCACGCAGCTTGGCGGGAGCTCATGCTCGTCAGTAATGGGCATGGGGACACTCGTAAGGGTCTGTCACGGACTCTGTTTTTCAAAGGTGTTTTTGGTGTAGTAAAAGAGCCGAAATATTTTCGTTCAAGTAAATTCTTGCACTCTCTCTTCTGCGGTTTAAGTTTTAAAGTTTACCTCCAAATCACTGTCTGGAAAGAAAGTTATTTAACATACAGAAATAACTATTAAAGAACCTGCTGTATATGAGGGTATGATGGAACACAATATTGAAGATTTTATAATTTCACTACAGGATTCCAGTGATAGTGGCAATGAAGATAGTTCTGTTGAAAACAGCGATTGCGATTGTGAGAGTGACACAAGTAGGATCTTTCCAAAGAATAAATGAATTGTTCTTACTCCATCACCTAAGAAAAAACACGAAGAGTACATTGAAAACATGAACGGTAAGTATCCCGATTTTCCATCATAACGTAGCGTTTTTTTACTCTACGGATCCTTTTCTCCTGTTAAACAGTATACAGACACGTTGCAATGTGTAAATTAAAGAAATACACATTTGCAATGGATAAGGTCGCAGTGTCGCGTTGTTGTTGAAGTGTCGTGAAAAGCGCAGCGAAGGCAGTAGACATCGCGCGCTTGTATGTTTGGCAACAGTGCACATGTACTCGATAGCTGTCAATCCCAAAGTATCATCTCCCGCAGTATAGTTAGATTGTTTTCAACATTGTAATTATGAATACAACATTCAATGTGATGTTTGTTGAAGCTAATAAGAGGGCTAAATTATATTTATCGCTCACTATCTTACAGTTCGGTTTGTTGTACGTCCTGCTGGAAATCACACAAATGTTAACAAAGACATCTTGCGACATGAATAACTGTCAGCATGGCGATGGGTAGGTTGTGCTACAACCTACAGTGCGAAATATTTTCATTGTGGACCTCAAGAAAATGTGCGCAGATAATCTCCTCCTCCATACGTCACATAATTTTACTGTTTTTTGAATAAATCAAAATCAAAAAGTGTAGCCGTGTTAGGAGTATTGCTCTGCTCTTCACATGCAGCCGAAACGCGTCATGATTACCATAGTAACCGACACGTGATCGCTCTTTGAACGCGAAGCTGTAAGTGATGTAATAGCGCAAGGAACTATGATCTCTTCACCTCGAAAGCAGAACCAGAAAATAAGGAGTGCTTGTTCTAGGGCCATAATGTTTGCGTCAGAGAATCGTAAGAAATACAAGGAAACAAAAACCACGGATGATAGCTAGAGGCTTTAAAAGCAGTATTAATACAAATATTATAATTTGCCACATAATCAAATGATGAAATGGCACTTCACTGTTTTTTGTTTTTGTTCCTTGACGTTTTTTTGCGTTTTTGCGCAACGCGTCTCGAAAGCCCTTGGTTGGGCGTTGAACGCGGAGTAATCCTCCATTACTTTATCAGCGCACTCTTTACTCCACATGGCGCTATATTATACTGCCGCGTCTCGTTAGTCGTCTAGAGGACCCTCGGTAGCATCTCCGCGTACGCGCCTCACACCGCGCGCCCCTGCGTCACTACCCAGCGGCCAGAATTGGGAAGGAATAAGGAAGGGGGTAAGGTTTAGGACACTTCACAAAGGTTAGACTAGCCCTTGTGAAGCAGCCGAACTCGTTTTGTCGGAACAAATTTCACATGAGAATCGACGGGAACCGACCTCATTGGTGTAAGGCGAGCGACTTTGCTCTGAGCCACGAGACAGCTTCTTCACCTCAGCCACCACCGATAAGTTGGGATAACGAGACATTAGAATTTCACAAAGGCAATGAATCAGAAACCACACCCCATATTACAGTGGTTGCTCTGCAACCACCAAAATGTTTGGATCCTCCGAGAATCTCAATGTTTATAACCTAAGGATAATTCGTGTGAAATTCTTTTCATGAAAACCTGTGGATAATTAATTCTTTGAAAAATAAGGAACAAGAAAGGAAATTGTAGGCAAATATAATGGCAGAAGTTATAAAATTAAATTATTTTCAACTTTCCAAGAACACAAAATTTGAACAGATGAAACAAAATTTAAACATACTAAGAAAACATTAAAGATCAATCAAACACAAGTGTCCAATGTAAAACTCGGGCCTTTCAGAGCAATTTATTTTCTTTCTAAACATGTAATGAAATTGCAAATTTATATTTTATTTTCTTGGTGCATTTTTTATATTTAAAAGTAGTTTTATGCAGCCTTAACTTCATTTTATTCCTGCCTCTGACCCTTTTACGTAAATGCTGAGTTGGCTCAGAGCGAGCATCATCTGTCTCTGCAGCGACTCTGGTCGGGAGGTCCGAGGGCTCGAGTTCCAACGGTGGAGGATTTTCGCTAAATATCTAGAACGACATCAGCTGCGGACTGGAGGACAATTCTAGTGGAAAGCTGCGTTTATCGGTAATTCCCATGGCTTTTTTCCCAGTCAATAACAAGCGAATGCAGGAGCAGTACCCTAACAAACTGGTAAGGAACCATGCTATCTTTATTACCTCTTCCTAAGCCTATCCTTTTCCCCGGGTTCGATTCCCGGCCGAGTAAATTATAATTGTGCGCGTTCCTTACGAATGTCCCAGTATCTACAACTGTATGATGATGAGAATGCCCACCCTAAGGTTATGAAGGTATATACGGTGAAAGGATGTCTTCGTACTAACCACAAGAGCCCTTTATCCTATGGCCGAGAGATTGGGTACAGCTGGTCGGCCAAGGCCCGCAGCGGGCTGTCCAGCTATACTGCGATTTTTGTAACTTTGCCCCGACAGGAATCACTGTTTCGCTGCCATCCAATCGGGAGCTTATATTTCGCTACCGAGTCGTCACTATGGTGACGTTCAAGCTCCCGATTGGATGAAACCGTCAACAGCTGATTCCTGTCAGGGGCAAAGTTACGAAAATCGCAGTATATAGTACAGGACAGTCCCACCCTTTTTCCTTACACACGCACACGCTTACATGCACTATACCATCACATATGTCGGGAATTTAGACCTTGTTCCGGCACGGGCTGTGGCGGGAGACCGCGAGCGGGAAATCTCCCTCTCGCTCTCCCTCTGGAGGGAGACCGCGAGCGGGAAATCCCCGCAAATGAGTAGGTTGACGCCTCACCATCAAGGGCGGGAGGAACACCGCCATCTCCCGGGATGAAACATTCACTACACTAACGAGACTAATCACCAAAACAGTTGTCGTACCCAGAAATGCCATGAATCAACCGTTATGTAGGAATACATATGGTTTACATTAGTGATGCGACATCGACAACAAAACATCGATGTTCTAGATTAAAAGATTAGAGTTTTTGCCATCTCGAACGGTAAAGCATTCGGAAGTGGTATCGATATCAGTAACGGGGGGGGGGAATCGAGAAAGAGGTTTTGCACGTTTCGGCCGAAACGTATACGTTGGAATGGAAGAAGTTCCGAATAGTGGCAACAGAGTGTTGCTACAGCGAACTCATCAGCTGTTCTGTGCTGTTCATATCACTTCCTTTGGACTGTTGTAAATTTTCATTACTTGTATATATAACATTTGATAATAAATGAAATCAGTATTGAAATTTGTACCCAGTTCTCACATATTTACGTATTAAAACTAGTATTCTTATATAAAATGTGTAAAACAGAAATGAAGTAGCCTACTTATGTGGATTTACATATGAAATTAGCCTATTATACAACAAAAGGAACAAGAGTAGAATGAATCTAAGAAATACAAATCTTTTTCTTCCCTAATTCATTTTGTTAACCAAGGTATTCACTATTTCAGTAATATTTTAGAATTCGTATCATTTTCTTCACACAAATAATGTGCCAACTTGACTGACGTAACCTACACCTTGACATAATACACTGACAAATTACGTAAGGAAGTACATTACAGAAGCCCTCTTCAGTTTTCAGATTTAATGATACCTTAATACTGGAGAGGTGTTTCACCGTTCATGGGTGTGGTTGAAGTCAATTCTGTGGTCACGGGGTAAAAGTTCTTAAGTCAATTTTTGGCAAAATTGGGTTAAGTACTGAAACTACAAGTATATATTTTATTTTAGTAAAACGACCGAATTCGTGTTGCCTCCTTAACGACAAAAAAGTTGGGAAATATAGCTTACGGCTCAATAATCTAACCCTTGTTTTCTCCAAATTATGATTTTTGACTTAAGAACTTTTACCCCGTGACCACAGAATTAATCCAAACATTTGGTAAATTTGTAAACAAGTGAAAAAAATACGATACAATTAACTATACTAAAAAATCTTCCTATGAATACCGATTTATATTTATTTCATTTCACCCACTAACTAGAAATGATAAAACTCTATTTTTAAAAATTTTATTTCATTTTTAATGACATTTCTTCTTCGGTAGTAATTCACTTTGACCTAACCAATAAATTCACTACGCACTTTGCAAATTTTCACTAATACTCTGCCCATTTCGTGTGACGCCTTTACCACGTATCCAATGAATTACAACCGAAGATGATTTCGGGCAATTAGAAATTGAGGCTGGCGGTAGCACTCGTGTAGCACTAATTAAACTTTAATCAAATCAGTTGACAAACACGAAAAAAGATGGCGATGTACGGCGATGTAGCACCATGGAATTAAGTTTGCAGCACACACTGCCGTTACAATCTGAAACGATTTCCATATAAAGTGGCTGAATGATCGATTACCTTGCGATAGAAGTCACCCGCAAAATCCGGCGAAATAGCGGGGCCTGGCGCAGCCCGCTAACGTTTCGAGTTCGATTTTGAATTGGAGCATGCGCAGAGACTCAAAAATGAAGTCGATAGCTGCCCGTTAAGGCTGGCGAAAACTAGACAGTAGGCCTCCTCGAACGTTAAGCACTATCGATCCTCTGCTCATGCGCAATTCAAGTTTCGCATCACTTTAGTGCATCTTCGCATGCGCATAAGATCGATAGTGTTTCACGTTCGAGGTGGCAAAAACTACTCTCTAGCGATGTTAAAAATACATCGACAAAAAATCGTGGATGTTTTAAAGTATTTCTAGTAACATCAAACATTAAATTTTGTTGTGCGCGAATTTTATTTGACGATGGTCGTGAGTTATTTTCTACTTACTAAAATTTAACTGAAAACAAAGTTAAAAACGCCTCTTCATGTGCGAAATGCGAGGAAAAAACAAGGAAATATCAGGGCATCATGATCATCTCGAGCAAGGAATAACTGTCTCTTCAATGAAGGTAGTATATCGCGGTCGTGTGGTTCGAAAACACGAAGTGGTACCATCAGTTATTTCACATTTTCACTTTTACTAAATTGTGATAATGGGAATTTTTCATCCACGAACAAAACAGTGTAACTGTAAAAACATCGAGCATAAAACATCGATGTTCAAAAAACATTGCTTCAATAAATCGATGTCGCATCCTTAGTTTACACTATTTGGACTGAATATTGAAATATGATATTGCTTGAAACCCAGGATCATAAATACTGATAGGTTTTAGTGAAAATTATGTTTTGATAGCAATGTAGGTATTTAAATGAGATGAAGCTTTTAAATCTTGGGCTTTGTGACATCACACTTAACTGATCAGGACAAACTCGAATGGTATGGGGTTAATGCGAGCAAGCCTCAACTTATTACAACCAGTAGCGGAGCATAGAAAGCCTTCAAACAATGCCAGCTTTCTCTTCCCAAAAATCAAAAGGCCTTCCAAAAGAGGGTTGGAAGTAGAGATATGAGCTGCGTAGAGCATCTGAAAATGATTCCCCTCCTTCCAAGTGTTTTTTTTTTAATTTGTTGCATCTTTGTAATGACGCAACGCGTTTCATAACCCTCATTGGGTGTTGAGCGAGTCATCATCATCATTATCATTATTATTATTATTATTATTATTATTATTATTATTATTATTATTATTCCTCTATATCACGACTAATGATGTTATGAGTCGGCTGAACATACAATCTACTCCAGATTGCAACCAGCTACCTAAGTATAGGTGCCTCTACAATACTTTGCGCAAAATGTGAGCTGTTCCAAATAAACCAACTTCTTGCACTTTCCAGTCCTTGAATGACCTGGAAGTTTAGCTAAGTTCTTATACAAATTTTGCTGAACAAATCCAAGAGTTCCAATAACTATCGGGACGACCTGTGCTTTTACGCCCCACATTCGGCTGTCCTCGATTTCCAAACTCTTGTATTTAAGACGTTTCTCTGCCTCCTTGGTTACAACATTTTGATCACAAGGCACAGAAACATCTACAAGTTTTTTCTCCAAATCTCGGATAACAATATCCGGTTTGTTTGCTGCTATCGTGCGATCTGTTTGAATTTGTTGGTTGTACAATAATTGTATAGAGTCCAACCGGATTCTACCAGTTTTGGTGAGTGTTCGTACCACTTGGGGCATGTGTTTGGAACTTCGAGGGCGGTACAGATCTTCCAGTGGAGATAACTACACACCCTGTCGTGTCTCTTCAAGTATTCGGTCTTTGCTAGAATTGGACAAGCTGAGATGATACGATCCATGTTCCTGGCAAATGCGGCATTTGTCATCTTGGGAAATTTTGAGAACCGTTTTATCATTAGATTGTGTTCTCAAAGTCTGATCTTGAACAGCAATTAAAACTGCTTCCGAATCTGGCTCCATTCTTCCCCTTTTAAACCACACACATGATTGATCTTTATTGATCTGCATCTTGTCCATTCTTTTTATTGTCCATGGAGTGGTTTGTCCTCTCCACGATTTCTTTAACATTGTGTCTCCCATTTCATGTTTAGTAGCATCAGAAGTTCAGTGTCAGTGTTATTCTGCGTCTTGCATAATTTTCTTTGCAATGCTTCTTGCTACACTAACAATACCCGTTTCCCATTTTTCAGTCAGATTTCATGACCTGTCTCATTATTATTATTATTATTATTATTATTATTATTATTATTATTATTATTATGAATAATCCTCCGTTACTTTTCTACGTATCTAAGTCGTTAAGTTTATATGTTATCAAAAGTATCCGGACACGAAGACGGTGGTGTTATGGTGTGGTCGTGTTGTCATGGAGGGGGCTTGCACCCCTTGTTTTGCGGGGCACTATCACAACATAGACCTACATCAAGGCTAAGGGTGGGCCAACACCCTATTGAATTCCAGCATTACCGATGGAGGGCGCCACGAACTGGTAGTGTCATTTTCGGCCACGTGTCCGGATACTTTTGATCATCTAATAAGTTGATATTTGAGAAGAATTACAGCAATATGCCGCACCAGGCATATTTTGTCTGCTTCAAGTATTTTGTAATTAAGTTGTAAAATTACTAATTCACAACTCTTTACATCGGTACAAGGTAAGAACATCCTAACACCAGTCCATTCTCAATGGACACTGCATTCAGCAAATCTATCCAAATCTTATTAAAGCAGTCCCTTTATTTGGAAGTGGCAACATTGCATTGCACTGCACTGTGTCAAATACCTTTGTATTTGTTATTCTGATGACCTAAAGGAACACAGTCACTGAGGCTAGGCCCAATACTTCAGGATCAGTTCCAGGGAAGCCAAGAATGTGTTCAGCAAGACAATTTTCTCAAACGGTTTCCTCAGTTTTCTGGGCAAGAATATTTCTGTCTTGTTTTCATATAACTAATTACCAGATAACAAGATAGCAAGACGTTTTGCAAAATAAATTACCCTACATTTTCCATTTTCTGGACCTATCACCATCAAAGCCGTGGTGTGGCTATAATTCAAGAAAATTTGAAACACTTCTGACTAGGGTGGCTAATTTATATCAGTGATACAGATTTTTTGAGGAAGAAAAAAACCTAACAACATTTAAATCAAATTTTGTTACTTGTTTTCTTCAAAGCTATTTCAAATTATAGATTTTTATGGCCTGCCACTGTTACTTGTACTGACAATGTAACTTTAATTAAATTAAAAAGTACACAGCAACACTTTATAATACTAATTGAATATTTGAAAATTGAAGTTCATAATCACACAAAAGATATACAACTCGTCAATAACTTTGGATAATTTCTTTACTACAGGATTTCATATCTGAATAGATGTGCAATATTCTTTATTAAAACAAGTAATATAAATGCTCCCATAAATAAATACATTTTAATATAACTATAATTTTATATAAAATCATTTTTTATACTGTTAGACTTGCTACTAAGAGACTGTTACTAAAGTTAACTGTTAAACTAAAGCTACCTAAGAGAAGTTGTCAAGATGTCCAGAGAAAAGTTTGAAGAATTGTTTAATCTTATAAAACCAAAATATCAATGAATACCACTAACTGGAGAAAAATCCTTGGGATGAAGGATATGTTGAGAATTTCACCATGATATCTCAGAAAAATGTCACATACTATTTGTGGACCACTGCAAACAATACTCTGTTCCACCATGGTAGACCGTATGTTTTTTACTCTATTGCAGCCTTTGATATATTAGTTTGTATCAGATGGTCTGTCACATTCTTTAATGAACTTTTTCATAAGAAAGCTCGAAATTAATAGTGCATTATGGGCTTTTAAAAATAAAGCTACTTTTGATACAAAGCTAATTAAATTATTTGACAAAATTTCACATATAATTTTTTTCAGAAAAGCATTTTCAAGCATTTGCCCTTTTCCATTCACCACCTAAATTATGACAATTTTTTATTTACTTCCTAAATAATTTTTCTACGGAAATAAAAAAAATTCCCAACTTTTCCACTGAACAACAAATTCTTTAATATATCCTGATTTTCCATGACTACCATCACCCTGGATAATGTATGCAAGAGGATTAATATTTCTAGACAACTAAGACTTTCTCCTTTATCAACTTGTTTGAGGGATTTTCAGTACACACACTTTCAGTTTGTTTTTGGGAACATAGGGCGAGTGTCCCTAGATTCACAACCAAAATTCCAATTTCGATGTGGCACAGGTAGGTCTCTGGAATGGGAAAACGGAAAGGGGGAGGGGAGAAAGTGGCCCTGGCAATTACCTAAGCATTTTGAAGGCCACAATGCTCTTGTTGGGAAGGCTTGGACTAGAGAAAAGACACAGTCTCTTGCAATGCTGTCACTCCTGGTCCAAAAGAAATGGACTGGCAACACAACCACTATGGAGAGAGATTTAGAATGCTCTGGATATGCGAAAGCAGCAACAATTAACACTTCAACTCTTCAGAAGCAAAAATTCCACTATTCCAAATGTAGGCAGCTTACTTGTAGTGAGATTATTTATGAAAGAGTGTACATTATTAGAACTTTGCCTTGAGCTCTTGAAAGAATAAGTGCTGATTTGTTAGCCACACGAAAATGAAAGAATGTCAGTTGCACTAACTGCAGGTTGTATTGCCTCACTGAAGGGTCAACATATTTTTACTATAATACTTTACTTTCTAGGAAGATTAAAAAATTATCCATTTAAATTGTAACAATGAGTACTTACTTTTAACGGGGTTTGTCTGTGCCGGAGTATGCGCTGGCACAGCGTACGATGAATTTTGGCTACTAGGCGGTGGGGGAGGGGGCGGAGAGGGAGGAGTGGGAGTATTGCTTCCTGAGAACGCTACAGGCACTGGGCTTTGGCTAACTCCACTTCCGGTATTTAAGTTTGGAAGTAATGACCTTAAATTATCAGGCCATTCTTTTGCATTAAAGCTATCCGATGCTGACTTTGGAACTGCAGAACTATGAGCAACAGCACCATTCTGAGCACTAAAAGTACTGTTTATCTGACTTGCTGTACTTGTATGATTATTTGAATGAGGAAATAACAAAGGGGTGGGATTAACATTATTAACATTCTGCTGGGCGTTTAAAGCAGATGATATACTTATGTTGGCAGATATTGAATTTAAATTTTGAGGTATAGGTGAGGAAGTCCCAGTATTTGTTGAACTTGTACCATTACCCAATCCCATGAAAGGAAGAATTTTGCTTCCTGCAAAAGACAGAAAAAAATATATAAATAATACATCAATTAAAATATATGTACATTTAAAGAGAGTGTGTTACGATTACATATGAAGGATCACTGGGGTAAACAATATTACATGCGAGTTTTAAAAATTGTACACCAATTAAATACCCAATAAAATTATTGTAATAAAAGGAAGTGAAAAAGGAAATAATCACTCACAAAAATTTGTCATTTCTATAAAATATTGAAACAAACTGAAAAAGACAAGATTCTCAAATTTGAAAAATAAAAATAATTTTTGAATAATCTTTTTTAATATAATCTTTGAAGTTCTAACAGAAGTGTATTGCAGTTAATTTAACTAATTAATAAATAGGTATTTTATTTGTGTAAAAAAAAATTATAACCAATTTGGAAATGAATTTTCAGGAAAGCGCACTGTAATTTGTTCTACAGTTCAAAATCAAAATAGAATTTATACAATATTTTTTTAGTTCTAGAAAGAAGAGGGTTTGAATATACACAAATGAATATTAAAATATTTTTCATTAAGTCAATGGTAAGAGTAAAACTGCATTTTATGTAAAATCTTTTGAGAAGACAGAAGTAAAGTTGGAACAATTGGACACTGAAGGCAACATTACACACACATCTCACAAATATTAATATCCTCAAATTCCATTAAAAACCACTTCCAGTGTACCATTTCAAAGTGGATACATTAACAGACAAAAAAAATTATTAATTTAGTTTTCAGAACTTCATGTATATAGAACGTACTTTAGATGTAAAAACATCAGTGCAGAAGTGAAACTCACTAAGGCCAATAGATTTAACCTGTACACCTTTACTGATCTGAAAATTAATCGAAAAGAAAATCACAATTTAGAACCCCCCAACCCAGGATTTCATGATTTAACTTAGCAAAAGAATATAAATATGCTCTAATGGTGCTACAACAGCGCATTCTACTTTCTCCTTTTATTTGAAAGGGTCACTCAAAATTACATGCAAATTATTTACATTTTCAAAAAAGTTTAAATTACTTTTTGAATATCAAATTTGAAAAAAAAAAAAAAAATTCATTGTGGACAAAAAGCCTTATTTTTAATATTACAGTTGTAGGAAGATTCTGAACAATTTTTAATTTTCGCAAATTTTGAAAATTCAGTTTTCAACAAAAATCAGACCTGATCCAATTTCATAAGCATACTTTGTTCTATTTGTTCTATTATTGGGGCAATTTTGAGAAAATTTTGAAAATGATGGAAGTGTTGTAAAGTACCCTTAAATTCAAAATAGACTGTTCAAATTCAAGGGACTGAAACATCAACCAGATCAATCACGGAATATCAATTTTAGTTAAAACACCGTCCATGGTTTAGCTGCTAGGGTTTTTCACAGACCGATGGACGGACGTTCTGCAATTCTGATGGACAGGTGTTTTGCCGTAAAACAATATCTTGGTAGCAAGGACCCACAAAATGTGGATTCTGGTCATATGTATTACTACATATAGGAACAAGAATTATTGATTTTTGATGACACGGTGTGGGGGCTTACAATATGATTTTTTGCTGCAGCGTTACATAACTCTCTCAATATTATGCAAGTAGTATTCAAGAAAGCCAAAATGTGATTTAGCAATTTAAATTAACTAAAAAAATATAATAATAATAAAAAATAAAGTAATAATAATAATAATAATAAAAAAAGACTTAGTGTTTCAATTGTATGGTAACAATATATATTCATCAATTCTTATTTCAACAAATTATATCTATACTCATATTAATGGAAAGTTTTAGTTAATACGATGTTTATGCTATGGACAATGTAACGTACCAACAATATGGATTATTGTCAACAGTTTTAACTATGTAATAATATTATCCTTAAGGTCATATTTAGTCAAGTTGGTAGGCTATTTCTAATAATGAACATGATAAAAAATCTGCAATGTAACAACCAGCCACTCTTGGTTGTGCCATTGGCTACCTTGAAAAAGGTAAGTCTATTGGAATCTATTTTGTTTTTAGAATTAATTTATCATAAGTGTAAAGTCAATAATAACTTATTATCAAAAATCAGTTACAAGTTAATAAAATCTACTAAAAGACCAACAGAAGTATTACACTGCAAAATGTTTGGTCAAACCAGCATTTCTAATAGTATCTGTACTACCAAATCTTTAGTAAATGAGGCATTACCAGTATTCGTAGGTGCTCTGGGAATTCCCAAACCAAATGCATTCATATGATTTGGTGCAGTTGTAAACCCTGGGGGAGGCAGCCGGGCACGTGGTGGGACAGACCCTGGGCCAGGCCCTGGACCCAGGGCCAAACCATCCATCTTACTACACGCATTCGCAGCAGCCACATTTGTTTGTAACCTGGGAG
>JAHLJT010008446.1:130872097-130908601 GCA_031308135.1 Acheta domesticus
AAGTTAATCAGTACATTTCATTCACATATGAATAATTACTAAAGCAGTTCATGCAAACTGACTTCAGATTGCCATAAATTTCTTTACAGTAGTTATTCTCTCAAGCACCTCGCATAATAATTCCTAAAAGCCATAATAATTCCCAACTGGCTTCACGTATGTAACCATACATATACTTACAATTGATGTAAATTAGTATCATCTAAGTATTATAAGATTATAGCAAAGTTTTGCAAGGCATGCTTGCAGTGCAGCACCACACAATCTATTGTGGAGGAATCTATGGAGGGTATTAATGTAAAATTAATAAATAAAGGAAGTATTGGGATAAGTTTTGGTAAGAATTAAAAAATCCACGAGTTCCAAGAACATAACGAACAAGAACAAAACACAAGAAGAAGACGTTTACCATTAAATTGTGTGTAAAGGAAGAAAAAGAAAGACAGTAGAGACGGAAGGCACCGCAAAATAGACACGGAGGGAGTTCAAAACATTCGTTCAAATATTAAATGGAACCAAGGAATGGTAGTAATCAGCAACCACTAAAAAGTAGCAGTAAACTTTTTCCTTTCATAAACAAATGTTAATACTGATGTTACCTGTGGATTATTTTGTAGAAGATGTGGCTGAAGAGGTGCATGACAGCTAGGTAATATTTTTGTCCCACCAAACATTGTTGCTTGGGTAAACTGTGCTGGATGGTGATTCATGATTTTACTGGTGATACTGCTGATGGAGCTGGTTCAAATGACTGATGTGCGAATTAGGATGTGGAACATGATTCTGTTGACCTTGAAGCATAAGCATCATGTTCTCTTTCTCCATCATTTCGGCTAGAGCTTTCTGAGTTTCATGGAATGGGTCGAAGCCAAGATCGTCATCTGTAGCACGTTGATTTTCTTTTGGAGACATTTCTTCGTTGTTTTCTTGGGCACTATTCTCACTATCACCGTTATATTCAACAAATTCATACGATGAATTTTCACAACTTGTCTGTCTTTCTAAAGTATCGTAATTAGAATATTTTTCATTGTCACTAACACCAGAGTTTTCTTCACTTTCACTACTTGTCGTAGCAGGAAGCTTTTGAACGTCTCGCCCTGTTTTTGAATATGTCAATAAATTAGTTTCCGTCCCCTGTGCCTCCAAAATTGTTTGTATTTAAAACAAATTTACTGTTCACACCACCTTCATAACATGTCTACTAAAAGTTGTGCCTTCCAAAACAGGATGATTACGTAAATGTACAGGTAGAGGGGTCTGCGAGTTCTGCACTTGACTTTGCTGTCTGAGATGAATCTCTGAGAGGAATTTAGCTGCCTGTACAGGTTGTATTCCATTCGGGATTACATGATTCCCTGATTGAATAAATGGATGTCTATTCACCATAAAAACTGCAGGATCTTGAACAAAGGCAGGGGAAGGCATATTGGGATATAAATGACTTTGACTACATGGAACCACATTAGGATTCTCACAATTGGCAGTGCTATGCAGTGTCATTTCCTCAGCACTCATTTCACATCCTGCTGCTGGACCTGCTGTATCATCACTCACCACACCGTTGCTCACACTTTCCTCTAACATGAGTTCATTGAGCTTATGATTTAAATGGCCTACTTCACTTAACCTGTACTCTTCAGAATTTTGTACAGCATTTGAAGATACACTTTTCAGAAGATGATGAATGACTACTATGGCAATTGAAACCTTGAACTGAAATTTGCTGTCCATTTTGTGAATCAAAACTGACAGGATCACAGTTATCACCTTCTTTTCCACCACTATATTCAGAGCTCGATGAAGGAGTTTCTGACACAACCTGACGATTTGGACTGTCCGCCTTCATTCGCGGGCACTGCAGCCCCTGAATTAGAAAATCCAAAGGCAGCTTGCCAGTCTTCTGATGAATGTACAGGAGGAAGGACATCAGGCATGTGCGTGAGTGTCAAGCTTGCTTAATGGCCAGTCTGAACCTGCTGTGAAGTAACAAAGATTATTAGTGAGAAGCTAATAAAATATTTCAATTACAAAATAAGCAACATTACATACAGTGACCAAAGGTCAAGCTTGATACAATTTCCTTATTGCACTTAATCTTCATTCAAGGAAGAACTGTGAACTTTTAAAAGAATGTAAAAATCATATACCTATAACAAAGACCAGCTGTGATAGCTATAGATTACATTCACCTCTGGATTAAAAATTTGCTTCAGTATTATCACATTTATTGATGCTGAAGGAGTCTCAATTCATTATTTTATGTTACAAATTAGTAAAACTCTAAGTCATAAAATCCTCTCTCTTATGCTGCTAACACATAGTGTAAATAAAATTTGAGAACACACTATTAATTACTAAACTGAAAGCAAGTTTTTACCTAACTTATATACACCTACATAATTTACACAGCAATTGTGAAGTTAATTCAATAATTGAAATTAATAATGTTAAGTTATCACAAGGTAAATTTTTCTAGTGGCTCGAATCGATGCACGACTCTTCTACATGTACACCCTGACAAATACATACCTAATGGAAAGCACTTCAATTTCATCAGAAGGACACAAATCTTTTTTTTAAAAAAAGTGTGTAAATATTAAATGAAAATTACTAATTTGTGGTCCTAAAAACATGCTTTTAATTGTATAACTTTTGTAAAAGAACAAAAATGTATATTTTATGACATAACTTCAGCAGCATGTTTAATCAAAGTTTATTTCTACCTGGCCATTTGGCTAGGTTTCCTTTTAGAATGGTGATGGAAATTCTAAATATAACAGAATGCTAAATGAAAAATAACAGTAAATGAAGTAACACTGAACAAAATGATTGAGCAAGAGAAGGGCTTTCTCAACCAACTACATAATTGTAATTTCCAAACTTAACAAAGTACAATTGCTTCCAAACACAATAACACAGAAATAGCAGTATTTATTCTTAAATCTACATAAACATTTTAAACATGTCAAAGTTGAAGGTCATTATTACATGCATAATAGTTAACCCCTTGACTTAATAATTATTTTGGAAATGTTGGTCCCAAATTTCAATTTATTCACAGGTTGCTGGTAATCCTCCCAAGGTTCATTGTACTACTGCCACCTTTACAACTGAGCACTCCAGGATATTTAAGTTAAGGGTTAACAAAATAATATTTTCCTCTATTCTGAATGTAGATTATTCTATTCTGAAAAAATCTACAAAATTTTCATACGTATTTTTATGAGTACATATCATATTAAGTATTGTTTCTTCTCAATTACCTCACAGTTCCATTCATAATAGAATCACAATTTGATGAAATAAAATTATGAAAATGCATAAACTATACAAACATCACATGTTACAATTTATCTGAAACTATTGAAAGCAAAATTTGACAATTTTGAAAACATTTTGGAAAATTTGTATGTATACACATTTTTTAGATCAAAATACATTTACAGAAATTCTTTTGTAATAATCAATCTTGTACACTAATATCACTGAAACTACACACTTCTAAAACGGTTTTAAGAATATTTACACTTTTAATATATTTTTCAGAACAGAAATAATCATTTAAATTAATTCATGAAAAGCTTTGAAAGATCTGTCCTCTAAAATGGATTAACTCAATACTGTTGAACATTTTAAAAGGTAATCCCTTTGTATTTATCACACCAAACCTAAAAGATTTCTTTCTTCCCGATCTGAACAAAAGACTACTTCACTGGCATTTTTCACACTTCAACAAGCTAAAGCTGTTGTTCTAACATGCTTGTACAGAAAATTATTAAAATCAACATGAAATAATTCTAAGGAGCCATTGTCCACTGCTTTAGAAGTAATCTTCTCCACATCAAATGAAATGTGCATTTTGACAATTTAACATTCTTTAAATTTGAAATTTTATTTAAAACTGATTTATATACATGGAAGTTTGTTTTAAGCTTAAACAATGCAGATTATACTTTTCCATTCTATTAAAGAACCCTATTCAATGAATTGGGTCAAGAAATGTGAGTTTGCAAGACAACCATAGTGCAGTTACCTCCCTGTCCTTCCAAAAACAGTGGGCACCTTGGACACAGCACATATCAAGTGCTCCATTCCATTGTATTATCAGGGAATCCTAAGCAACGTATTGCAGTGAATCCTTGTAACAGACAGTAATACAATTAAATTTAATTTTCAAAATAGATTAAAATATTATTTCCATGTAAAATAGCACTATTTAATAACTCTGTTTTGCACACATGATCCTGTGTCATCCTAGGAAAGTACTTCTTTGGTCATGAAATGATACAAACTTACATTTGTAACATACCAACATTTCAACGATTTATTCTAACTTCTTCAGCATAGTTACGCGAGGTTTTTATAAGACTGCTTTTTTTTTTGTGCATGGTAATAACACGAGTATCGTTTGCCATCCACTTCTAAACCATCACAAGATCCTCATCCTGCAGTACGAGTGACATCTGAACTCATAGCTGTTTTTAATGATCAATTTACAATAAAAATTTTATTAAAAGAATTACATGAACAGTTCTCAGTAATGCTAAATCCAAACTAATGAAACAATTATTTTAAGACAATTAAAATCTTTAAAACATGAATCTGCCAATTTTATTTTGAATACGCATAATTAAGGGCACAATTATGTTTGCTTAAAGAGACCTTTTAATACCAAATATTAATTAACCTTCATGTAGGAAATAGCCATTGAATTCAACAAATTCAACAATGGCCCATGTAACACTTGTACATAATTGAATTTGGGATTAGTATTAATATTTTTCAATAATGTAAATCTCTATTTTTTCCAAGTAATAAAAAGTAATGACGCCAGAGATTTAAGGAAAAGTTAATTCTACAATAGTTATTATCTGCAGCAAACACCATTTCCCCACCAACCAATTGCAAATTGAAGAGATTTAGACTGGGTGCAAGAACATGAATTACTATTTTGCAATTTGTGGCTGGAGATCAAAGCAATTAATTTACTATTATCATTATACTATCTTTACTTTATGATCTTGCAAAAGGAAATAAATGAAATCAAACCAATCTTCAACTATTACAAATGAAATAAATGTAAATTACAAAGAAGCTTGTACAAAAACCTTTATTCCTGATTTGAAGGGTTGAATGCAGCTAACTAACCAACTAAATTTTTAAGATTGCCAAGTTGCTATTTGACAAAACTGTAACTTCTAATTTGGTTCACAAATTATTTTACTATTCCCCCTGCTAATGATTTTATCTTGAGACAAGTTATTTCTCTTTAACAAGCTTCATTGACAAATTAAGATTACCATCTCACTAACAAAGTTAAATGTTCACATTGCTAAGAATTCTGCCGGGAAGATTTGACCTAAACAGCCTCAGTTTAAGCAATTTAGGCCACTTCTAATGTCTCTTCTTAGATCTGACTTTGGATAATAATGAAGTAAGAAACTATTATATTACATGAATATGAAGACCTTTCATAGAAAATGTGTATTATCTAAATTGAGAACCTTCAATTTTTGCAAGGTTAAAAATGTCACTTAATATAATAATTAATAGTGAAGGGTATATTGTTGAAACATAACCCTGGACTTTCACTGGCAATCATTTACTACTGCAGTTTAGTTGATTCTGGTGCTCAACCCTTTCTTAGCGAATACAAAGCTTAGCCTTATGTACAAGTAAAATATTGCTTTCTTTTAACTACAAATTTCAATTACTTTCAGATATACCATTAAAAATTAACATTTTAGATGCAACATAATATTTATACATACTGCAGTGAATGTTTCCTAAATGTGTTTTACAATTTGTTCATCACATAGGAATATCTTTTTTAAAATCAATTATTTGATTTTCGATAATGGAAAGCCCATTTTCCACGAACATACAGTCATGAACATTTCAGTTGTTTTGCATTGCATTTCACTTCTAATAAAATTGAAAACTACTGGCATTTAAAATGATCTGTTGATTTCGTAAAAAAATACAATAACAAGTAAAGTATTAATACATATTTTGAATTGTAAAATCATCCATTAAAGCTGCAAAATAATTATATAATTGTATGAAGTACAATCATGAAATTAAATGAATTTTTGGCACCTACACATAAAACAAAATATGATTTCAAACAAGTTTGTAAACATCTTTTGTCCTGCTTCATGATCACCCACAAACTAGTCTTTATACTTTGGGCCCAAAGTAGACTCTTTTAGGTGGAATTAACTGTATTGTAAAAGCTACCCTCCCACAATAATAGAATATGAAATAAAAAAAATTTATAAGTGATGAATACTGTGGAAAAATTCAAAGTTTTGGGAAACAGTAATCAATAATATACGTTGGCATAATAAAGTTAGCCATAAAGGTGTATTGGAAGAAATATGAACTAAACAATTTGAAAAAGAGACAATTATGCACTTATAAAAATGATTAATTATTATTACGTATGTTAACACAATTTCATCTGAAAAGCCCAAACAATTGTCACATTTATGATATTCCACTGATGAAAATCAGTTTCATCAGTACATGTTTAACTTGCAGATTTTGAAGAAAGGAAAAAAAAAAAAAAAAAAAAAAATCTTTGCATGAACCAAGATTTAATCCACACTACATTTAACATGTGAACACATTTGCAGAAAGTACATAGACATTCTTTCAAGAATAGCACTATCAACAATGCAATACCTGTGTTACAGCAAAATTATGTGGTTTCCAATCGAGAATTTTTAATACACACTGCACATGTATCAAATCTCATACAGACTGTTCACTTACTACTTGTTTAATACCTGGTGTCCAATTACTAAAAAAAGACTACATGCTGAAGAGCACAGGTCACTAACGTATGGGTGTAAATGCCCATTTTATTAACTACTCTCCATGCACATATTCATGCAACTACACACTCATTCACACACATACATACATACAGTGCAATTTAAGTCTGTGTGGAGATTTAAATATATACAATTCTGGCAAGTACATGCAATAAAAAAACAGCATTCATATGAATGTTTTCAAAATAAGCTGCAATCATAAATGTCATGGCAACATAAACACATTTTGTATTTGTTAACCCCCAGAGATGCAAGAAGAAACTAGACGTAGCAATATTGTTATGGCAGGAAAATGGGAGCTGTGTCAAATTGCAAATATGATTAATGAACATTTCAGAAAATTTAAACAAATTTTCTGGCTGTTTTATGATGCTGCTGCAGAAGGTAGCATGATTAAACTGCATTTATTGACTAGCATGATTTAAAAAACATTACATGCACAATACTCAACAGAAATCACAAAAAGATGCAAAGTGCTTTGTGTAATCTGCCATTTTAACATTGAATATTGGTAATGCTTAACAGCCATTGACAAAAAGTTCTTAACCATAAAATAAAAAATTAAAAACTATCATTAATATCCTTCAACAAGTTTTATTCTTATATTTGTTTTTTTTTACAGCAAAACCCTTATTTACATTCTTGCAAGCTTTGTGCAAAATATACAGGATGTATAAGGCACAGAAAATGCATAGATAATACATGACAATGTATATTAATATAATCCACCTTTTCCCCTTCATGATTCATATGAGGATAATGAACTCTTGTGTAACAATACAGAATTTCATTGTTATGAGTTCTTGCAATAACGTGAACAAATAGAAAAGACAGTACAAGGGAAAGAATAGAATAAATAAAGAACAACACCAATAACATAACTATCAAGAACAAATTTTCTTTCTATGCTTATAGCTAGTGACTGTTGCACGTTTCATATTCATACAAAACTACTACTCCTAAAACCATAAATGGATTATTGTGACTAGTACAGACAATGCACAAATTTTAAAACAAAAATGGCACCAACTTAAACAAGTCTTTAACAATAAATTCTTAGAAGTCATATTTCCTTCTTTGGTCTAGGGTCATTGCTAACTGTTTAACAAGCAGTGTGAAACAGATGTGAATATGCATTTCGTTTCCAGATTAAAATGAAACCTTCAAGCTAGTAACAAAAATGTTCTCAAATTCTTTTACACCCAGTTTTTAAACAATTAATTGGCAGTATACACAAGTTCTCAGTTTTCAACCGAGAGCAAGTGACAGGTTGATGCAAATTACTGTAGCTGAAACGACCACAGACAGTTTTTTTTAACACAAGATTTCAACTCACTTTTTATTTCTGGAATGTATTTAATATATTAATCACCTGCACATCATTTATTTACTTTTTCACAAAATATAAGGTTTTGATATTTTTGAACTATTAAACATAATTTATTTAAGGATAATTGAATAGACTAAATTGTCCAATGAAAATAATTCTCTTTTTCCATCTGAAAAATACAAAAATAACGTGCTACAATTGCAACTATGGTATGACACAGTATCCTTTGAATATTTGATAAAATTAATAACACTTTTAATATCAATAATTAAACATTACAAGTATACTCAATTCAACACAAAACTGACTGTTCAGATAAAAATATTTTCCAAGGACTCCAATTTGCACAAAGAAAAGTAACATGAGAACCATGAAAGAGTAAATAAGAATAAAATACAAGCAAAGAATAAACAAGAATGAGCGTTCTTCTAAGTTACATTATTCAATATGTATTGTTTTTCAAAGTTCACTAATGCCATTTACATTCACATTTGAAGGGTCATTTTTTTCACATAACCTATTTCCCAAAAGATTTTGCATTGATGCAAAGATATTAATATATATGGAAGCAATTTCAAATTAATTTTAGAAATATTACTACTGTTTCAATAATCATTTCAAAATTGGTTTGAAATGCAATTTCACAACTTCATTTTTCAGTCTTTCAGAGCTATAAACGTTGATTGAAAGTTTCACCTACATAAACATCTTAGTTTCTGTTAATGTACCTAACACTGAATACCACAACAGTCCTCTTAATGCAACACATCCTTGCACAACAAATAGATACGCCCACATACATACATGCCCACACACAATCATATTTCAGTAGCAATCAGAAGTGGACATACAAGCTCTCTTTCATATCAAACCACACCACAATCTCAATCATATGATTTTAATGTATTATTTGTTACGTACTATTTCAATGTATTATTTCTTATTAATTTTGTTGCTCAGATTGAAATGATTTTAAAATTTTAAATAATTTTTTATTTAATATCCCTCATCGATGGAAGGTTCTTTATGAAAATTTCTGCATCTTTCATAAATATTTCTTTCTGTGTCTATGTGGAAGGCTTAATAAATATTTGAAACAATGAAATGTTAATGAAATATTCTGCTGCTTAAGAAGATAAGCACTAGCTAATTATCAAAATAACTGAACACTTCAGGCTTATTTTCATCATAATTAAATTGCTAACTTGTACGTGACTTATGATTTATCATAAATAGTATGACAATTTTTGAAAAAGTATATCAAGAAGTTCTAGATACAAATGGCTAAAGCTGTCAGAAAATTAATGTGTCAATCACTGGAAATTGAATAAAAGAGCTTGAATGTATACAAAAGTAAACAATTTCTGAAAAACATTTCTTCTTTCAATAAAGGTCACACAAAAGCTCATAAAACAGCACCTCAAAATGGCAACTTCATAGTTTTATCCAAACAGGGAAAATGGATTATACTGCTTGCAACACAGCACATTTTTTAAGTGTATCTTCCATTCATTTAATACATCTGAAGGACGCACAAGTCTTACTTGCTGCCTAATGCAACTCAATGAAAAGTGAAGAACTTGGGGGAACCTCACACCTTCACATTCGAAAACAAACCATCATACAAACATAAGCACACATGACCATTCATGCAAACACCCAAGAGCAGCATAAGGCCCTTGCAATCATCATAATGACAGTTAGCCTCAATATTCAGAGAGCCCCATCTCAATCTGTTCTGTTGACTCGAGTCTCTGAAGTTAAGATATGGATAGAAAACAAATCAGCACTTTCCCCAGATTTGATGGTGAATTGAAAATTATTTTCCAACATGTACCTACATTGAAGAAATCAGTAGCACTCTTAAATATTCTTCTGTACTTTACATTACAATATTTTTATATTTACATATTTTATAATTTTTGCATATATTAAATGTAGTTACTTCATATTAACCTATTTCCCCATTTAAAATACTGCCTTGCAACTTTCTGTCTAACAAACATTTTTCATACAAACACCTCTATATAAAGGGAAATATGTACTCATAAGTTGTCTTTAATATCATGTTTCATCTTACAAAGTTAAGTAAGTTTTATGACATGAATACACCGTTTACTAGCAGCTGGTCCTGTCCCCAAGGGAACCCCCTTCCCAACCACAGGGGCATTCAACAGCTGCATTAGAGGAACTGTGGTGAAATTCAGTTTCAAAAAATGTATTGGTATTGAGTTCAAATCAAACAATTGTAGTGACAGACAGAACCAAAATGAAACAAAAACAAAAAATCGAAAATAATTCTGCCCAGAAAATTCTTAGATATATCAAAAGATCGTAAGTGCCAAGAAACGTCTTGCCTATAGTTATAAAAAATAATTTACATTGACAGTTATACTACTATCAATATCAAGAAGCAACAGCAACAGTTAGGCAAAAACACACACCATCAAAAATACCAGTCACCAAGCCACACCATGACCTTCACCACTTGCATCCATAAAACCACAAAAATTTACTTCATGGTTACTGGATTCAGTTTTAATTTGTGTTACTAGCCTGTAATTACTGTCAAAACTTGAGAACTACTTGTACAAAAAGTTTGAAAACAATTCATAATAATATCTGTGCACAGTACAAAAAAATTCAATATAATATAATCTCTGCAACAGTAAATTTTGCTGTTTGCTCACTATCTTGATATAACAAAAATAAGGTAAAATATATGTGTGTAGTGTGCTCGGCATATGGGGATTGTCAAACACTCCACAATGAAGAGCAAACCATATGCAAAAATTAAATTACATTGAAATTATAGAGATGAATCTGTGTATACCTTCATTACATTCCCCAGAAGATAAAAAATTGACACTGTAAATAGTTACAAAGAGTCAGTAAGTTCCAATTAACCGCAAGTATGTACTGAATGAGAAAAAATTAAAACTGTGGCATTATGGGATCGTTAAGCAATTTAATGCACCCTGCAGACTGAATTCATGCTACTAGTATTTCCAGAATATTTTCAAAATAAAAAAACATTGGTGCACACTTCTCAGTTAGGAAGACAAACTTGGTAATACACACAACTTGCAAATCATTTTAAGAGACTTTTCATTACATTAAGTTTCACTGTGAAATGTAATACTGGGTTTGTGTAGAGCCACATCTTCTGTATGTTACTAATTATCCTTCAAATTCGAAGTTATGGAAATAAAAGAGTCTACATGCAAGTTCATCTTTCAGCAAGAAATGCTATCTTGAGGTGACATATTACTTTCACCTCTATTTGCAAATCTCCATACATAGACGTTATACGATTTTCCTTCTGCCATGTGGAGACAAAGCACAGCTGCAGCAGTGCACACAGCTGATTCCATGTTGACCCCTACAATCCCTTTTCTTAATCCAACATTGGAATGCTATTGCACCCAACCTTGGCTCTGTGATGAAAGGTAAATATGAAGTTTTAAAATCTGAATTTCATTGCCCGAATATAAGGCATACATGAGTGGGGGACGAGTGGATGAGAGGGGGGAGCGAAGGGGCGGAGAGGGGACGAGAGAGGGAGAGAGGGACGAGAGAGGAAGAGAGGGGAACGAAGGAGGGAGAGAGGGGGGACGAGAGAGGGAGAGAGGGGAACGAGAGAGGGACGAGAGGGGACGAGAGAGGGAGAGAGTGGGACGATGAGAGGGAGAGAGGGGACGAGAGAGGGAGAGAGGGGACGAGAGAGGAGAGAGGGGACGAGAGAGGAGAGAGGGGACGAGAGAGGGAGAGAGGGGACGAGAGAGGGAGAGAGGCGGAAGGAGAGGAGAGAGGGACGAGAGAGGGAGAGAGGGGACGAGAGAGAGAGAGGAGGACGAGAGAGGGAGAGAGGGGACGAAGAGAGGGAGAGAGGGGACGAGAGAGGGAGAGATGGGACGAGAGAGGGAGAGAGGGGACGAGAGAGGGAGAGAGGGACGAGAGAGGGAGAGAGGGGACAAGAGAGGGAGAGAGGGGACGAGAGAGGGAGAGAGGGGACGAGAGAGGGAGAGAGGGGACGAGAGAGGGAGAGAGGGGACGAGAGAGGGAGAGAGGGGACGAGAGGGAGAGAGGGGACGAGAGAGGGAGAGAGGGGACGAGAGAGGGAGAGAGGGGGACGAGAGAGGGAGAGAGGACGAGAGAGGGGAGAGAGAGGGCGAGAGAGGGGGAGAGAGGGGGAAACGGGACGAGAGAGGGGAGAGAGGGGGAACCGGACGAGAGAGGGGAGAGAGGGGAAACGGGGACGAGAGAGGGGAGAGAGCGGGGAAAAACGGGACGAGAGAGGGGAGAGAGGGGGAAACGGGACGAGAGAGGGGAGAGAGAGGGGGAAACGGGACGAGAGAGGCGGAGAGAGGGGGAAACGGGACGAGAGAGGGGAGAGAGGGGGGGAAAACGGGACGAGAGAGGGGAGAGGGGGGGAAACGGGACGAGAGAGGGGGAGAGGGGGAAACGGGACGAGAGAGTGGGAGAGAGGGAGGAAACGGGACGAGAGAGGGGAGAAGAGGGGGAAACGGGACGAGAGAGGGGAGAGAGGGGGAAACGGGACGAGAGAGGGGAGAGAGGGGGAACACGGGACGAGAGGGGGAGAGAGGGGGAAACGGGGACGAGAGAGGGTAGAGAGAGGGGGAAACGGGACCGAGAGAGGGGAGAAGGGGCGAAACGGGGACGAGAGAGAGGGAGAGAGGGGAAACGGACGAGAGAGGGGGGAGGGGGAAACAGGACGAGAGAGGGGAGAGAGGGGGGAAACGGGACGAGCAGGGGGAGACGAGGGGAAACGGGACGAGAGGGGGAGAGAGGGGGAAACGGGACGAGAGAGGGGGAGAGAGGGGGAAACGGACGAGGAGGGGGAGAGAGGGGGAAACGGGGACGAGAGAGGGGGAGAGACGAGAGAGGGGGAAAAACGGCCCCGGAGAGCCGAGGGGGAGAGAGGGGGAGGGAAACGGGACGAGAGAGGGGAGAGAGGGGAAACGGGACGAGAGAGGGGGAGAGAGGGGGAGACGGGACGAAGGAGAGGGGAGAGGGCGAGAGAACGGGAGGTCGTAAGGTGAAGGACGAGAGGGGAGGGGACGAGAAAGGGGGAAAGGACGAGAAAGAGGGGAAGGACGAGAAGAAAGAGGGGGAGGGACGAGAAAGAGGGGGAGGGGGACGAGAAAGAGGGGGAGGGACGAGAAAGAGGGGGAGGGAAAACTCAAATCACGAATTTAATTCTTGCTTTTGAAATGCTCGTGTTCCTGCAGATTCATTTTGCTCGGGCCTGTCAAGCAGGCTGGTCCTCGGTCTCGTGCGGCGCGCGCGACAATCTTCACTCGTGGTAACCGCTTGAGCTGCCAGAACTATATATACCGAGGTATGTTTCCAAGCTACGATTATTACTAGGGCCCTGATGTTTATGACGGGCCGTTTTTTCTTTGTGTTATTTGCGAAGAAAATGTAACTTAAGCATGATTTTATCTCCAGAGACTAGAATTATGCAATTTTCACATGCCATGCACAGTCATATTATGGCTTTTCCAACCCTTTTGACCTTTCCTCTAATTTTTCATATTATGGTAATATTTTCTATGAGTTCCAGTATTTTTTGTCTCATTTTTTTTTTCGATTCATTTTCGCCAATATTTGCTTGCAGTCGTTTCAAAGAGATTTTTGTCTCATTGTTATCGAATTTCTTACAATTATATCTAATTGTCTTTCCTATATATATATATATATATATATATATATATATATATATAAATATCTTTATATATATATATATGTGTGTGTGTGTGTGTGTGTGTGTGTGTGTGTGTGAATTAGGATAAGTTATATATACTTGGGTTTTTATAACCTGGCACTTGACGTAAATCAGCTTGTTACGATGTGATCCAATCGAGAGCTAGAACGTCATTACGGTGACGTCCCTGTGGTGACATTTAAGCTCCCGATTGGACGAAACCGTTAACAGCTGATTTACGTCAAGTGCCAAGTAATAAAAACTCAAGTATAGGAGAAAAGGAACGCGTAGAAAGCACCAAATGCGAAGGAAGAATAGATTTAGTTTTGTCAGGTTCTGTGAAAAGGTCAGCCGCTTCTGTAGCTTTAGCAGGTACAATTGTCTTCATGGAGCGCCAAAGGAGAAGGGGTGAATTATGAATGTACACAATTTTAATTATTAATATCATGGTTATATAAACAGCGGCAAGATTTTGAAGGTTTCGGAAATGCAATCAAAAAATTTAGTCATATTTATGATCATATTTCGTATATTTTAAGTAATAAATGCTTGCATATTTCCTAACATTTTTAGGTCATAAATCATCCGGGCTCTAATAATTGCCTTTGCTACCTTGGCTTCACCGGTCGTTTTATTTTCCAAGATCCCAGCGAGAGGCTATATGGCAAAGAAAGTATCAAGGGCCTTACTAAGCACGTGGCGTGACGAGGTTTTTTCCAGTTGGCATGTGCGCCAGTTAATAAGAATGAAATGCCACGAATACCACGACGTTCCACCACGCTGCGATCTTCGGGGCTCTCCCAGTCAGCCTAGTAATGTTTATTCAGTCTTAGAATGATCCTGATGTAAACAAATGCACGTTTTCAATACCCCCTCTTATTGGTTGCATAGATGTGCAGGTGTATTCGTGTAACCTTTCGCTTCTTGGAATAGTTTCTTGTAGAAATTATAAATTTTCTTGGTTACATATAAGTTTGAAAATAAAAGTTGTATAGAGAGAAACGATTGTAGAATCGAGGAAACCGTTGCTGGAAACTGAAAGGAGACACTATTCTGATATACGTAATTCCATGCAACGTCGTCGAAGAAACTTTATACCATCGTCCGGTGTTGACGGCTTTATTGGCGATTGACTCAAAACAAAAGCTCCAAACGCAGAGTTCGTTGGGCTCCAGCCGTGAGGAGTGTCAGTTCAGTTACAGTTCTATAATGCGATTTATTCAACTTTGCCCCTGACAGGAACCAGCCTGTTGAAGGTTTCATCCGATCGGGAGCTTCAACGTGACCGTAGTGACGTCACTAGCGACATACAAGCTCTCGATTTGATGGCAGGGTAACAACTGATTCCTGTCAGGGGCCGAGTTGGGAAAATTGCCGTAGTGACATAGTGTGGCAAGGTAAGGGGGGTATCTTTTAATAGTTTTCATTTTTGTGCAAACTCATTATATACTGGCGGATGCTGTGGCAGGACTGCCTTTTACAAAACATGAAAGGTAAACAGTTAACACGTGTTTAAGGCTGGTGTGATTTAAATTAAATTATTATTTTTTTAAAATTCAGTGATTTAAATCATATTTATTATTTGTAATATTTGAAAATATATTTTATTTAAATATTTCTAAAATAAAAAATACTCAGATAAAAAAATTTTAATCAATTACAACGTTGATATAAAGAATATATTATATTTCTTCCAAAACTTTTTCACATAATTGAACAATTTTGAGCAAATAAAATACAATTTAATACACAATAAAATTAACAAACTTGTGAAACGAACATTAAACAATTTTGTAGTAGAGTTGTATATAGAAAATAGACAAGATCATTAAGTTTTTACCCAGCATTTAATTGTTTGTAGATAAAAACTGATTTAGCAGCAATACCACCCTACCACATCGAATTTCGAGAAAAAATTAAAGCTTCAACAGTGTCCATAATCATAGATTTGTATTAAAATGTTTGCCAAAGCCACTTAAAGTACTTCTTAAAGATGATGAATATTAATAAAATGGAATTTTATTAATACTCATTTAAAGAACAAAATTAATATTGTTAAAACTAAAGAAAATTTTAGTTAATCTTACTGGTAATAATAATATTACCCTTTTTTATTTATGTGTATATTGTTAAAATTCCATTTTAAGTGGGAAGCATACTTCCAACTGACTGTTAAAGGGTTAATGGGAAATGCATAAGTAACAACCATTGTTCCCCGTATTTTTCAATAACAGGGCAACTGTTGAGTACAATTTAATATTTTAAAAACTGCCTAGCAATGTTTTAGGTTTTTTGATGAATTCAGTTGTTTTCAACAAGAAGTTCTTTTTGATTAGGGCGGTATTGCACAAAATAATGGCAACATTTCTTTCAATGAAGAATGACACTTTTTTTTTTTTAATCATACTAATAGATGGTGCCACAGGCTTATTCAGTAATGTGGACACAAGAGAAGGGTTTCAAGAACATAAAACTATAAGTAACTAATCTAAAGGTTTTGTAGGTTCACGTGGTATTGCGTTGGAACCTTCAAATATATAGAATATTTATTTTTTAAATAAAATTTGAATAATTTAAAGAAATTAAAAAACTGGTGTTTTAATGAACTTTTTTCTGCTTTTAAAGAAATTAAAGATAAATAAATCACTTAAAGATTTTACTTCCAGGTAGAAAAATTTTAATACAATTTAAAAAAATATTATTTAAATTAATATTAAATTTTTAAAAAATTAAAAAATATTAAAATAAATTTTAAAAATATCTATTTAAATGGAAAAAATCTGATTTAAATGGGGAAAAAATCTGATTTAAATAGGAAAAAATCTGATTTAAATGGGAAAAAAATCTGATTTAAATGGGAAAAAAATCTGATTTAAATGGGAAAAAAAATCTGATTTAAATAAAAAATCTGATTAAAATAAAACAATTTTTTTTAAATCATGTTTTTCCAGCTCTACCCAACTAGTTTTACGATTGATTAATGATTCCGGGTGCGTCAACTGCTAAGATCATTAGTCACGTAAGTGTAGTGCATGTTTTCATCGAGGGAGGTGGCAATAATCTACCCCTGCTGGATGACGAGATCCGACTCCGACCTACGTCAACAGGGTATTTTCCCAACCAGGTATCTCCATCAGTGGGACACTGCCCCAGCCGACACAAATTCTTAGGCTCCCGACAAGTGTGATAGTGCAGTGCATAGTACAGAGTGCGTAAGTAAGGGATGAGGATAGGGTAAGGAAGAAGGAAAGATCGCGTGTACGTTGAAGGAACCTGGAGCAATCGGCAAATGAGGTTAGTAGTCGCGGATGAATACTGTGTTTCTTTGTGTACATCAGGATCCTCCTATCGGTGAACAAAGATTAGATAATGAATAGCAGTTTCCAAAAAATGTGCTACTTGTGTCGAGCAGCTTTACAATAATTACGCATCTACAGCAATACAAAAAAACAATGAAATTAAACCGGGGACATCACAAATGAAAAGTGGGGAGATTTTTTTTTGAAGTAAGACAATTTCGGTAATTTCATGGATTGGGTTAAATTTGTGCTTCAACTTTTGAGTAGATTTTTAGCACAACGTACAAGATTATTATTCATGAACAATAATAATAATCCATTTTTGAAGCCACTTCATTTCCTTTTTCAACCACAAGCTATCACTGTGGGGCAAGGCAATCTTTATTCCTCTGGAGAGTTTGTTTGCCTTTTTATTATCCTTTAATGTTTCAAAATGTTTTATTTAACATGAACAAATCAGAATTATGTATTCATATTTTGCTCTTTTGCACCATTTATCAGTTCTTACTTAACAATGTAACCTTTTGTCATACTATTAGACAAGAACACTTTGTTAATGAAATTCCTTTCATAATATCCTTTCTGTAATATATTCACCAATTTAAAGAGCTTGAAGCAAATGTGTTAATTTTCATCACTGACGTATTTTCTTTCAGTCCTCTATTAAAGCAACCATATTCGTCTTCCTAAGCCTATTCCACTTTGCTACTACAATGGTTTGCACTAACCTACTGTGTCATGCTTATTTGAGAACTAAACAAGGTTCCTTACAGTCAGTATACTTGGAAGTGTATCAAACATTAGGCACTAAATTCATTTAACATCACATAAATGCAATGACTGAAGCTTTAGCTTCAAGATCTCTTAAAAGATTTCTCAGCAATTTGCCTTGCCTCTCCTAACAGATACTGCTTTCACTTTATATACGCAGCTACCTCTCAATAACAATATACCATACAACAAAAAGTCACTTTCATTTAGTCTTCCGTAACTCTTCAGCAGACAACTGAAAAGTCTCCCATCCATAACTTTTTTTTCAAATATAATTTTTAAAAGAATCAGTTGTTTGCTAATTTTTCAATTGTTTCCTGATCTTCCACAAACCGAAGAGATTCACAAGACATCCATAAACAAAAAGATTTACATGACATTGCCAGCATTGCTGAAATTCTTGGCATTAATGAAGTTATATTACCACTAAAATTTAGAATAACAGGAATAAGCAGACTTTTATTTTAAAATCTCTTTTTAAAATACTTTTCAAGTACTGTTGAACAATCTATGACAAGAATGAAGAGTAAGATAAAAATTCTTCATTTTCGTCTCAAATGGATAAAGACTAAAATATTTACAACCAAAAAAGAAAAAAAAAAAGTTTCCATTTTACATTTGTGTCTCTAAATGGGATGTGCTGTGAAATTTGCTTGAAATTTTGCACGTTGGCTGTCACAATAGTCAAAATAATTGTGACCCCTTCTCACTGTTAGCTCACCATGACAAAATCAACCGTTGTTGCTCAAAGCCATACTGATCAATTTAGTGAGCATCACATTATGCATCTCACAGCAGCCAATGTGTTTACTACTAAATATAATCCATTCAAGAGTGGGGTGCACCAATGTCTATCTAAAGCAACCGGTAGGAAACAGCATTTGAACACATTCACACACACATATATATTCTAATGAAAAAGACAGTAAATAAAAATCCTCCTATTATTTGAAAATTAAAAGCAATGAAAGTGATTAAAGTTAAAGCTCAAATTGTAGTCTAGCACACATTCTTTTGTGTGCATTTTCAATAGTTAATTTCAAATTAGCAAATGGAATGATAATGCATTTTACATATAATTTTCAACAAAATAGGTACAGAAATTCCTTGATCCCTCCAGAAAGTCAAGGAAAATATACAAATTTTCAATTCTCCCTTGAACTACACGATAAAGAAAAGAATTGTACAATTTAAAATGGAAATAACAGATGAAGTAAACAACATTGTAAGTGCAATAAATTTGATTTTAAAACATGAGTAGTAATGGAGTGTTCTTTTGAAAACAACGCTTAGGAACAAATTTGGGTAAAGGAATTACTTTTTTATTGTAGATTTGAGTATTCTTGTACTATTATTTTCCAAAAAGAAATTGAACTTTAGAGTGTTTAGCAAATAGCAGTACCTATTATTTGTTGTAATTTAATTACAAGTAAAAACAATTTATGAAGTCTTGAAGTAATACAAGTTTTGTGCCAAAAGTAATGCATTGATTGCTTTGAGTTTATTGAACAAATTGGTACAAGGATTAAAAATTCTTCAGAGTATGATCCTTCTGCATCAATACATTTTTTCCAGCGACTGTTGTATCATTTGTGACCCCAAAGTCTTGAACATGAATGTCCCTTACAAACCTCGTCCTAGTTGTTTTGATGTTGTCAACAGTGTCCTTTCGTTATGTATAAATATATTTCTTAAGCTTGGGCAAAATAGGTCTGCTGAGGCCATGGCCGAGACAGTTGAGGGGCCACTGTCACACTGATTCAGGATAGAATGTTGTTGACTCTCTGCTGTCTTTTTTTATGTAGAATTCAGGTCAACTAACAAGCAAGTACTGATTAATTGGTCAGAATTCGGTTACTTGCGCACATTATAGACACAGCGTTGTCACCATGTGATGTTGCAGGATATCCAGAAGCGGGCTTCATCAGCAACATCTCGACCTCCTCTGAACACTTTGTGCCAATTGTACGAGATTTGGGCAAATTAGTATTATCAATTATCAGGTAAGTCTCGCCTTATGGGGTCTTGCCAATTTTGGTACAGAATTGATTGTGTATCGCTGCTCCAGAGATTTCTCAATCGTCTCTTTGATGACACTGTCGACCAGAAGTTTACCTTCTTGGGTGTCTTGCCCCTCCGGGAGATCGAAGCACTGTTGCCAAAACTCCCACCACCGATAACAAGAGGTGGGAACTATGACAGAGTCTCATTAAAAAGAAACACTTGACACATTTACTTTTGGAACAAACCTTGCATTGTGCCATGAAGTGCAAAACTATAGGTAATAATGTCACTACCTCATTAACAATTAATATTTTAGCACAGCAAAAAAGAAACAACTCCATATGAGTGGGTCTCAAAATTCCAAATTGACCCCAAACTTTTCACAGATAACTTAAATGCAATAAAAAGAAAATTAACTGCTGGGAATAGAAATTCCCAAGCTAAAACACATTTTTAGAAACTAGTTTCCCACTTTCTCTGACATGCACACACACATGCATGCATGCCGGTATAGTATTAAGAAACAAATATTTATCTTTATTTAATTCTATAACAGAACTATATCTGTTGCAGAGAATGGGAAACGAATGTTCATACCTTTTCTTCCTCTCTAAACAAATTATACATCTGTTCCACAATTTACACATACTGTGCTCACAAAATTCTAGCACTGCTTGTGGCACTGCTTACAACTGTCACTATCATACTTTTAAAATAAATCTTATAAATACTAGAAACTGCACTAATTTCAGTCATAACATTAAATTACTGTACAATTTGTGCAACTTAAAACTCATGTAAGTAGCACCTAACAATTTACATCAAAAGAATAAATATTACATTATTATCATACAAATGATAAATAAATGAAAAATACAATTCTTACACAACTAGCAATTATTTAATATTATTTTAGTATCGTGAATAAAATGGTTTATTAACATTGATCTCCAAAAATAACATTCCATCATGAAAAGTAAAAATGTTAATAAACATTTATCATTGTTTAATTGGTAATCTAAAATAAATATACTTAAAAATTATGTCATACATTATTTTTAACTTCAGTCTTAGCATGTACATTAGATTTTGGAAACAAAGTATCTTAGGAAACTGTGTAATAGTCTTACCTGAACCAGCAGTAGATGCCGACACCTTAGTGAAGTTGTTTGAAGAGAAGAAAGAGTTGTTGTCTGGTTCAAATAGCGTTGCAGCACGATGACTCGGTAAAGCCCTTCCTCCAGCAGAACTTCCTCTTGAAACAGTACATTCACTTGTTTCACTGCCACTCGTTTTCACTTCCGTTTCGATATCCCGTATATCACTTTCCATTCTCACGTTGGCACCTTGAGTCTCACCAGAAACCACATTTATGTCACAATTTGTCTGAATTTGACATCTTGCTATTTTCTGTACATCATGACTTTCTTTGCCACTTTTAGTATTTACACGACTGGTACTGTGAGAGACACTTTTGCAATGAACAGTTTTGTTTGGATGTTCATCATGTGATGAATTGTGAAGTTTTTCTTTCCCTTTCCTGCAAAAATTAAAGAAATGAAATAAGTACATACATAAAATTCTACATCAATTTCCTTTAGCTGTACACAAGAAGTAAAATAATTTTTACATTTTGTGATAAGAATTTCACTGATAATGTATAATTAACTTCAATAACACAATTATAATACATTGATTACAATAATTTAATATAATTACAATAATAATTGTAAATCAACTGCAAGGTTTTTTTTCTTTGCCGACACCTAAATTCTCATTTTTAAAGAAAGTAATAATATTATTATATAAATCAGACAAAATAAAAGCCACCCTACTCATTGAAAAAACAAGGCAAGCCATAAACAGACAGCCATCTTTTTGGGCAATACAGACTAACAACTTATTAAAACTACTAAGTGCTTCAACAGTACAAACTATTTATTAAATCCCCTCATCCAAAATGAATATTAACATCATACTTTCATAACAAAATTAAAACCTAATGGTATCCAAGTGTTGAAATATAAAATTAAACTCACCCTCGGTGGTCTTCAACACCGTGACGTTTTTTGTGGCTCTGGCCACTTCCTTTGGAAGGTATATTATAACTATTGTGATCGAATTTTTGCCGCCTCTCTCCTTTAGAATTTCCGTGGTGTGAGCTACTTGACCCACTTAGGATTCCACAAGAAGTATTGCTGCCACTAACATTTCCATTATTGCTGCTACTCGTACTACTATTGCTGCTGCAATTACTGCTACTATTACTGGAAATGCTACTCGTGCTTGTACTAGACCCTAGAAAATGAATTTAATGGGTCCAGTGAGATTCAGAAATCAATAAAAATCGGAAAAGAAAAGTGAAAACCAATTACCAGAACAATTTGTTCCTGGGGTTGGAACACCCTGTTGCAGCGATGGCCATGCCTCCTTATTACAAGACTGACTGGCCTGCACTGTATTTGAATTGGAAATAGACACACAACATCCACTAGATGAACCAATTGTCATACAGTTCATTGAATTTAATGCTACTGCAGGTGGTGAAGGCGTAGGTTTCCTAAGACAAACATAAAAGAGTATTGAAATATTTTTCTTGTGTTATGATACAGAATGGACCTGCAAATATTATTTACAATATTTAAAACATTTCACAGAACGTGTGTTAATATAATTCAAAGTTAGAGGTTTGGGAAAAAAGTTATTACGATGACAATCTTTTCAACAACACTGTTTCTTATATATCATTAGTTCTGTAATGCTCATTACCTATCTTTATTTCCTTGATTATAGCTGTTGAGTAGCTGCTCATGTAGTTTTCGTTCATATTCTTGGTGCTTCCCTTGTTGCATCTCTTCTTTCGTAAAACTTGCCTCTACATCCCCTGAGAAGATAAAACCATCCAATATTAAACTTGGAAACATTATCATTACGAACTTATACAGGATAATAAATTAAAAGTCTGCCATTGTAATATCTCACAGGTATGGAAAAAATGATCTCTAAAATAACAGAGTACACAAGATATTTGAACTCCAACATTAGCTTTTGTTGTTATGATTCAATGTTTTGTGCAACTCAATGACTGAATATGATGCAAGGATCAGAATCAGAGGGAAGAATCAGAGGGAGGATCAGAATATTAGTCATTGCCTTACACAACATGCAAGCCTATTTTAAGTGAAGGCAGAATAGAGGCATGAAATCTCAATAATTATCCCCTCTCAAGAGTAAACAAAAAGTAAACCACATCAAAACAGTTAAATTTTCTCATTTTTTCTGTTCTGCAACGGAACAGTGGACTTCAAGTACAGAAAAGGGAGAACTTAAACAAATTTAATAGCCAGAGTGATATCTATTTGTGAATATCTACACCTATATGGGAAGGGATTTTCCTATGACAGAATGGTATGTGCAAATGGAGGGTTGCCATAATGACACATCCATATATCCAGACATCTTTAGATTGTGATTCACACAGCCTCTATCCCTTCAACTACATTGGAATGCTACTGCACCCTGTCTATTAGACTGTTTTGAAGGGTTAATAGTATTCAACAATTTAATTACTTAAATAGGTGAACCTTTAAAGAAGAATAAATGAAGATATCAAATCACAACTATATTTTAAATTCAGATTTTGGATATTTAATTTCAATTTTACATTTTCTAATGTCAAAATTATACTGGTGCATGACAATTCAATATCCTGCAACTAATAAGTGACATTTATGGCTTCTCTACCTCTATTTATTTTTAAATATTTATAAACAACCAACTCCACAGTTCCTGAGACATCAGGAAAGTAAAATAGAACATACATTTTCTTTCATTGAAAAAAATATGTTAAAGGATTGATTATCCTTCAGTTTTAAAAATTAAATAAGTATCAAAGGGAATCTTCCACAATACGTACAATAATAACCTAATGAATGAAAAGACATGAAAGCTGATTAAAAATGACAGTGGGAAAAAAAAAAAAAAAAAAAAAAAAAAAAAAAAAAAAAAAAAAAAAAAGAGGTGTATGAGCATGTATATTGCATTTATTGCTGTAGAATGCACAAATTTTGAAAAATGAAAAAACAATTATTAGAGCTATTAACATTTTATTTTATTATTCCATTAAATCCTTTTTATTAGATACTCCAACATTTTTCTGGAATTTTACAACAGACCAAGAAGGTGCAGTTTAATTCTTTTTAATTTTCCCATTATTAACATTTTCTGCCTTTCAATACAGGATTCTGAATACTCACACACCTAGATCATGAAGATACATGCAGTCCGGTTTTGGGCAGGTTTGATTTTTCATAAAGTGAGAACAGTACTTTGTAGTTCCAAGGGAAGTTTTAACTGTCCTTCCATCAACAACAATATTGTTGACTGCTTGAATAGCACGTAGGGCATCGTCGGCTTTATGATACGTAACATAAGCACTTGCACTAGGCCCCTGCAACAAAAGTTTCAGATCAAACAAAGGAAAACAGAAAACTAGATTCGTATTACAAATTAAATTTCATTATTGCAACATCACACCCTTGCTAGAAGGGCATCAATGGCATATCAACACATGCACACATCAAGAAAGCATAAACATGCAGGCATTTAAATTAACCTACAAGAATACAACATAATTAAAACACACTTTCTATATTTTATTGGTCATCTGTGCATTCTCTCAGTACTCATGCAACTCTATCACAAAAATCAGTAGGAGATGATTTTCTGCATAAAGGCATAGAAAATTAAATTACATTTCAGAATATTCAGCTAATGCCAATTATGACAATATTATGTACATATTCGTACATAAATAGTTTTAAAAGTAATCTACTAAAAAAAGAAACAAATGAAAATTTAAGACAAATTGATGTCTGGAAATTGATTCAAACACTTGGGTTTGCAACTCACTGACCCACCAGAAAATATGTGGCACTGACTTTAATAATCAAATTAAAGACACTTTGCCAAGAATAAGGTGTTCAGCATCAAATTGTTGTATTTGCTCTATAGTAATAATTCAAGAGTATAAGCATAAAAGAGTGTTCCTAATTACTCAGTCATGGTCTTTCTTTAAATGAACTGCATTTTAAATTCCATGAGAACTAGTAACTTTTGATATCTAGAACCTAAAACCACTTGAAAGATTAAACCAGCATTGTTTTAAAAACTAACTCTCTTTGCTCACTCTTGCATTAAAACAGAGCTACAACATTTTCTCAAAGATTTCTACCTTGTCGTTAATATTTAGTGGATAAAAAGAGTAAGAGACTATAAAAATCACAAATAATACAACCAAAACTCAGTGAAATTTTGCATTTCACATGCATTTAAAATCCTCCTTGGCACAAAGCTCACAATTTTAAGATTCTTTATACCAGTGCTCCTTTCTGTATTTAGGTAGGTACTGTTAATAAAGATCTGACACATTCATTAATGCCTGTTGCCAGACAAATAAGTCAAATACGAATATCTCCTGGATGAATAATTGTGTCAAATGAGGGGTAGATGTAAAATTTATAACTATCAGTTTATATCAATTAATGAATAACACAAGTTGTAAAATAAACAGTATGATCAGTAGAAGCAGATTTAATCATGTTTCATACATAGGGCTGCTAGTTGTTTAATTAAGTCGCTTTGTAAAAATCAAGGCCATCAGCAACTTCTTAATTACAATAATTACAGTAACAACATTACAGCAACATTACTGTAATTACATTACAGTAACAACAGTAATAACATTAAAGGTATCAAATTACGTAGTCTTCTGTATGTAATCTTCATGTTATTTAGTTTACAGTTTTACAAAAATTTAATGATTTTTACACATCCAGACATGCATTCAAACATTCAGTCTTAGGTTGCCAGTTTGAGTGAACTGTTGAAAAATGAAAATTGAGAACATGTAAGTACTTTATGAGTGAATTAGTTCTGAGATTCATTATGGTTAATTTTTTAATTATTTTTAGAACTCACTTTGCACAGTTAAAAATCCTAAGTATAAACCAGAACATACCAAACATTATGTACAAAGAGCCTAATTTAAACCAACATAAAAATCAATGTATGCAAAAATTATTGTATTGCAGAAGATTGTGACATCACTAATTATTGAAGTAATATATTTATAGTAAGCCTTTCTTACTCCTACACTCCCACTTTTTCCCCACCTGACAAACCATCTTGCTTACGACCTTATAAATATCCAGGTGAAGTTTGCAAGTTTTATGACAGAACTCTGAGAAAGTATTTACACATCTCTCATTAATAACTTGGAATTTACAACTGGCTTTTGGAAAATTAAAAAAAACAAGTTAACTGTAATCAGAAAAGTGAAAAACTAGAATCTTTTAATAAAGACAAAATACAAGATCTAACAATTGGAGGAAGACCACAGAAAAAAAAACAGAGGTAATAATACCACATTTACCTGAATAGAAGACTAGTTATTTTTCCTAAATATCTCATACGAGAAATACAAGGTCACCTTTATTCACATATTATGTCTTAGTTCACTGGGATCTGTTTTTACACTGACTTTCCTCATCAAAGAAACTTGGAACGCTGCTATAACAATACACTAAAGACTATAAATACAACCTGTATCAATAAAAACATTAAGTTTGTAGACATGAGAATTTGCAGTTGGCAAAAGATTAAAAAGAAATAATCACCTTCCTAGAAATATGCATCAAATCCACCGAGAAGGAACTATTAGAAAGTTCTTAGAAACAAAATACCTAATTGTAGGACACTTTTCTGCTCCCCCATGATATCTGCTGTATGAGTACACAATTCACAACTTCATCACATGAATTTAATGTTAATTGTTGTCAAAGAAGCAGAGACTACAAATAAGGGCGTGAGACAAAGCACGTGTGGTGTAAGAAGAAACTGTTTTTAGATTGCGTCAGATGAAGACTAAGAATGCAAATTTAACTAAATAAATTTTAATTAATAAAACATTCAGGAGGCCTTAAAAGTCAGAGGGCAACCTTGTATGGGAGGAAAATCAGAAAAAAATGATATATGTGAATATGAAGTTAGCAGTGATACAAACAACGATGCTAACTGACAGCTCATGCAAAAATATTTAATCTTCTCACCAACAACACCATTTTCTAGTTAATCAGAAAATTTGTGATTTTATCTCAATTGAGTAGTAAGAATTGTTAAAAAGAAAAGAATATTGTCAAGAGGTCTCTTCAAAATTAGACAGTTGTCTTATATTCAGGTAAATACAATAAGATTTTCTAGACACACAGCAACCACTCTCAACTGAGGAGAGCCTTAAAGAAGAGGAGTCTAACATATAAAAGATGAAGCATTTAGAGGAAAAAATACCTGTATTAACAATAAATTTTGTTAAATTGCTCTTTAGAACATTTTTTATAGTCACTTAACATGAGACAATCAATTAAAATTGTTTAATTCACACTACCTATTATTGCTATTTAATGTGTTTTAAAATTGAAGTTATTACATTAAAAAATATGAAATAGAATGACTAAGAAAAATTAAAATCTATCGTTAATGAACTATATCAAACCTAAAATACATCATTCATGTGATGAGAGTATTAAGATCCCCTTTCAAGGTTTCTTTTGCAGTTTTTGGATACGTACTATGGTGAACGGGAAAATAAATTTCCCAGAGACATTCACTTTAAGGTAATTAAGGGCAAGGACAAACTGAAATAAATATTTATAAACATTTTATGTAACATTCATTACTAGAGTTCTATCTTATTTAATTTGTGCTAGACAAATTTTATAAGTTGAATTTATTCACAAGCGAAATAAATAATAAAATCCAATTTTAACTTCACAAATGTGAACAGTTTAAGCAGATATTTGCCCACAAATCTGTGTAAAGAAATAACTTATTATTTTAAAGTCACACATTAATAGTAGTAAGTTTTCTCTTGAAAAAGCCGGGTCTCGATATTCCATATCCACTCCTGAGCATTCTTGCAAAGCAATGTATTTCAAAAAACTTGAATGATTGGAAACTCTTGATATTTATATTTTTCTCTCTTCAGAAACCCTTTAGAAACCAAAAAAATCCAATGAAAACCTATAGTGCACAATTAAAGGTGGAGATATAATAGACAGATACACCAGATTACATACTACTAACATATACACATAGGTATTCATGCGGCAGAGAAAATCTGGTATATTTTTGGAGGAGAATAAGAGAATATACGAAAATGTTGGATATAGTAAATTATCTTTCATATTCATATTCTGCTTAGAAATTTTTGAAATTAATAGAATTATTACCAAAAGTGTAAAGTTGGAATTAAAATAAATCTACACAGAAAACTGTGGCTTGTGAATGTAAGTGTTCTTGTGAAAAATAAGTAAGAATGAAGAATGCTTAGATGAAGTAACTCTTACCATAAAATACAACTAATTATTATAAATAATAATAATAATAATAAAAATAATAAATAATAATATTTTAATACCCGAGTCAGCAACACCACTTTCAGAAATTAATATCTTTTTTAATGGAATTCTGTCATTGCAATGTACTATGAAGCAAAGAAATATTTGAGGATTAAAATAAGAAAAACTAAACCAATTTCTTAAATATTTTCTTTCTAAATAGAGGATATTAAGGAAAGTGACCCAAATATGAATCAGTACGTTCTGTGTACTGAATTTGGATAAACAATCATTACATTTTCAGAAAAAAAAAACGTTCAACCTTCTTGTTTGATAAATTTGTGAAACAATCTACAATGGACTAAATGAATGTAAGAAATAATATTCAATAAGGTTTCACTCTATATGACCACAAATTTTCTGTGTATCAGTGAGAACAGTTTCTACTAATTGGATTAAATAATTTTATATAATTATTAAAAATGTTCAATTCCCAATTATAGGATCCATAAATGGTATACAGCAAAAAATACCACAAAAATCTTTTAAGTCATTAACACTTAATATAAAACATACAACACGTCATGCAACATAACATTCATAATATAAAATATAGCTAAAGTAACCTAGCCCAATAAAATACTGTGTCCAACTCGTGTCAAATAATACTTCATCAATATTCCATCCCCACCCATAACATTCACCATGTAAAATATACTGCACTTCTAGCATTCTCTTGCACAACAAATTTAGGTTAATTTTTTACATTCCTACCACTTCTCTGGACAACAACCTTTCACCCTCCCTCACTGACAATAAAGAAGCAACTGACTTCAATCAACATGTCAAATAGCTTCTAGGCTTCCAATGGCATGCTAGCACAGAAAGCCGTCTAACAATCTCATACTGTTACAACTGTAGCAAACATTGCCCTATTTGGATAGGGAAGTTTCTACACATTTTGGTGCATTGTATAAAATGAAGTATTAATGATTTTAACAGTTGTTACTTAGTGTAGCATCACTTGTTATGATTATCAGCTGTATTCTCTTGTGCCGTCATAGCAATGAGTGGTTTCTAAAAAGAAATTTTTTGAGTGTTCATCACATAGGAGATGACAAGCACCAGCTGACACTCAAGCAGTTGAGTTTACATCCTGTGCAATGAAAATAACCTGCAGTGTTGTATCAGGTCAGCTTTCTTCCTGCACACAAACTAACGGTCCTGGGGCGAGATGTCTTCCAGTCTGCAAGGTAACAAAGATATAGACACATTCTTGAAGCAAGATTCTATGTATGAATTCTTGTGACATCAAATTTATCATCAGAACAACACTGAGTTCTCAAATTCGCAAAGTCTCCATTATTACACATTTTGAAGCGACTTCAGATTTAGGTTGTCTTATGAAAGTGGTCAGGTTGTTTTATCCTAATAACAAACACAGATAAGGAACAATTACAAAACAGCCAAAGATACCAAGATTTGTCTGTTTATGATGAGAAAAATACTGTCTTTGAAAAACAACTAACATTACATAGCTTTACTGTAAATGTTAGTTATTTCCTCTAGCAAGGTAAAGCAACTTCCTATAAAAGAAATTGAAGAGTTGACAGGATAACAATTCTCACAGAGATGAAATTAAACAAGTTTGTTAAGTGTGTGTAGAACTTTTGAATCATAAAAAATCCTAACTTACAATTTGGAACTGACATACTCATTTCCAATGATTTCTAATTTTGATGTTTTACTGGAACAATGACTGAATATGCACATCATTTTTTCATAATGAAGTCACATAAAAGTCACTAATTATTAAAAAAAATATTGAATTTACCAAATATCATTTGTTGTATCGCTTGTTGGAAAGTAATCATTGCAGCAGTCAAGATATCAGACACATGGTGAATTTTTCTAAAGATAATTGAACATCATAAATCATCCCAACAATGTAAGAGTATTGTGTCCAACGTCATGTTACAAAGAAATGTATAATTATTGAAACTTAAGAATCCTCAAAAGTTGGACACTTATAATTTAAAATGTGTAAATATCTAAGAAATCAAGCATATCTGCTTACCAACACAGCTGAAAATTATTAACAGAAACTTAAAGAAAATAATTGGTGCAGGGACCAAACTAAAAACTAGGATAACTAGGAAAAAGGTTTCATAACATACAAGATAAAATTCTTGCTATGAAATCACCAACAGCACTGAGTTCCGTACTTAAATTTTAGTTAAAACCGACTAATGGGACTGGAGTCCTCGGTGGACACACATACTGAGTGAAAGTGTCAGCCTTCGCTAGTTTACCATTGTTGAGCTCACAAAATAATTGTAAGTGTGCGCGCGCGCGTATGTGTGTATGTATGTGCGCGCGCGCGTATGTGTGCATGTGCGCGCGCGCGCGCGCGTATGTGTGCATGTGCGCTCGCGCGCGTATGTGTGCATGTGCGCTCGCGCGCGTATGTGTGCATGTGCGCTCGCGCGCGTATGTGTGCATGTGCGCTCGCGCGCGTATGTGTGTACATGCGCGCGCACATTTTGTATATGTGCGTGTACCCGCATTTGTGTGTATGGGTTTGTGTGTGCGTGCACGTGTGCGCGTGTGTGCACGGATGCCGGAGCTTGTGAGAAATTCGGTTATACCACCATAACTGCGATGAATCCATTACACAAATCTCAAATTTCTTATTGCCAGAAGATAGAAGACCACATACCTGCTTCTTTGTAATCTGAATATTTTTATTCAGATAATAGTTTAGGCGACTAAACAACACTATTGTTTAAATACTGATCTGAAATTCCATGTGAAAATATTCTCTTAGGCTCAAAAATTGAACAATGATATTTTGATAAAGATTTAACTTCATATGATGTGCTATTATACCTACACACAAGATGACAACAAAGATGATCTGTCGCATTAAGCCCTGTAAATCGCACAAATATTTTTCAACTACCACTTCCAATGATTATGCTGATGACAAAGGTAAAGAGAAATGTAAAAATAAAATTGCAAGTTGCATACTACTCCATTCCTAACAAAAGGAATTTTGTTAGAGATAATTTAAAAGATATAAAAAGTATCTTTACTTAATCCATGACAATCCTTACATCAAGAATTTCAAATTAAGAGAAAAATGGACAATAACAATAGTTTCCTTTCCATTTTTGAAATGGTAGAATGTAGGGTTAATCATCAATATACTTTTTTTCATTAAGTCAGTTATAGTAGCATTAGGAAGAAAATCAAGAATGATAGTATGCAGCAAATAAGATAATATCACAGCCAATGACACTGTCATACAATTCAATACAAATGCAAAGCACAAAAAAATTTCAATAAACTAATGACAAAACATCTATTCATTTGATCTTGCTTGACAGAAATACATTTAAATAATTTTTGAGGGGGAAAAAGCAAATATACTTCCAAGAATTAGATATTATAATGTTTTCACATCTGTGTAAAAGAAAGTTTGATGTCCAATAAATATTTTCAAAAAATCTTTGAATGGCTGAACCCTCATGGTTGTGAGAGTTGGGGCTTCAAGGGCTATTGATAAAGAGAAGATACTAACTATCAAAAAAGAAAAAAAAATGTTATTTTCATAAATTACATAAATAAATTTGCCCCTCCCAAACATCCCTAATAGTTTTACAGTTTTTTTTAAATTTGAAATATGTAATAACATTTTTAAAGAAGATATGCAAACTCCGCTTTAACATTTCTTCCTCTTTTTGCCTTAGGATATTTGTGTTAAAGCAAATACAGAGTACCAGCTGGTCACCTGAATCTGTTTTCCCTGTGGCTTCCAATTTCTCTGCCTTAAAGCACTAACATAGCCCAATAATATTGTAAAACGTGCCTGAAAGCAAAATGAAGTGAAACAATTTGAACAAAGATTCTGACTATGAATTTTGAAACTCAGAGTCAACTAGAAATCCTCCTAACTCTTTTACCCAACAGAAAAAAATTGCAGTTTAATTCAATTAACATTTTTACTGATATTATGTGTCAAAATTATTTTAATAAAAATTATTCCCAGTTTTAAAATTAGATTTTCTTCATAATGCTGCTGAAAAACTTCAATTCTAAATTTGCAAAAGTTAATTTTTGAAAAAAATTGGAAGTATTTCCTAAAGCAATCCCAAAAATGAAAAGTATTTCCTAAGGCAAAAATATTCTTTTGAAGAAAATTTTGTTGAATGTCTAAAATTTAGGGACTTTTAGAAGATTAGTGGTGACATTGACTTACAACAAAGATTATGATCAAATCAGATCAGATCAGATCAAATCAGATCAAATCAAATTAAATCAGATCAGATCAGATCAGATCAAATCAAATCAGATCAAATCAGATCAGATCAAATCAGATCAGATCAAATCAGATCAGATCAAATCAGATCAAATCAGATCAGATCAGATCAGATCAAATCAGATCAAATCAGATCAAATCAAATCAAATCAAATCAAATCAAATCAGATCAGATCAAATTAGATCAGATCAAATCAGATCAGATCAAATCAGATCAGATCAAATCAAATCAGATCAGATCAAATCAAATCAGATCAGATCAAATCAAATCAGATCAGATCAAATCAGATCAGATCAAATCAGATCAGATCAAATCAGATCAGATCAGATCAGATCAAATCAGATCAGATCAGATCAAATTAAATTTTACTGGAGAGGTGGTATCTGATAAAAATAATATCCTGAAGTATCATTTTGGTTTCTGTCACCAAATTTGATGAAAAAATATGGACATTGACAATGTCAGACCCAACGGTAATGCTGGGACAGAGGAAGGAGCTTACACAAGAGTGTTTAAGCACCCAGAGAAAGAGCAATGATGGCCTACATACAGCTCTCCAAACATTCATTGTTATCAAATTGTTATTTTAAGTTTTCATATATTATGTAGTCTGCTTTATATATCAGAACTATGGTACTGGCCACAATTGAAGGGTTCAGAAGAACAAGGGGAACATTAACCGAGTGCTGAGATATTGAGGGTTTTACTAAAACTTTCACAATATAACTCGGTACACTTTTAAACACAGTGCAGTTGCATATTAGTTCATACTGGAAATAATAACGTATTACATTCAATGCTAATAACTAAATTTCATAAAAAATGTGGGATAGCCCCTTGTTGCCACTAGACACCAGCAAATATTAAAATTCCTTGGAATCCAGAGCAGTTATGCCACACTAAAATTATTGTAGTAATTGTGAATTACATAACAATAATAATAATAATAATAATAATGCTGTTATTATTATTATTATTATTATTACCATTTCAATATCATTTAAGTGAAGAAATCATTTCCAAAATTCTGAACTGGCAATCCAGGCAGATTACATTACTCGCAATGATTGGAAGGTAATATATAGTGCGTCACAAGTGTTTGTTTTCAAGGCACCTAAACACTCTTTCATATTAGTAACTCTCTGTTGCTTTCAGCACTGACATTTAATCACCCATTTTTAGTTTTGACACTTCAAATCTGTTACCAGAAACCAATATTTTCAATTTCTTTTTTTCTACATGAAAACACTTCCATTTTAGTTTAATAAAATATGACTTGAGGTAGTAATCAATCATTTTTTGCTACTTAGCCATTTCAAAATCTTAAAAAAAAAAAAATCAACATTTAAAACTCAATTATCTACGCAGGAAAACAGTTCATATATGAGATGCATTTTATCAGGAGGTAACAAATTCATTCACAGAAAGTTTCGATGAACTGCAAATAAACACTAGGAAAATTATTGGTAAAGATTGCTTTCATTAACACAGACTATTCCACCCCCGAAATTTCTGCCAATAACCTATAAAAGTCCACACTGCAAACCAATTGGAGATGAATTATGTAAAATAATCACTTTTTCATTATCACTCAATTTGTAATTATTGCTAATATTCTGTTCACAAAGAGTCCATATATAATTTTTCTGATAATTACACATGGCATTTTAAAGGACTGACACTATCTGATAACTACTCATTGTGTCACATCAATATAGCATTCATTCCTTCTGCCAGGTTCAGGCTAGAGTTAAATACACATTTATTTTATGTAGCCAGCCATTTCCCTGCATTTACTAAATTTCCGCATTTCCATTTCTCTGTGTTTTCCAAATTATTCCTCTATTTTTTTCAGAAATCTGGTCACCTTGAAATACTTCAGAATTTGTCTTCAGGTAACACAAATCACTGATCCATTAACAAGTTATTTTCTGTAAGACAATTTCTGCTTTTCCCGTTTTCGTTTCTTTTACGATATGAAGACGACCATTGAGTGACACACAGCACATCCAGTTAATACTAAAAATAAACCATAATTTACAGATCAGTGCATAAAGATTGACACAGATTATTCAGAAATAAGTGAAGCTACAGCAGCACATAGTTTCTTTTATTGGTACAGAATACACATTTTAATGCTGAAAACTGTATCCGACTATAATAGTACTTTAGCCATCTCGTGAAACACATACTTCTGCAAAAGAAGCGCGAGAGATACGAATGTGGACCTTTTCGAAATTTCACAGGTTATTATGAAATCGGCTTTGCTCCGATCAGGAGAGTAGACAATATTTTGGCAGTTTATAAAATAGTTGGACACGTCCGAAGACCGCATTGATGTGCGAAATTCATTTTTCGGACGGCCATATGAGCTCGAGAGCCAGCTGTTGATGCTTCAGTGTCGGTTCAGTACGTGTAGTTTAAGATTAGGGATAATTTTCACGAACAATTTACAATGTTCCAATAGCGCACTTAAAAAAATATTGTAAAAATTGATACAAGTCAGGTCGAAAAGCTAATGAAAATGTAATTCGTGAAAAAATGAGATCCGTATAAATTAAGTCATCAAACGGTGGAATATCCTCAAAGAAACAAAATTCTCCAACTTTGAAACGAAAAAAAATTCTATAAATTGTCCATCTTCTCTGCAAACGGGAGGGACGAAATTCCTCAATTTGGTAATCCTGTGGAGCTGAAAACCAGCTCTCCACTGTTAGCAGTAACATGGCTACTTTTCTAACGCCCGGAGCAAAAAAGTTCCAACCTCCCCCAGCTTCCAGTTATTGAAGTATTTTGATAAAGAAATTTTAGAAACGATTTAAAATTATGATCAAAATCAATTAGAAATATGTTTGAATGATGGTTCCTAGTTTAAAATACAGCCTCGCAAAATTCATAATTACATCTAAAATTTTATTTAAAAACAATTTTATATTTTATATAGTAATTAAGCTTTTAACTGATAATTCAGTGTTGATTTTTCCAATTGTAAACATATAAACTTTAAATTGTTTTAAGGCCCGAATAAAATTAAAATGTAATTGACATTTCGTGATCACGTGATAACGCCAGCACCGTAACCTACGAAACAGCGAATCAGAAGCTCCGACATTTGCACATTGTTGTCACCTAACATAGGAAACAAAGAAAGCGCATGCCTCGAATGTTGTAGTTAATCATTTGAACGAAGTGGAAGTGTTGAATGTGAGGTTAGTGCGTTTTAAAGTGCATAAGCGTGTGTGGAATTTCTGAGTAACGGCGTAGTTAGATGTGTTTTTGTGTTAATTGTTTTAAATCTTCCTTGTTATCGTTTATTGTCTATTGCTGACGTTTCGATAATCTGTCTTCTGACATGTCAGAAGAAAGTGGCAAATGCGGCCGTGGCCGTCGGGATTCATACCGTAACGTTTGTTACTTTTGTCATACAACAGTTGTAGTTTTGGGAATAATTGGCACAGGATCAGAAAGGGTAAGTTCGTATTTATCTTTCTTTCACCTGTTACGAATTTCTCGAGATTCTTTTCTTGTTCGCCCAGTATAGTGTTGAGAACAGGCGGTAAAGCCCATAGTATGCGGCACCACGCCACCCAACTGTCAACTACATTCTAATTTTATTCATACTATTGTTGCTGACGTCATCCGCACACACTGATCAGTGTAGAAGCAGGGTTCGGCAACTTCAAAAATAAAACTACCTTTGGAAATTTTTATATAGTGATTTTTCCAATACTGCGTGCTACAGTTTTCAGATTTATAATATATTAAAAATGCGACGGTGTTCGATTTAGCGAGGTCAATAGATTTTCGAAAAA
>JAHLJT010008446.1:130909601-130956109 GCA_031308135.1 Acheta domesticus
CTAATGAGCGAGGTCGAGCGGTTCTGGCATCCCTCTCTCTTCTTAATGTAGAGCTCGCCAACACAGGAGACGCACACACCTTTCGGAGAGGGGGCGCGGGATCTGTTGTGGATCTGACGTTCATGTCAGATAACCTATTGAGAATGGGAGTGTCCTGGAGAGTTAGTGAGCACTATACCCATAGTGACCACCAGGCACTTTTGTACGAGGTGAAAAATCAACGGAAGGATAATTTTGCACCGAAATATCAACCAGCTGGGTGGAAAGCAAAAATGTTTGACGAAGTTTTCCATGTTTGGAGACGATAGTACCAACAGGTACCGCATATGACAAAGCAGGGCAGGTTATAAAATGGGTAACCAAAGCCTGTGATGCGGCAATGCCTAGACGGGGCACAATCATTCGACGCTCACCAGTTTACTGGTGGAATGAGGAAATAGCCCAATTACGCCGGCAGTGCCTTCGAGCCAGGAGACAGTACCAGAGAGCTCGTGGCAGAGACATCTCTCTACAATTGCAAGAGCAATATAAACTCGCTCGAAGGCAGTTGAAGATTGAAATCCGCAAGAGCAAACGCGTATGCGCCAAAAGTCTGTGTGACGAGGTCGAAAAAGACCCATGGGGTAGGCCGTACAAGACGGTCATGAGTAGGTTGAGACAGAGGCACCTACGCTCTCCAACTTGCCCCAACATGTTGCTCAAAATTGTGACAGCCCTATTCCCGACCCACCCCGCTGAAACAGTTAATACAGCGTTATCTGACGTAGAAATAATTCCTCCAGTCACGCAGGAAGAAGTTCTTCACGCAATCAGAAGAATCGGCAACACAAGGCTCCCGGACCGGATAACATTCCCAACATTGCCCTCAAGACTGCGATACTCGACCACACCGACATCTTTGTGGATCTCTACTATTCTTGCTTGAGAGAAGGGATGTATCCAGAAAGATGGAAAAAACAACGTCTGGTGCTCCTCCCTAAGGGGAATAAATCTCCTGAAAATCCATCGTCATACCGGCCACTGTGTATGCTTGACACAGCTGGCAAGGTTCTGGAGAGAATTAGTACCAGGCTGGAGAAAGCTGTAGAGGAAGGAGGAGGTCTTTCGGAAAACCAGTATGGTTTCCGCAGAGCCCGCTCGACAGTTGACGCCGTCCAGCTTGTCATTAACACCGCCCGACAAACAATTGGAGGAAGTAGATGGAAGGGAGGCCCAAAACAGTATTGTGCTGTCGTTACGTTGGACATTAAGAATGCAGTCAACTCGGCCAGGTGGAGTAATATTCACCTAGCTCTCCACCGATTTAAGGTACCAACGTATCTGAGGAAGATGGTGGCTGAGTATCTGAGTAATAGAGCCCTGATCTACCATACAGATATGGGCCGAGGGTACACAATGTCACTGCTGGTGTCCCACAAGGGTCGGTATTGGGCCCACTATTGTGGAATATGATGTATGACGAGGTCCTTCGGCTTCCCCTCCCAGAAGGCACTAATATCATTGGTTTCGCGGACGACATTGCTATCGTAGCCGTTGCAAAATATACTGAGGAAATTGTGTATATTTGCAACGAAGCGATCGCTATTGTTAGTCGGTGGTTGAAGTCCTCAGGGCTGCAGTTAGCTGAGCATAAGACTGAGGTTATCCTGGTCACTAGCAGGAAAAAGAGAGAAACCATCACGATCAAAGTTGGAGACCACCGTGTTACATCGCAGCCGTCAATCAAATATCTTGGTATCATGATTGATGCCCGTCTCACATTTGCGGATCACCTGACGTATGCCAGCAATAAAGCGGCGGTAGTTAATGCTGCACTGTCGAGGCTAATGCCCAACATAGGGCCCTGTCAGGAGAAACGGAAGCTTCTGGCCTTGGTTGTCAGGTCAGTCTTGCTCTATGGAGCCCCAGTATGTGTCAACTCCACGTCAAGAAATAGCTACGTCCGAGGGATGGCGTCAGTGTACAGGTTATCAGCATTGCGGGTAGCTTGTGCATTCCGCACTGTGTCAAACGATGCAGTGTGTGTCATCGCGGGGATGCCTCCGGTCGATATCTTAGCGCAGGAGAGACGGCGGCGATATCACAAAGAGGAGAACCCAGACTGCTCGACAACACTGCTTGAATGGCAGGATCGCTGGGACAAGTCCATTAAAGGAAGATGGACGTACCGCATGATTCCCTCCATTGCACCGTGGATCAACCGTAAACACGGGGAAGTAAACTTCTGGCTGACTCAGCTGTTGTCTGGACATGGATGCTTTCTGGCATATCTCCACAGGTTCAAGTTGGAGGATACCCCCTTCTGTCCACTATATGAACCTGCTGTCTAAGACGCCGAACATGTGTTTTTCGAGTGCCCACGATTCCATCTGCAGCGACGGCACGTTATGAGTATACTCGGGATCGACCCGCTGACACCCGAAGCAATGGTCGGGTGCATGCTCGCCTCAGAAACCAACTGGGCTGCGGTGAGCGCATATGCGCAGACCACAATAGCTGAGCTCAGGAGAATAGAAAGGGAAAGAAGGGAAGTCGACTTATCCTCCTTGGATCCTTCCTACGATCTGGGGAAGAGAAGTGGCCTGTGACTGAGCCACTCTGATCCACTCCCCGTGATGTAATGTCTAACGGCGGTTCCGCGGGGAGGATGGAGGAGAAGGGAGGTAGTTTTAGTGAGTAAAAATCTCACACTATCATGTGGTACGGGCCACATGGTGTCTTTTGAAGATTTCCACCTACCCTCGTAAAAACGCACGCACGCACGCGCGCACACACACACATACACCCACAAAAAAAAGTACATCTCAAAAATCTGGCTTCCATCTCAAATCTTACTCATAAATCAAATAAACAGTTTTTTAGGATAGATCAAATGAACTGGCAAGAAAAAATATATAAAAAGAAAAACGTTTTCCAAATATTCCTCAATATTTGTGTAGTTCCTACTGATACCAGTTTATTGTTCAGCATTCTCTAACTTTTGTAGGTTTTTGCAGTTGCACCTGATCCCCTTGTACGTCCTTAGGTGTGTCCTTGTGTGTCCTTAGGCTGAGAAAAAAAATGACTTTTTGATATTTCAGTTTTAAATTTTTGGGAAAAGTTTTCTTGTATTACTTCCCTGGATCTGCGCCTGATCTTAGCAAATTACTAAGTGGAAAATGATTTTCAGTTCAATGTATGTAAAGTTGTATGCAATGTATACAAAAGAAAATTGAAGCAGTAGACATTTCATAAAACGACTAAGAAAGTAAAACCTACTATATTTCTCTGATGGTATGGCCCTTTCGAAGTGTTTCAGTGTAACAATACATTTCTAGGCTACCAATTTTTTGTGGGCATTTCTACTTAATAAATTTCTTTAAATTAGCAAAGTTTCTAATTTGCTAGTATAATAACATTGGCTTCCACAAAACAGTCAACTTATTTCTTAATAACAAATTAAGGACAACTGCAAAAACTGGCTAGTTGCTTCATCACATGACACATGACGTTACAATAAACAAGAATAAAACAAATACAATACACAACCACAGTAAAGACAATTATAACTCGGGCTGAGGCGCTTATGCGAGTTTTCAGTCTTAAAATATTCCACAAAAATTCTGAAATATGCACTGTGGCTACAAAAACACGCATTTAATAAGTATATACATCTTTTTGTCACCTAGGGGAAGAGGTTATATCCAAATTGAACACAGATTATCTGCTTCTGCACATTTTATTTTGGATTAAGAACACAACAAGGAGTTAAAATTTTCTTAAGATTTTCTGTTCTAGGGAGCTCCTATCAGACGGTATTGTCTTATATTTTGAAAACACATTTCCACATTGTGTGATGTGTTGGGAGCATATTTGTATATTGCCTCATTTGTACTCATATGTACTCAATTCATTTTCTGAAAGGCAGGTACACAGGGAATGTATTTTCTCTGATTTTATAGTCATCTTCCCAAAGTATCATTTATCCATCTATTTTTATATATCCCAATAAATTTTACTTTGCTAGTCCTGGCTATCAGTCATCTAAAGTTTTCATATACGTGTATTTCAACCATCAAGAAACTTATGCATTGCCATTTTAATTTTTATTGACAAATAAATGAGCCTTTTTAGACAAAAAAGTCAACAATATGGAAATAAATACATTTTTTATGTCCAAAACTTCTGGAACACTCCTAATATGCAATGTATGCAAACCATTTGCTATGCCGGATCCAATGAACTATCCAAAATCCGAGAAACTGATTTTAATTTTTCATAAATGACTTAACATTAAACATGTTGGATGAACTTCCCAGTCTAAACCCTAGTTAAACAGGGATTTGGTTGAAAATGCAAAAGTATGTATTTTAGATGAAAGGTGGAAGGACATGTAAAGAGAACACAACTGACAAGGTAGTATTTCACTAGAATCTTCATTCCAAAAGCTCAATGAAAAAAATCTTCAAACCTTTACATGGTATTAAAAAGAAGTGATTCTTGGGGATATTTGGAGAGAATACAGAAGTATTTCAGTAAATGAAGAATGTTGAAGATTCACTGAGTTGACAGAGAAAAAAATACAGCAAAAGAAAATTAAAACAAAAGCTGTCCATGGAACATGCCCAAGAGGAGATGCGCCAAACAAAAACACAAGTTTTGGTAATCTTTTTGGAAGGAAGGAAAAAATGAAGTGGAATAAAGTACATCAGATAGATGAGGGAATAAAGTACATCAGATAGATATGTATTGCATAACTGACATTAAAGGAATAATGACTTGAAGACAATATGCTGTGGAGAAATGCTGCCCTGGCATGCCGACATTACCACCCATGACCACACAAGGCCTTTGATTTTGACCATTTTCAAATTTAGTGTGCATATAGTTAAATTTAATTTAGATATTTTGTCCATCTCTTGAATCTATCTATAAGCATATTTATTCAGATACGATACTTTTATTCTTATTCATGACTTACATAATCAAACTAACCCACTCAAGTGTTCCACAATTTTTCTTCACACATGTTTTGTATGTTTGAAGTCCATGTAGCACAATACCCCATTCCTCAGTTCTCCTCTCTGCATTGCTGCATTTCACTTAGAAGTTGCTCATTGTCCAGTCTTGCCCTGGCCTCTAAGCAGTGCCTCTACTTTCCAGGAACTCTTTCTATATCTACAAACTGGTCTAATTCAGCCACTTTGCAACTTCAGTTCAATTCTAATCTATCTTAAATAAATGAAAAGTTGATACATTAATAAAATGCTATTTCCAAACATGATTTTATTTCTGGCCACAAGACACATTCCTATTGAGAAGGAATGTAATATTTTCTGACAGGAAATGTATTATTGTCGCATTCCAACAACACAAAATAAAGTACAAAGAAAATTCATTTCATTATAAATCAAATCTCAAGTCATTGGATTAACGCTCAAGGCAAGATTAACTATTCCTTGAACTGTTCAGGAAAGAATGTTGTTGCATACATTATTTTACAATGTGAATGCTGGCCAACTTTTATAATCTCTTTCCATCAGTACTGGTCCCCCCATTCCATTAAATTGGACATGCAGTCAGAAGAGAGACTAAAGAGATTCCAAATTGGAGAAGTTAGAGAATCAAAATTCATTAAAATAAAAAGGACTTCCAAGAACGTGATAACTTTCATTCAAGGTACAATATTAAAGAACTCAAGATGTCATGTGTACAGTGTTATTTGAGAACAATACATCAAACAGTAATCACATGACCAATAATTTGTAAGAAGTATGAAAGAAACATATTTGAATTAGTTCACTTGGGATGAAACTTTTCTTTTTCCAGAATTTCAACCTATGTAGGTTTACAGACAAATAAGGATACTTTATGAGAAGGCATAAGGATCACATATTTCCCACCCACACATATCCAGTTTGGCAAGTTCACCACTTCTATTTACTAATAAATGTAATGAGTAAACAATCTTTAGACAGGGAGGTTGATAAAGCTTCAGAAATTCATAGATTATACATAAACACAATGACAAGTTGTTTACTTTAGTGATTTTGCTTGTATAGAAATTTTATCTCCATGAAACATGTAACAGAAATGACCAATAATACACACTCCTCAATAAAGTACTTAATCCCCATAAATCAACAGAATTTTCATTTTGCTAAATTTGGGCATGTACTTTTGGACTTTGAAGCTGAGAAAATGGCTGATGAAGTAGTAAATTCAATAGGTTTGTACAGTCCCAATAATTTCTTGATGTTATAAGAACTTTATCTTCTAGATTTCAAAAATTTATTTCACTATTTCTCATGCCCTATCCTCAAGCACCCAGGTAACCTTTAACAATTGGTTCAACCTCTAGAACATTTCAGCTTAGCTCACAAATTTCCAGAAAGTTTAAATCAGAAACAAGAGATCTTCAAGCCCTTCTACAGAAATTCCACTTGTAAAAACACACTTAAAGAATATCTTGTTACAAATTTAAATTTAAAACATTTGTCAGGATGTCATTTCACAAATTTTTTGAGAAAATTATTTAGCTATTTTGCATTACCGTCATACTATATGATTGAGAAAATCTGTCGTCGACTTATAATGCCATCCAGGAGCAATGTGTACACACAAAACAGTTCCTAAATGACAATGAGACTAATGCCTTCATATACCAAAATATGCAAATCTTATGAACCAAACATTGATTCTTCACTGAGAAGTAGCTCTTTGATAGCAATTGCACTTCAAGTGCAGGAGAGCACAAGCAAGACAAATTCTAAGATCTTCCAAAAACCCGTTTTTCCTGGGGTTGAATGGCATCCATACCAAATTCTGACAATAAAAATCACTTGTGATAGGAATTCTCTCAGAGCTGATGGAGGAAGGAGGTAGAAATATGCCTCAAATTCCCCAACGAAAAAATTCCATTTGCACAGCTTATACAAATGTAAATTTTACACGAAACGTTTTTACGAGATTCAAGGTATCTTAAATTTTTTGTTTTTTTATTAACTCTTCATTTACTCAACAATCATTAGAAAAAAATTCAAAAGTCTGTACAACAAACAGAATATTTTGACTGTCATCCCAGTGCAAGCAAAAGAACTAAAAATTCATGTAACATCTAGCATCTTGAGAATTAATTTATCTTCCATTTGATGTGAATTTTAAAGTTATTCATTTCATTACAACAAACTAAAGTGACACATTTAAAAATGAGAAGGCACAGAGAACAAAATATCAGAAGAAAAGAACACAAAAAGTTAAAATCATGAATGCAAGGTGATGTTCACAAATGCACAAATAAAAACAAATTGAACATGTGGAACTTAACAAAAAAGGCAACACCTAAACTCAATAAAAAAATTCTGATTATTTCTCTGCCTTTTCACTTTCTTAAATTCTCAATAGATTCCTACTAAGAAAATATACATGAAATATAAACATCAGTAAAAACAAAGCCAAAAAAAGTTTGCTTTTGGAGTCAAGAAATAATTTTTTCAAAAATCTAACTTCGTTAATAAATTGTTATTGAGGTGAATTATTTACAAGCTCTTATTCAGTCATTTATCATTAAAATTCATTAATTTTGTTGAAAGTCTTCATTAAAAAATAAAAAAAAATTGTAAAAGAATTTTATAAAAAAAATGCAATTTTACCAACATAAGTTGGTTAAGATATAATTTGTGAATAACTGTTTTCTGCAGTTGGCTTAGAATGTAACGTTACCACGGTCTGTACTAATGTCTATTTGAATTTGTGGCAAAATGTCTTTTTTTTCTGTATCATGAAACTGCTTTTTTCTTTCCTTTATTCTTCTTCATTTCCTTTTCTTTGTAAATCATTAATACATAATATGCTTTTGTGTTAAGAATGTTATCCTGATGAAAGAACTCTTTCAAAATGATTTGATTCAATAAGTTACATTGTACATATTTATTGTATGATAAATTGAAAGCCTAGAATACATTAAGAACTATTTACAAGTACAGAAAACCCCTCATATCTGATCTCCTTCCCAATTCTTCACTAATTCCCAACTCCTACTCAACATGAACCCACACACATTCTTGTAGTACTTCACTACATAGCATAGTATATATGCATGTGTACATCAATATATATGTTTATAACATAATATAAATACTACCACATTATAGTATGCATGTACTAATTTATTTGGATTTTTATTCTCTCTTTCTCTCTCTCTCTTTTTTGTTCCTCTGATTATCGGACTTTTTTTGTACCGACCATCTCCTAGTCCCCTGGATATGCTTATGACAGGCCTCACTCAAATATGTTTAAAAATGACTAATTTTCTACTTTGACCCTTTAGATCAACTTGCTCTTTTAAATCACCCTCATATGTAGTTGCCCATCATACTTTCATGCTCCTTGATATCAATATTTCCATAAATTCTAACAAAAGCATGCACCCAGTTCTTTGGAATAGGAATAGTTTCTAGAATACTTGTGAGCATAAGAATTCTCATAGAAGTGCAAAATTTATTGTTTACATTTATTCATGCTTATTAAATGTATTAAATTGAAAGAACAATTGTAATCCACGTTCTTTCCACATTTTAATTTATTTAATGTTTTTAACTTATGATTCGATAAAATAATAAGTAAAAGTAACTTTTACTTAATCAAATCAGTTTGGGAAAATTGTTATATTTTATCACAATAAAGAAACATTCTCTATAGCATATGTATAAGTGCCAGAAAAATATTATGGAAAATAAACAAAATTTTACACCAATTCAGAAAAACATCAACACTGACAATTGTTTCATTAAAGAAAGTCAACCAGTTATTTGTAAGTGACCTTGATCAACTTCACTAGTGACTGTGGAAATTGCTTTAATGATATGTTTTTAATATAAATTTCATTGCAATTTTTTGGCAAAACTTCAGCTAAATTAAAGAAATTTCATGATTCAATGGTAAGAAATTACAATAAATAGTCAAACACCCACCTCTGATAACCTTGCCCTGAATTTAATCAAAATTTTTGAAGAGCTTCCTTCACTTATACCGAGTAAAATATTTATTTTAATCCAAGTTACCCAAAATATTTCACCAAAAGTCCAATTTATAAACAACATTAGTTCCTAACCATAAAAGCAAACTTTTGTTATATTTACTACTACTACTACCGGTCCTCACATTTTCATGTAAAACATCCAATAAAAAGTTAAGAAAATTAGGCAAAAGATTTTGTTACATAGTGTAATATCATACACAAACTTAATAAACTAAGAAAAGAATTCTCTCTTTTCACTGTAATAAAATAATGACAAAACAAAAGCAAAATACAAGTTGCAACTGAATATGTCAAATATAAATACATAAAATCGTGCATTACATCAACATCAACTACACACAATCAGCAATTTATGTAATTATTCTTCAATAACTATGGAAATATACAACAAATAGATAAACAGGAGTTGTACACACATGCAAAGTGATACAATAGAAGTAAATTTTAGTAAACCATACATGAGTACATGAATATGTAAACAATGAGGGCACATAACATGCAGTGTTCAATCATTAAATGGATATGACATGCAGAGACTAAAATGAAGTAATGACAAAAGGATATTTTCAGGGAAATCTTCATAAAATTTAACCTTTCCATTGGACCATCATGAATACCTATGAATACTCAAATTCAAGTTCTATTTATAGAAGAGGTGCTACAACAGTACATTCTTTCTTGTATTATCTTACATGGTTACACAATATTATATTACTAACTGAACCCACGAAAATGCTTTCCACCCACAATGTTTGCCTTAATTGCATTAACTCTGCAATCATTGCTTCTGTTCGCCACCAGCACTGGTGTAGGTTACCAACATTCCAGACATACCCAAAATAAAGTTGAAAATGGCAGTTTTTGAAATTTCTGAAGTTTTACAGAAAATTACAGTTGGGCCATTTTTTAAGTATACTAAGCTTTATAGGAAAATAAATTAAATTTGAAGGCAAAATTTTGAGCCATTTTTTAGAATATTTCAAAAATATCCTACAGGCTTCATGCAAAGATTCTCCATATATTAAAAGATCCATTTCAAATTCAAGGGGCCGTGACATCATCCAGATTGTTCAGGGGGATATTCACTTTGGTGAAAATTCTGTATGCAGTTCATGTTCACAGTTGGTCTGGCGGATAGACGGATAAATGTTTTCAGAGACACCCAATTTTTCATTATCAAGGACACCCAACGTTTATTTTGACTATACTGTATATTTGAGAAAGTATTACACTAAATACTGGAGTGTGTAACAAGAAAAGAACACTTTTTCAAGGACCCCAAAAATGTGATTTTCTGTCAAAATAGCAACGCTTTCCTGCAGAATTACAAAACTATCTCTACATAAGAATACAAAAAAATAGAAAGTAGACAATGGCCATGCTGTAGAATGCATAGTCAACATATTTTTCCTCTGCTAGTATATCGACACTACAGAAGAAAAATACTCTCCAAACATTTATGAACTGATATTTAGAAAACTTAGAAGAAGAAAAATTACTATGACTTCCATTATTGCCAAATCATTAAATTAACGGCATTTATTCTTTTAAACATCTGGTTCTTTACTTGAAGCAGACTAATATTCATCTAGAATATATTCAGTTAATGAATAATCAAAACAAAATAAAAAACAAATCATGCAGAAATCCTTCAAATTCCATTTGCATCTACATGCAGGACTACTTTAGTGGAGAGACAGACATTAACAAAACAATGTTTATTTCATTATTTCTGACATTTTATTACCTTCTTATTAGTCTCAAGACTGAACTGGTTTTGAACTGTCATTGACAGTATTGTCTTCAATATCAATCAAATTTCACACCTACAAAACTCTTACGTGATACCAAAGCATATCATGCTTTATATTAAAGAATTGCAATACAACATCCTCAAAACATGCATTTATGAAATGTAAGATGAACACACATGCCCGCCCACGCATATGTAGGCATTGATTGTCATGGAACATAAAATTGACCACACTTTTTGTCACAAGCAGCTATCCACTAAGCAATTTATTAACTGCACTAAACAGTTTCAAAATAGATCACTGCAAGAAATGAAAATAGGTTAACTGGTTTTTGCAAGGATGGAAAGGATGCTTCTTCCTTTTACTTAATTTTGCCTTATGTAAAAAAGGACTATTGTCACTTTGGTGCACTGTAACATTGCATTGCATTGAATAGACATAAAACTAATCATTCAAATAGTTAAACACACAAAAGTAAGTGTATTTACACATACATATTCCACTGCATGCTTTCAAAGCACAAAACTTTTTCAAGTTAACAGAACAAACAAAATGTTTTATTATGATGTTTTAATTAAAAACATTGCATTAAATCCACATTATGAAAATGTATTAAAAAATACATGTACAAATCAAAATGAGAAAGTGAAATTTGAAGTCTCAATATAGATACATAGTTCCCTATAACTTTCTAAACATTCAGTCATATGTCATGTCAGTCTGTCACGGTAGGTACAAATGTTACTAACAGCTGTCATCACTTCATCTCACACCTGCAAGAGTACACTAACCCAAACCAGATTAGACACAAAACAAACTTCAAATATAATCCTGAAGTCAACACTAGCTGATTTTGAGAGTTCTACAGAAGAACACTTATTTGCATCTCATTAGAAATGCTCTTTATTGAAGCTCATATGGAATTTAAACCAATACAGGAACAAGAACCACATTATCAGAGCTAGACATGTGTCAAAGAAGAAAATAACTGATGGAAAAAGTCATTTACAAAGATATCTTGGTACTGCCAAACTGAAATTTTGTGACACCATTTGCAATAAATAGATCAAGCAATAGAATGAACTGTGACTTGCAAATGTTGTATAACAGACCCAAATTTTGGATTTCAAATAACCTGTGTAATGGCTACACCTGCACTTCTCAGAAAGCAGCAAGGGAAGTCTCCTAAAAAATGGCGCATACTGTGAGTGAACTTTCCCACAAAAGAAAAAGAAAAAAAAAGAAAAAAAAAAGAGAGAGAGAGAGAGAGAGAGAAAAGAAAAGAACTTCACCAGAGCCCACTTTTCATCACATGGCTCAATGTACTGCCATTATAAAACAATCCTCCAGACAATGTAAATGTGATCTTATATCTGTCTTCAACTTCATCTCGAGTTGTGGAAGAGAATCTGTTTTTCCAAGCGAGGTGATATTTCATGGACATTAAAACTACAAGTGTAAAACAAAGGCAATAAGGAATTGGATGAAATGAACTGACAAAAGGAGCAAACAAAATGCTGTGAAAATGCAGTGATTAATTAGTGATTATATGCATATATAGTTTTATCAACCCAGTGGCATATTTATTGAAATGTGCATGCTCAACAAAATGTACCAAATACTCTCGACTGCTGATAGTAGCTACCATGTGACTACAATGAAAAAGCTCTTATCTGCAGCAACATTAAAAGCAAACACTTCTAGCTGATGATTAACAGATTTTTACATAAGAATTTGAGAAGTTATTGCTAATGCTATCACCAAGCTATTAATTTTTACTTCATGCATCAAGCAAGACAAATTATAAAATGACTTCTTGGGCCCTATTATACTGATCTCAATGATTTCCACTGCAAATGCCAATGGGTTAATAGATTTACAGCAATACATATCACAATGCAATCATTGGCTGCTGATAGGCTTTAGTGATTCAAAATCACCTTAATGTAGTAGCAAGTAAAGACATTAATCACCCTAAAACATTATAAATACCAGGCACCTGACCCACACAAATGATTTGGAGCACTCAAAAGAGAGCTATAATTAAAGAGTACTTGACTTATTGCTTCACTAAACATGCAAATTGCAAAAATTACTTTAAAAAAAATCACTTACCTGTGATCCAGCATATGAAGTACTTTGATTTATCACCACTTTATGGATTTTGCCAAACTTCCCAAAATACTCATGTTTCTTCAAAACCTAATAAATATATAAAAAAGAACAAAGATAAGGAGATATGAATTTTCTTTTTCTAACATTAAATATTGCCAAGCATAACCATTATTATACATTTCACAAGTCTGGTCAATATCAACTTCTGAAATAGCAATTTCTAAACACAATTTACCTAGTAAAAACCTGCATCACATTACATTTTTAAAATTTATTTCAAAATATTAAAATTAGAATATAAATTTAACAAAAATTTTTGTGCAGTTTTTAAAAATTTTCGTATGATGGCCATAAAAATTTCTTTTACATCTTGAACAATTTTGAAAATTACTTTTGCAAGCAAGATTGCATCTCAGTTGGCTAAGGGTTCCAAACATCTTTTCTGTGTGTGTGTGTGTGTGTGTGTGAGAGCGCATGAGTGCAAGTGTACGAGTGCGTGTGTGCACGAGTGCAAGTGTACGAGTGCGTGTGTGCACGAGTGCAAGTGTACGAGTGCGTGTGTGCACGAGTGCAAGTGTACGAGTGCGTGTGTGTACGAGTGCGTGTGTGTACGAGTGCGTGTGTGCACGAGTGCAAGTGTACGAGTGCGTGTGTGCATGAGTGCAAGTGTACGAGTGCGTGTGTGCACGAGTGCAAGTGTACGTGTGCGTGTGTGCACGAGTGCAAGTGTACGTGTGCGTGTGTGCACGAGTGCAAGTGTACGTGTGCGTGTGTGCACGAGTGCAAGTGTGCGTGTGTGCACGAGTGCAAGTGTGCGTGTGTGCACGAGTGCAAGTGTGCGTGTGTGCACGAGTGCACGTGTACGTGTGTGCACGAGTGCAAGTGTGCAGGTGTGTGTGTGTGTGCACGCGTGCAAGTGTACGTGTGCGTGCAAGTGTACGTGTGCGTGTGAGTGAGTGCACGTGTACGTGTGCGTGTGAGTGAGTGCACGTGTACGTGTGAGTGAGTGCACGTGTACGTGTGAGTGCAAGTGTACGTGTACGTGTGCAAGTGTACGTGTACGTGTGCAAGTGTACGTGTACGTGTGCAAGTGTACGTGTACGTGTGCAAGTGTACGTGTGTGTGCATGTGTATGTGTGCAAGTGTATGTGTGCGTGCACGAGTGCAAGTGCACATGTGTGTGTGCACGGGTGTAAGTGTACATGTGCGTGCACGGGTGTAAGTATACGTGTGCGTGTATGGGTGCAAGTGTACATGTGCATGCATGGGTGCAAGTGTACAAATGTATGGGTGTGTGTGCATGCGTACAATGTATGGGTGAGTGACACGCATGAGTGAGAGCAAGTAAGAGTGTGCATGAGGACATGTGCAACACAGTTACATGGCAGAATGAAACAATATATTGTTGTTTCGCCTGCAAAACCTGCTATGTGCACTTTTTATGAAAATGAGTTACATACACATTCAGGAGCAAGAAACTATTTACAATTGCACAAAGAATTGGTACCTTAACTGTTCGAACTATAAACAGATATTAACAAGTGCAATACAATGAAAAATAACCATTTGAGACAGTTTTAAGTCTCTCCTGTGAAATGATCTTCATTTCTCATAGTTGTTTTCACAGGCACAACAACGATATATAATTTACAAATGAAGATGAAAAGAAGGATAAATAATGTCAGGATTCTTGGTCTGGAAATTTATATAAACAAACACACATTGCAGTAATTTATAATGGCATTTTGACATCCATTATACCAATATTGAGCAACATTTATGGACAAAATACAAACTCCTATTAAAGTGCACATGTATTAATCAATATTCCATTAATACTTTCATTTCTCCAAATTTCCTTCAAACAAAACATCCTCAGAGTTATTGGAAAACTGATTCATATCCATTATTTTATTTAACATTTATATATTTCATAATATGTAATAAGCGAAACAAGTTTTGAATAAAAAATTCCATTGAGGCCTTAAATGTAAATTACACACTATTATACAAAACAAAACAAAAAATTAAAGGTTGCTCTTTATACCTCTGAATCAGCCAGTCTCATTGGTAATCCAACGACAAACACCAGGTTTCTTTGAACTACACGAACGTTAGACAAATGTTTACGATTTTCAGTGATTTTCTGCTTTCGCTGCTGGTCTTTATGTCTCTTCTCAGCCTTTAATTTTGCCACTTCTTCTTGTGTAAGAGGCTTGAAATCTGCAGGATTCTCAGGATAAGCTTTGCGACACGCTGGACAAAGTCCGTTTTCATCTGTCCTAATTCGATGCCAACAGAACCGACAGATCTGAAACATTTTTCACAATGTACACAAATTATTCCTATTTTATAACTATCTTTTCAATTTTTTCTCCTTATAATAATTTCTAAGAAAGTATTTGATTACAGTACAACACACTTAGATTCAACATGCATGTTAACTGAAGGAGATGGAATAATTATGAATATTGGAACTACATGTATACAAAATACAATTATTGTTCAATTGTTTCAAAAATGTAATTTATTCAAGTATTGTTTCATTGACATTATTGCTTTATTGTCGCCTTTCAAACAGCATTAACGGCGAAAAACTAGATCCTGTCAACAATTCATCTCGCGCAGCATTATCGTCGCAACCAATGTTTGTAACCTGGCAGAAATTCTATTGGTATACCTCCCATAATTAATTTTAATAATTGCGCCAGAAATAATTTTTACGAAATCACTTACTATAAAATCCAAATACGTAATGGTTGGAATCTTAAACGAAAAATTGCGTTACGTAACTGCTTTTTTAGCTCCTTTCTCCAAGATTTCTTGCAAACTGACGTCTGATTTGTTTACACAAACTTCCCTTTAAAAAAAAAATAAAATCGCAAGGTACGAACATCCAAGGCGATTCGTCAGGTATAATCCCACAGCTATATCCAAAGTTTTTGGTAAATTTAGCGATATTCTTGCATTAGCACACTTGACATTTAGATCCCAAGCGGAACCGGCACATTCTGTATGTCAGCCGCATGGGAGGAACATGGGAAAAATCGCGGACCTGGGACGCCTGTATTCGTTTCCATGGCAACACTCTCACCCCCTCCCCCCATAAATCCAAAGTAGCGATTTTGATGTCGAAAACTACTAGGAATATGGTTGCGTGTTTCAACATGTTGCTCAAGAAGTATACGCTACCTAAATGTTTACAGCTTCGAATAATGAACGTCGTTTCTCGTATTCTGCCTTAGAGTAAGTTATTAATAATCCTATCAAAACGTGGTGACTGAATTTATTGGTGATAATACTCAAAATTTTGTAAACTCTTTCAATATCTCCTTATTCCGTTTGCGATGTTCCCATTTTCGATTCTCTTAATAGAAGGTTTTCCATACCATCGTTTATAGTTTGGGCGTTTTTCACATCAAAAACTTTGCAGTAACAATTCAATGCAATTCTAACCTCACTAATGTCCATGTACAACGAAATGTCATAAAACTTCGTGACAATTAATAAGAACAATTCGCAACAATTCAAGAAAGCAATCAAACCTGGTATCCACAGGTGCACGGAAAGAAGTTGAGATCATCCACTTCCAGTGGTTCCATACACAAGGGGCATTCAACTTGTTCTTCACCACTCTGGTTCAAAACAGACATCATTGTCTAGCTCACCTGTTAAAACAAGTCAGATAGATTAAATTCTGCAAGATAAAATTCTGAAAATAAGAGTGAATTATCTTAACATTGAAATATCAATATAATATATGAAGTGAGAGGTGAAATGCGCATAGTAAATTTACCCATTACATTCAATTCTGGAATTTTCAATTTCCCAAATAAGCTATCCAGTATTATCATGTACAAATTTTAGCTACACTGAAACACTACATTGGGAACAATTCCTGGGGGAGGGGGTTTACGACAATATAGTAATGTTCAGTAAATTATACCTCTTGAAAACACCTAAATTTCAATATAGTTCATATCCACATTCATTTAAAATAACCTCTATTTGAGCAAAAACCTAATTTCCATATTTGCATAATACATCAAGGATAAGTATTCCTCAATGAAGATTGACTATTAATTTATAAACATTTATTAAGACATTCTTTTCAATCAATGCTTAAAAAAAAACATAAACCAACTTATTCTACAAAACACTTCTTTCTAATAATCTAACACACAAACAGCATTCTTTTTTAATAGTCTCATTATGGAAGCAACAAACAGCTGTTTTCAGCCGCATCACTTTATCCATGTATGAACACAATACAACCAAAATAAAACTAAATCTACACAGATAAATCACCAATGTGTTCCAAGTATCCACATTATCCCAGCTCCTCCTTAAAGCACAAATTTTAATTGTATCACTGGTCTCTTGAACCTTGTACAGTGTATTTCTTTCATTCTGGGTTCTCCCATTTTGGTCTCACTGCCACATTGATAACAGTCACAAATTTTGTACGGGGAAAAAAAAATGAAGATCACAATTGCTAAATAAAACTGGTAATTACCAATTTTAATAGCTATCCCCAATATCTGAGAACAATTTCCACCACTCAACAATCCCAGAGCTCTCAATTACCAGTCATCAATGAGAGAGAACAATCACATGGTAATAACAATTGTCATAAAGATAATAGTAGTGGTTAATAAAGGTAAAAGAAGATGTGATAGCATTGAAACTGACAACATACTGTAACCATTCATTAATGAGATTTACAGTACAATGAACATTTTATATTACATTTACCAAATACATATGTTATGTAATAATTATCATTATCTTTGTTAACTATTTATAAATGTTTATCAAAGATGTGCATAAGTACAATTTATATGTGGGGGTATCCATATATGGATACAGCATTACATTGCACTAGATATATATAAGGTTCATTTTTTTTTAGAACATTTATTGTACCACAAAGAACACAAATCACAATCGACCTAAGTTAATTATTTTCCTACCCTTCTTACAAAGAACAATGACCAAAACAATTAAGATCAATTAAACTGAAAAGTACACCAATTTTAAACAGCAAATAGAAGCTTTAATTTCAATATGATCATATTTTATCATTTTCATTGAAATATTTCTTCCTACAAAAAAATTTCTTTTAATTCTTCAATACATTTTTTGTGGCTAATATTCTCCAGTACTGAAATAGGAAAAAATTCAAGAAAACATTCTAGTAAAGATCTAAAGCTATTCATTTTGAATAAGGTCTTTAAGAGTGCAAATGCATGAAAAAGACTGCCACATCACTTTCTGGGAAATTCACATTTAAATATCACAAAGAAAATTTTGATTAACTCCTAATTATTTTACATATAATTAATTTTCAATTTTTCTTGAATTTGGATGCGATTTATTCCAAAATACGTGAATGTAAAAGCAAACACTAGCAACCACATTAAATCTAGGCTACAGTGACATTTTAACCTCTCCTAACCCAAAAATTCAAAATGTCATATGGTTACAGTAGTTCACTCTTTATACAGACTGCGACGTGTTTTAAGCGCTATTATAAACATTCCAAATCTAAACACAATGAATTAAGCGCACTTAATAAAAGACTAAACTGGAAAAAGTAAAATCCAGTAGGTTCTCTGCAACAATCAGTTTATCTTCACGGTTTCGCACCGATAACGCAAGGTGTATTTTCTGGATACGACTGACATACAAATAGCAGCACATCATCACAAACCACAGAAACACAAACCTGAAAATGTTACAGTGATTTGAAGTCCCCTTTCTCTAGGCTGTCAAACTGCCATGTTGGTTAGTGGGAGACTTTCGAACACTTCCGCTTTGGACCTACGCCCAAAAAACCTTATTCACACAAAATCAACACACGTCAATGAAAATATAACGCCAATATTTCGAGATGCATAACAACCAGCTCGTTCAAGGCGGACATAATTTCACTTCACGACTCCAAATAAGCATTCTCCTCTCACTCGTCATATTTCCCTTTTTGGGCCTAAATTATCAATCTCCCTATTAATATTTCATCTTTTCAGATTTACAATCCTTCATGGTTTAGTTCAGACTTTTCCTGAACTATGAATACGCTGGAGCCTTCAGGGCAACCAATGTTTACTTACGTTATACTTTCTAGCAGAATCTCTTTCACGAAATTAACGGAGACAAAATACGAGTCCAGAGCGCAGCTGTTCGGCGCAGTTCCAACGGAAGTACTTAAATGATAACCCCTAGAAACAAATATTGCATAAATCGCTGGAAAGTTTACAAAGTCGATCATTTTAAATTGTTGGATGAATTCTCTTCATGTTATCATGCATTTATTTTCATTCTGGAAATGAGATGTTCAACATGAGATGAAATACTCAATTGACTTCCTACAGAAGGTAGTTTCCCCCTACGTACCCCATAATTTATATTTGAAAAGAAACTTGTATGAAAAAAGACAGGACGACTTCAAAAAATGTCGCATCAACAATATTCATGATAAAATTGCAAACTCTTATGTAAACACTTTATATAGAAAATCCAAAATAACAAAATGGATCTTGTTGATAAAATTCATATTAAATCTTTGAAATACTTGTTACAGCAATAATCTACTTACACAACATTTCAACATTAAGCATTATTATTTCAACTCTATAAGTAGTACGATGAAACTTTAGTATTAATAATTTTATGTGCAGTAGAATATGCAGTATGTCACTGATTTTTTTTATTAAAGAAAGGAGCGCAATTCTCAGGGTGCTGTTTAAAAAATATTCCTTTTATTATTTTGTTCCGTTCTCTCCCAGATTAAACACACTTATTCAGGAGATGAAAACCTTCTAAGAGACAAATAGAGAGAGAAAAAAGAAAGAAATAATAGGCAACATCTTACGAGTAGATACACATTTGTGTTAAGTACGAATGTACAGATACCATGACACGTGGGAATCACGATGACGTCACCCACAAGCCATGCGCACACGTGCAGCGGTAAAATCAATGGTAACGACCCCGTGCGTAATCGTTGTTTGCGCCAGTTCCATTCATGGAGGATGAAAGTGCTGCTGTTCGTCAAGTCCGCTCGAGGAAGAGTGAACACATGTGAAACATTCACCAACTAAAATAGAGAACACTATGTCTCTCACAAACATTTTTAATGAGTCTTGTATTACTGTCTTGTCAAGCTCAAAAAAGACTCACTTTTGTACTATTGAAAAGTAAGTAAAGCAACTTCAATATTTTGTCACTTTTGGCAAGTAACTATCCTTGCGTGGCACAAAGAGCAGAGAAAACACTTTTCAAGCACTTAAGCATTAGCCGTAATTAAGCAAGAGACGTTACCATGATATTGGGGCACCCAATATTTTAGAAAGAAAATATCCGTACAAAAACGGTAACAATAAATCATTTTGCGCATGTTTTCATTGTTATTTATCAATCAATAACGATGATAAGTAAAAAAAAATATTACAAATATTAAGTTATTCAGTTTTAGGAACAAGAGGCACTGTTCAGTCACGTGTATGGTGGATATTGCCTTTCCACGCCAGATATTATTCATAGTATTAAAAGCGAATAACAATTACTCATTCTCAGGATCTGACGACGAACTCTGTTATGACGCAAAACTGACGCTCAGGTTAAATGTTCTCCATCCCTCCCCCCCCCCAAACAATCGGTCATTCATCTCTCTTTTCCAAATCTCCACGTACGTAGGTTACTAAATTTCAAAACTTGCCTACCTTTTATTCGTCGTAGTTTATGTAAATAATTGAATCTTCTTTAAGAACACTTAACAAAAAAATTGTATCCATTGTACACATCGTTACAATTCCATCTGTTTTCTAGGCCAATAACGAAAATGGTTTTTTTAAAACCTCCTGTTCCAGAGCATTTTGTACCAATTTTCCTAGCTGTCTCTCTGTACTTAATTGTCGAAAGGAAGTGATTTGTTTGGTATCTTTTATGAACTTTGCATTTTTTGTTTTACTTCCCTAGTATACGCTCGCTTCAGCACTCCGACCTTTTAACCAAAAATATTGATTTCTCTAGCTTATTAAGCATTCTCATCGTTGAACTTGGGATACTGGCTTGTGGTGGAAAAAGCCCTAATGATAGACACATGGATGTTCTTCTTCTTGTTCCTTTAGTTCCTTTCGGAGAATAGGGCCTCGACAAAGGATTTCCATCTTACTTGATTTTCTGCAATAGGTATGATTTGTTTCCATGTCATATCAATCTCCCGGATCTCTTCTTCCACTATCCCTCTCCATGATCTCGGCCGACTTTGGCTTCCCTTGTGAGTTCCAACATTGTGCTTCTCTCTCAATTGAATTTCAGGGTTTCCTTAAAGTATGTCCTATCCAGTTTCATTTTCTGCGTTTTATTTGCATTGCTATTAATGTTTCATAGGCTTTCTTTAGCAGTTCTTCGTTTGTTATTACTTGTGGCCACCTAATGTTTAGGATTCTTCGTAGACATCGGTTTATTAATACTTGTAATTTATGTGCTTTCCCCATTATTTTCCAAGTTTCTGATCCGTATAAAAGCACAGATTTTATATTTGAGTTGAAAATGCGTAGTTTTGTTTTTACGGCAATATTCCTGTTTTTCCACACTTCTCTTAATTGTATTAAAAAAACCTTTGCTTTGGTGATTCTTTGTTTAACGTCTTCATCTGCGCCTCCATCATCAATTATTATACTCCCCAGATACTGAAACTTGTGAACATCTTCTACTTCTTCCTGATTAATTTGAACATTTGCATTTATTCAGGTGTCGTGAACATTTGCATTTATTCTTAAAGATCTTGTTTTACTACAATTAATTAATAGCCCCGCTTTCTTTGCTTCCTCACACATATCATTAAGTTTTGATTTCAAGTTCATAAAAATTTGAGAGAGAAGACATATGTCTTCCGCATACTCTAGGTCTTCCAGAGTTTCCGTCAAATCCCATCTAATACCTCTTTTCTCCTTTGTTGTTACTCTTTCCATCACATCATCCAGCACTGCGATAAATAGAAGAGGCGACAGGACGCAGCCCTGTTTTAATCCCAGTTTTACTTCTATTTTATCTGATATTCTCCCTCCGTGCATTAGATAACATCCAAAATCATCGTATAGTTGTTTTATATGTTCAATTAATACTTCATGTATCTTATGTTTCCTTAATACTGTCCAGATATAATTTCGATTTAACGAATCAAATGTCTTCTGGAAATCAAGAGAGACCATATATCCGACTTCTCCATTCTACGCTCTTTTCAGTAAAAATCCTCATGGTGTTAATCTGGTCAATACATGATTTCTCTGGACGAAACCCAGCTTGCTCTCGGCGTATGTATTTTTCAATTTTCTTTATTCTATTAAATAGTATTCTTGGACCAAATCTTGCATGGGACGGATAATAATGTGATCCCCCTCCAATTATTGCAGTCTGTGAGGTTTCCTTTCTTTGGTAATTTTACAAATAGTACATGGATGTTGGCTTGAATTATAAAAATATCGCACAGCATAACCAATACGCAAAATAAAACTTAACTCTAATCTGTTTGTTGCCTTAATTTGACATTGCAAACTCGCAAAAAAAAGCACTCCCAACTTTCGCATGAATTCCCATTAATTAATTCGCGTTTCTTTCAGTTCAGATGATGCAACGAGATCTAAAATATTGAACAATTTGTTTAACAATCAATAACTCAACAATACAGTGAAGGGCGAATTTGTAATCAAGGGCGAACGCAAATCTTTTTAATGAACAATCAAATATATTTTATAAAAATAATAGATCTAGATAAATTTGTGGTGTTTGGTAAATAGTTTGTCATATTTTAATGTTTTTTTTTTTCGAAATGAATTTGTCCCTCATAAAATAGACTCTATTAACATTAGGAAATGAAAAGCTGTTACTTCTTTTATTACACATTATGAGACATTTCAGGTGTAAAAATTAATACTAACATGTTCCTCTTCATATTCTCAGGAAATAATTCTTTTATTATTTCGGTGACTTTCAATTTCCATCGCAATCTGTGGCTCATCGGAACATCGCTAGCCACTGACATTACGTTGACGCGATATTGTTCCATTCAGAGGTGACAATATTCGCTCCCCAATTTCAGTTCTTCGCAATGATTTTTCTTCGTTTGTAGGTGGACAAAGAAGATATTCTCTTTGGAAATACTTAGAAGTTTACTTAACCATTCGACTCACCATAAGATTCTGGATGTTACAATACAAGAGAAGTCGATAAAGTGATGTGTATTACCTACTGGAGTGATGCCTACCAAAGAGTTTCTCAGTAAAATGACATTGGAAATAATGGTAAACTTCATGGCATTGAGCACGCTGCTCATTCATCCTGATTTTTTTTCACATATAAATAATTTTGATTGAAAACCAACCTCAAAATTAGGATCATACGGTTCTGATATTATCAATGAATGAAGAACGGCAAATCATAGAATTTAAACTAACATTTACCGTCACAGTATGGACAAAACGAAATAACTTCGCAGACGTTTCCATGGGCGTCGCAAAGAGGGGGCAACTCCCCCACCTCAAGTCTTCGAACTTCTATCCCCTTTCATATAAAACATATCACAAATATACTTTACACAGTTCACTTTCTCGAATACTTCTTACGTTGTGCACAGGAATATTGTAATACTGTGGCACAAAACGGAGATTTTTCGAGAGAAAAGCTATTATTTTGTGTCCTGGTATAAAGAAAGTGGATAAATCTTTTTCCTATTTGTACTAAATTACTTCCTTTAACACGTTGTGTAGTCAGGATCAACATTTTGGGGGCCATTGATACCTACAAATGGATTGACGGCAAAACGCGTGTGTCCCTCCCGCCAGTCTGTCTGTGGTCAACACTAGCATCTAATCGTTCAAACTATTTTCTCCAAAATTCATATTCTCCGATCTATCTAGTCCAGGAATTCCCAACCTTTTGCGTTCATCGACCCCTTTCAAAAGAACCGTTGGCTCCATCGACTTCCTTACGTTATTCTGTATAAATTATCACACATGATCCAAAAGATACCTTAAAGATAACAATTTCGTACACCAATATTTTGGAAAATATCTAGATTTTCAACAATCGAAGTCGTTTTCGCTATCTTCATTGTTGTGCAATTGTTACAAAATGTTGATCATTTTTTCACCTGGCCGTATTTCTCCAGTTCGTGTTGCCGGAAGTATTTTCTTTCGCGATAGAAAATCGTTGTCAGTACATAGTTATAATTTGTTGAGTGTTCTAAATATCGTAAGCAGTTCGGTAGCCAGGTGTTTTGTTGAACCGGTGCAGAAATTCGAAATGAGTCATCCATCTGCAATAAACGTTTAGAACACTCAGAAACAAACAGAAATGAAGAGTTTTAAATCTAATAAGTATAAATAAAGGAAGAGAGTAGAGATAATAACCATGGGGGGAAGTTTGTTTTATTCTTTACTAATATCCGACCGCGGGATACCAGTGCGGCCCCTTTCGGATATCAATGCGGTAAACCAGTTGCGTAGTTACGTGTCTGACCCTAAGGATGAACAACGGATACGAAAGGAGAAACGTGAATTTGTAATTATTATGTTTTGTTGCTCTGTATCAATTATTATAAAGTTAATTTAATATTGTTTGTAATCAATAATATCTTGATTATACCTATAAATTGCCGATTCATATTCGACTACAGAGCCCCAATACACCCCTTGATCATCATTGACCCCTTAAAAATTTCATCGACTCCCAGGGGGTCGATTGGATTGAGTCAGTGATTCCGGACGCATCAACTGCTAAGGTAATTAGTCTCTTAAGTGTAGTGCATTTTTCCTTACGGACATGGCGGTGATCTTCTCTCGCTGGATGGAGAGATCCGGCGCCGACCTACCGCCAGCTAGCGGGGATTTCCCCAGCCAGGTATCTCCCAGCAGCGCTGCACGGCCCCAGCCGGTACAAGCTCTAAGCTCCAGACCGGTCTCCCGGCATGTGTGGTAGTGTAGTGCATGTTCGTGTGTGTGTGTGTGTATAATGGGTTAGGTTAGGACAAGGAAAGGGAAGGAAAGATCGCGCGCGGTCCGTGGTCCGTTTGTTAGGATACTGCTCCGGCATTCACTTGGTGTTGATCTGAGAAACCACGAAAAACTACCGATCAGAGCAGCCGGCTGCTAGAATTCTCCTCCAGACAGCGACTGAACTTCACTTATCTAGCCAGTATCGAAAATCCTGCCACTGTCGGGACTCGAACCTAGAACCTCCGAGTCAGAGGCACAGCAGTGATATCAGATGTGCCCTAACCACCTCTCTGAGTGGGAATATTTGGAGAAACATCTGGAAATATGTGAGGGATCATGTGGGAATCAATGATGAACATGTATGGGATCATGTAGGGGACGAACTGGGTTACATGCCGGAAATGCGTCAACATGCGAGGAACATGTAATGAACATGCAAGGGGAATATATCAGAATGCAAGTAGAAAAACGTGGTGGACAGGAAGAGCGAAGAATTGAGTGAAGATTTAGCTCTTCTGGTGCTCCGTTTCAGGGAGGTCAGAAACGAGCAGAAACTAGAAATGAATGTAAAATTAAATTGACACGTTAATATACCTGTCATGACAGTTCTACAATGCTTCAATGTACTACAGTTCAGGACTCTGGCCTGAAATGAGGATCCACAATGAAGTTATTTTGAATTTTAAACCAAAGATCTACAAAGTGCGAAAAGTTCGCACGGGTGCAGCCAGTTTTATGTAAAACTTGGAAAAGCGTCAACTAGTCCTCAGGGCCGAACTTCAAGACCTAGGACTACCAGGGAAACAACTCATTGGGACCCCTCCCTTCTAGTAATTGAACAAAGAAATGGACAAAAATATTTAATAATTAACATTATAATATAAAATAATTATTTATTATACTGCCCGACTTTTCTACATCTAAATTTTATACACTATTTTTCTCAAATACAGTCGTCTCATTCTGACGTTTCAAATGAGAAAACCCCCTCTGAGTAATAACATATAATGATAATAATTTAAAAGAACATTTTTATTGATGTTAATATTAACTCTCTCGCCCTGGCAATATACCATGGAAGAAAGAAGTTCTGGGTTGGCCTCATACATAATTAATTAATTAATTTCCAAAAATTATAATATTGATGAGTAACATTTAGTTTGTATTTGTTTAGTTTGAAATGGTAACTTGATTGGATTTTAAGGTCAAATTGTTGAACTCCGTCAAGTTAATGCATCCAAAATTGCTAATTTCTTCAAATGAAGTCAAGGGAACATCAGAGGCCATTCACAAATATGTACATAGAAATTTTCATTTTTGACACCCTCCCTTCCCCTTTTCGTACACTTTCGTATCAAAACTCTTCTACTCCCTCAAGTATAGGAACATACCAATGCCGATGAGGGATGTTGGCACTGACAGAGTGAAGCAAGACCAAGGTTATAATCGTTCCAAGGGTTTAGCCCTCTCATCCCTCAACTCTGACATGTTGCATGTTCTGCAAGAAAGCATGCACCTTCACCACAGAAAGTTCCCAGAGCACCGTCACCTAACCAATATTCAATGTAAAAATGTTGGAAAATATTACATCGTGCACTACGAAAACATATGCAACTTGAGGGCGACCGTTTACTGATTGCGAGACGCAGTGACAGATATTTTTCACTAGAATTACGAATGCCAATGAACTATCCCAACATCCATAAAATAAACTAGTTCGTTGGCGTTTTATAGAAAGCATAATGGACAGAGAATTTGAACACTAAGCAGGTGACTTAACGATTGTAGGGAAAATTAACACGAAACAAACTGTAAGTTTCGAAATTCACAATTTAATCACACTTGAAACACTGCTGCACGCATGAAATAGTTAAAAAAACCTGAGAAACCGCAGGGCCAACGGAGTGCATTTGCACTCTCCTGCATCTCCTTCACTGACCTTCGTAAGCGGTCCAACCCTTCTAACCTTGTGCCATCTCCCCGAAATTAGGCACCACAAAAGTCACTCACTGGGCATGGAACAGAACATGCGATGGAAAAAGAATAGACAGTGACACCAGATTTCTATTGGGGAGCCGAAACTCACGTTCCAAAGGCGCTGTGCATTATGCTGTGTATTGTGATTTTAAACCGAAACGAAGTATACCGGCGGCAGTGTATTTCAACAAAGCTCTGTCCACAAACAACACTCGCCGTGATGGACACTCGGATCGATGTCTATCAAGCTAGCACCATAATTTAAGGTTAATTATGCCAAAAAAATTTTTTTGCTACTTCCCCTCCCCCAAATGAAGATATAAAAATGGGGCTGGTAAAGCTAGCATCCCCACTTTCTCAAAACTAAAAAAAAAAAAAAAATGAATACCATTGAAGCAAGCAAATTTTGTGCAACTTTGTGACATTTTCCAAAATTTCGAAACTCACACCCCACTAGAGGAGCAAAAAAATGATACGTAATCCAATTTTTTAAATCCCAAAAATTCTTGAGCCATATTTTGGAACTGGAAAAATCTTGCACACTCATTCACTTAATATTCAACGTTTTTATACCATCAAAACATGGAATTTTGGGCTACATTGAAACACTTCAAAATTTCAACATTCAGCACAAAAAAAAATAGTTTTAGATCTCAGCACTAAGGAATTTTGCGATTATATCCTCCTAATATCCCTAAATGCAAGACAATTATTGGTGCTAAAACATCACATAGTGTACTTTCTTGTATTATTTGTAACGGCTACCTAGTATTATAGTACAACAGAAATCTCCAAAAGTGTGTTCAATCAGTAAAAGTTTTCTCTGCCTGGGATTCGAACACGGGTCCTTAGAGTCAACACACCAGTCACGTTATCTCACATCACCTACCACACTCAATTTTAAAACATCAGAGATTTTCATTCACATTATTTTAAGGTCAATTTTTAAAGAACAGATTTCACTAAGGAAAAAATAACCTCTATAATCAATATTGTAGTTCTGCAAAGTAATTGTTTATTTGCAATTTTTGAAAAATATAAAGGCTTCACCGAAAATGGTACCTTCACCATTTTTATAAACATACTTCGCTCTATTTGATACAAAAATAACCAAAAATTTTGGAGCCGTTTTTGAGAAAAAATATTTTATAAATAGCCTGTATGTCAAGCAAAACATACGCGATAACTACACGTATTTTCAAAAAAATGTACACGATCTTATTTAAAGATTTATTTTTTAGAACAGATTTTATTAAAGAATAAATCTCTATAACCATAATTGCACTTTTTCAATGTTAATTTTTTGCAATTTTGAAAAATATACGGAGTTTACCGAAAAAAGGAGTGTTCAATTTTTTACACGTATTTTTTCTGGATCAGAGAAAAAAAATGAAGAAATATTTAGACGTTTTTTGAGAATATAATTGCATAAAAATGGCATGTATGTCAGGCGAAAACTGCTCATATTTTCGAAAAAATTTACATGCCTTTATTTAAATATCCGGTTTTGAAGAACAGATTTTATTGAGAAAAAACATTTCTAACTTTAATATTTTAGTTGTAACATTTTGAACTTTTGGAATTTCCAAAAATTCATAGAAGTGAAATCTGCGCCACTTTTTAAGCATCCTTTGCGTTATCCGAAGAAAAACTAGTGCTACAGAATGGCACAGACTTTCCCGTATTAGTTTTATATTTCCTTGAGTCTGGGCTAACTATTTGGAATTTGCCACATACTCTTGCCAGCTGCCATCTATCGCCGCCCAAAGTAATTTTTTGTCACATTTTCTTAATTTTTCTCTTTCCTAATGGTAGAACGGAAATATTAATTTTATAATATTAAAGAACACAAAAACCTCGTCCTGAAATGGGCAATTTTCTTTTAAAAATTTGTAGCTGTTTTTAAGAAAATGGCGTTTCAGCGGTAATAAAAATGCGAAATTTGAAGCTCTTTTTCACAGAAAATTTTTGAGTTTTCAAAAATCTTCATTTGAAGTCATTTGAAGCACTTACTCTAACAAATATGATAATGTTTACAAGTTGTATGTAATGTGCATATTAAAGATGGGAGAGATCTTTCAAAAACATTACATTTGTGTAATTTTTTAAAACACGAAAAAATACCTTAAAATGAACTTTACGTCATGTTAAAGAGTGCAATTAGCACTATCATTTCCAAAAGTTTTAAGAAAAAAATGGAGCCATTTATGAGAAAATGGCGTTTGAGCCTTTCTGAAAATGCGGAATTTTCAGCTAGTTTTCACAGAAAACGGTTGAATTTTCGAGAAACTTTACTTGACATTATTTAAAGCACATGTACTGATTAATATAATAATATCAACAAATCGCTGCTAATGTAAATATTACCGACAAAAATGACATTTTTGTATTTTTTGAAAAAACAAAAAAATATAGCAATGTGGCGTTTATGTCATCTCAGAGAGTACATTTGGCACTATCCCTCCCAAACGTTTAAAGAGAAAAATTGGAGCCATTTTTTGAAAAAATCTTGTTTTTGTATTTTTTTTAATTGCACATTTTGCACGCAGTATTGCGCGAAAACTACTAACATTTTGAAAAAAAATCTACATTACCTTAAAGAAAGAACTGACCATGAGAAACAAATTTTCTTTGAAGGCAAAATCTCTATCTGCAATTTTGTAGTTGGACGAAGACGCTGAATAAAATTCAAACTTTGGCAATTTTCGAAAATTCAGAGTTAACTGTAAAAATAAGTGTATGTTACTCTATTCTTACAAAAAATTTAAAGAAAATATTTGGAGCCGTTTTCAAGAAAATTTTGAAAATGTCCGGGGGGCTTTATGTAAAGTACCCCCAAAAATGAATGAATGTTTCTCAAAATATCAGAGCTTTGACTCAGGCCACATGGACAGGGGTTTCAATTTGGAAAAAATGGTATGCATAGTTTAGGCACTAGTGTTGTTCATATACACCGGACGGACAGACACAGACAGACGGACGGACGGATGTTTTGCTTTCAATTGGTTTTTCGGTATCAAGGACTTACAAAAAAAGGGTTTCTGGCTCCATCACGTGTTAGGGGATTTTTTTCCTTAATTTAGCAACTGGATTTATCCACTTTTTCGTTATCACGGCCCGGTAACGAATTTTTTTCCTCCAAAAATTCGTCGTTTTATTGCGCAGCATTACATAACTTTCCTTTAACTACGTATATTACTCCGTATATACTATGTATACGGGAAAGTAAAAAATCAATAAAAAACTGGAACAGTGTCCGAGAAAATATTTAAATGTTGATGATGCTTCTTGTAAAGAACCCCAGAATCAAAATGCCCTGTAGAATTCACAGGGCCTCTAGTACGGCCAGATCAATCAAGAATATCAATTCTGGAGAGAATCGCCTGAACGGTTTAACTATTTACCACAGACAGACGGACAGACGGCCAATCCGATGTTTTGCGATTATTAGCAATGATGAAATCCTTGCTATAAACTTAAATCTTTAAATAAGTTGATGCACAATTGTTTGAAAGAAACCCGAATAATTTTCCCGTGATTTTTGTTCGAAATAAAGGCAATTGAAAAAATCTCAAACGCGGTTGCAAATTTATTCTTCGGTTAGAGCAAAGGACACTTAAAAAATGGCGCAAGTATCATTTTTGTTGAACTCTGAATTTTCCATAACTGCCAAAGTTAAAAATAATGTGAGAATGGATGTCCTGTCGAAGCACAACTAGTTTTTTGTAGTTTAGAATTTTATTCAAAGATTCAATAATATTGAAATGTGTTGTGGCAGAGAATTGAAATTTTGGAAAGGGTCTCCATGTTACCCCAAATTACCTTGTTTTGATAATACAAACATTTTGAAATTTTGAGTAAGTGAAGATGCAAGCTTTACCAGCCTCATTTTTTGAAATCTTAATTTCGTGTGTTGTGGGATAGTAAAAACATTTTTTCTCTAATTAGACATTTTTGAATCAGTATGGCGGCTACTTAGAGACGCCGCAACGGTATGGCGTGGTAATAATCGGCAATGAAAAATAATTTTCCACCATAAGACCACAAAAATGGCTTTGAGCTCGTAATCCAAGCGGGCATAAAATATACATACACTTTCAATTCAGTATGGCGGACAGTTCGAGACGCCGCTTCGGTATGGCGTACAACTCCTTCACTCTTTGGCTATCTAACGAACAATATACAACTAGAATTAGCTGTGTGCTCATTCCCCAATGGCATAGTTTTCTTGACATATTTGAACAATTGCGCAGCGCAACGCCGACACCTACAGACCGCCATACTTGCGTTTCCTTGTTCCTCATAACACTGGCTAACTCCTCAAAACGTTTTAGCTTTGAGCTTATCATACGTCGATTTTCCTGCTGGCTCCCGGTCTATGTAGGGGTTCTAGCTTCACCGACGTAACAGCGGCCGAATTCGACCTAGCTGTCTAGCTAGTGTCGAAAATCTACCACCGTCGGAACTCGAACCTCAAGGATCTCCCGATCAGAGGCACAGCAGCAGTTCCCATAAGCTATCTTTGCCAGGTGGGATAAGTCAACCGAAGCCGTATTCTGAAGAAAATCAGGAGCCGACGAGTTTCGTTAGTGAGTTTTACTTGCTAGACACGTGCTTACCCAGACGAGTTAAAATTGTCATGACCCCTAAAAGTGTACACACCCCTTTAAAATTGTGAATAATTTATTTCAAATACGCATTAAAATTTGCAATCTATTTCACGTTAGACAGTGGTTATAATGAACTAGAGTCCTGCACGAGACGATTTCGCTTGAGAACCACGGAGGTTAACACAAGTTCCGCTAGATGGCAGCGTACTACAACAGGTTTTCGCGCATCGTCGTCACGAGCGAGGTGCACTCGACCGAGAAAGCCAGGAGTCTGACGCTGAGAACTTATGACTCCGCCTGTTGAGTCATGATTTCAAATATAAAACGCAAAATTAAAGATGCCGCGAAGTTGAAACGTCTAAACTAGAGTACAAATTGTGGGGAAAAGTAAAAATGAAAAGTGCAGTTTCTCGTAGGCTGGCGTCAATAACAAGAATATTTTATTTTCTGCTGCAAATTCAGCATGTCAAAGGAACTTAAATGCAGATGATAAATCTTATTTTAAAAGCGAGCTATAATGATTCGGGAAGAATTAATCGTGTTCTAATGATCCATACGTCTCATAATTTATTTTATTAAACCGAGAAAACAAGGAAATCTCCATACATTAATAGATGAAAAATGTAGACAACATGAACTTACTTCGTAAACTATTAATTTTGGTATTTGTTTCATAATCAATCTCTGTACCCCCAATATCTCACCCCCTCCGTATTCCATTTAGAATGCTTTGAAAAACTGTGTTCTAATCTACCTTGTATGTGGGTTAGGGTAAAGATCCCAAAATTTAAGAGAAAGTGCACTAAATACACTTCTTCTATAACACGTCACACATTTTTAACTGTTTTTTACGTTCAATAAATTTAAAAACGATTAAAAACTACTTAAACACTAAGAATTAATTTATTATCCAATTTTTCTAACTCTGCCACTCGAACCCCTATGGCTACGACGAAATATCACACGGCATTTTGCGTCTTTCTCAGCCATGCCGCTAAAAGTGGCATGATTGCAAGCACTGCTTGATACGGTCGTGATCATGCAATATCTGGCGGCACAACTGAGAACGTCGCGAAATACCGTGACATATTCCATCGTGAAGACGGGCCTAAGGAGCAAAGTTTAAAAAATCGCAGTATACATTCTTAAATTCCAGCATTTTTCTGAGAAATGATGGGTATGTAACAATATAACAACTTCTCCAGTATGTATTAACACCAACTCACCTCGTCTTCAAACACATTTGCCGTTATATGAGAAATTCTCATCAAATTTGGAAATTTAAGTCATTGATCACGGGTGCTGAGTTGCATTCATTTATTATCAATGTAATATTATTATTTAAGTGAAACCTTTTCAACTTACTACAGTAGTACTTCAACTTACAACAGTAGTACATCTAACTACGCTCAAACTTATATTACTTTGCATCTACAGACCTCCAAGAAAGCGAGCTTCAGATTATTTCACTTCTCGGAAAATCTAGAGATAATTCTGAACAAAATTAGTAAACTCTCTTTTAAATCCATTGTTGTATGTGGAGATTTTAATATTTATTTTCTGAGCGAATCCCACGAAAAGGAGCAGTTTCTCAATTTACTTCATTCTTTTAATTTAGGTATTACAGTAAATGTACCTACACGGAATACATTTAAATCACAAAAAGCATTAGATCAAATTATAATTAACAAAACCACAACTACATATGACATAATAAAGAATAATCTTGGTTACAGTGAACACGATGCACAAATTCTTACAATTACTAAGAACATAAACACTGACACAATAAATAATACACACATGTGCAGAGCATATACTAAAGTTAATATAAAATTATTTACGGACTACTTGGTGAAGGAATCATGGGCCGCAGTTTATAACGCTGTTGATAAATATAATTTATTTTTCTCCAAGCTTTCAATTCATTTTAACGCCTGCTTTCCTCTTAAAAAGAGAAAATTACACATTTCAAGCAAAAGTAATACTTGGATCACACAAAGAATTAGAACATCATGTAAAAACAACGTAAATATCATAACGTATCACCCGGTTTCCATGTATACTTCCGAGAACACAAAATAATTTTAAGAAAAGTAATAGTTCAGGCAAAAATAATGAAAAACAGTCAGGACATTTTGAGCGCTAGTAACAAAACTAAAGCAACGTGGAATATCGTAAAAAAATACAACCACATCATCTCGATACCTTGTAGAGACTGTTAAAAGAATGAAAGAGAAACGAGTAATCCGGAAAAGGTTGCAATCTCTTCAACAAACACTTTTCTATAATTGCGTCTGATCTCACGAAGGGACTAAAACTGCAAAATTCAACATCTTACGCTTCCCAAAAAATTTCCGATACCATGTTTATTTCCGAAACTTCTCCCAACGAAATCCTCAGAATAGTCAGTAAACTAAAAAATAAATATTCATCTGGTTAGATGAATTTCCGGATTGTTTATTAAAAACTTGTGCACCTGCCTTTATACATCCGTTAACTCACATTTTCAATGCTTCTTTACGTACAGGAATATTTCCAGATATTTTCAAAACAGCAAAACTTAAGCCACTTTTTAAAAAGGGAACAAAAATGAAATTTAAATTACCGGCCAATTTCTCTTTTGTCAGTTTTCTCAAAAATATTAGAGAGGCTTTTCTACTCACGAATGGAAACTTTTCTCAGGAAAAACAAAGAGTTTTCAGACTCACAGCACGGTTTTAGAAAATCAAAATCTACGGAAACTGCCATTTTTTCTTTTCTCAAAGATGTTGCTTCATCAATAGACCAAAATGAAGTACCCATTGGACTATTCTTAGATCTTCGAAGGCTCTTGATGTTATTGACCATAAGATCTTGCTCTCAAAATTACCTTCATATGGAATTCGTGGTTTTGCCCTAGATTGGATAACTTCGTACCTTAAACATCGGACTCAAAGAGTAGAAATACCATACGGGCACGAAAGGACATTACATACTTAAGTTTCCAATTCTTTGCCAATTGAGCATAGGGTCCTGCAAGATTCGATCTTAGGGCCTATCCTCTTTCCCTTATATGTAACGATATGCCCTCGTCTATTAAAAATGGAAGAACGGATCTGTTTGCCGATGACACGAATTGTTCTTTGCAAAAAAGAAGTAGTAAATAGAATAGATTTGAACCTGCGATCTCTCTCCAAATGCTGTCCGTCATCAATGATTTTAGCAATGACATTTGCATGAAGTTTGGTCTTGACAAGTGTGCAAAAGTCAACTTAAAAAGAGGCAAAATGACCGGGCGTATGTAAAATGAGGACCAAATAATCCCTTCATCTTATCTCGTGAAGCTTACTTCTTAATCTATATGTAAATTGAGGACCAAACCAGTCTCAGGTAAGAAACGGACTGAGGAGGCAGGAAGTTCAGGTAGGCGCGTTGAGAGGGCCGCCGCCGCCGCGCTGCTGGCCAGCATTTCCTTGTTCCTTTCCCTTCACTTGCCCGGCAGAGATCCTTCGAGAGGTCCAGTGATGACAATAGTCTCATTTGCTTTTCGAGCTTTGAAGTAGCAACAGCATTTACGTTTTTTCAAAGATGGAAGTGAAACCTGGTGTTACGCAGAAAGGAAAAGAACTGGTGACAGACGGATCTTTTGATGGCATTTGATAGATGATTTTTTTTTACTTGTATCCCACTTGTATCCTTGTATATTTTACATCAGCGGCAATTTGTTCACATAATTACATTTATGACTACATGTGTTTTAAATAATGCCAAGTAATTTTTCTCGAAAACTCAACCGTTTTCTATGAAAACTAGCTCAAATTCCGCATTTTCAGAAACGCTCAAACGGCATTTTCTCATAAATGGCTCCAAATGTTTTCTTCAAACATTTCAGACGGATAGTGCAAATTGCACTCTTTGATATGACGTAAAGTGCATTTTATGGTATTTTTTTGTTTTTCAAAAATTAGACAAATGGATTTTTTAAGATTTCTAACACAGTTAATATGCACTTTTCCACCAATTTGTAAACACTGTTCTATTTATTGAGTTAAAGTGCTTCAAATGACTTCTAATGAAGTTTTTCGAAAACTCAACAGAAATTGCCATTTAGGACGAAGTTTTACTGTGTTTTAATGTTCTTAGAATATTTCCGTTCTACTATTAGTAAACCTAAAACTTAAGACAATAAAAAAAGTACTTTGGGCGGCGATAATGGCAGCTGGCAGGAGTTTGTGGCAAGTCCATTGGCAAATCTGCTGATTTCGGAATAGCTAAGGACAGATATCCTGGTAAAAAAGAGTGCAATCCAATAGTTTAAAAGCTGAGTTCACTTGAACTTCAGAAGTCTGGATTACATCAGTAACGTATCCGACAGCTCGATTTGTTCCTGGGAACTGGTTTTGATCACATCCTTTTATGCCATTTTTCTTTGCTTTTAGGGCATTCTTAGAACATTTTAAAATCATTTTATTGATTTTTTGGCGATGCTTCAGGTCATCAAAATCAGCTCCCTACTCATGATTATACGTTGACGAACGACAAGATTCAGTTATTAAGCGAATTGAAAATAAAACACCAATTTCCAATTAGAACTATAACGCTACCGATACCATTTATATTTTATTGAAAATAATATAATTGTTAGAATTAAAAAACAAACTTCTAACTTTAGCTTCACCTTTATTCGTCTACATTTTAATCATTCTATTAAATAAAATATTTAATACTCACGTAGTCGAATATACGTACACGCACAATACAATTTTTCAACAATGTTCAATAATTTAACAATCACTACAAGCACTTATGAGCACTAAAATCACTTTGGAAACGCATACGTAGGCCTATATTCGGTTAGGTTAATGTGAATTGAATAATTGACGATTCATAAATTAAACTTTCTTAGAATTGTCGAAGCTTCAGTCACGGACTTTCCTGAAGGGTCTTTTCCGTAATCTAATTTGCAGGTGTTATTATACAATATTGAACACTATGCTTCATATTAAAGGAGTCATTCTCGCTGAATATTAGCCATAAACAATCCACGAACAAAATAAAATACAGGGAATCCAAACAAGTCAGTACAGACTGTTGCCAGTCGCTACAATTAGCAGTATTTCATTATAATACACTAATTTAAAGAATTCGTCACAGAGTAAGTAATGAAAGATTCCCTGCTCATTTCAATGGGTGCGAATCGTAGGTGCGACAAAAATATGAGATGTTAAAACTCTTACAATATATTATTATTGTTATTAATATTATTATTATTCCCCTAAATCACGGCTAAATATGAATTACTAGCGTACCCGTGCGAGAACTCTCGCATGTTAAATCCCACCCTTTCCCTACTCATTTGTCTATCCGTTCCATAAAGGAGAGGAAACTACTAATGTACTTACAGAATATCAAACAAAATAACAATGCAATTGATGTTTGAAACAAATTTTCAATTAAAGTTTATTCAACATTATAGAGAGATGTTCTTGGAACAATTCATTCTTCTTTAAAAACAACATTTGAAGAAATTTTTCAACCTTCCTTGAGAGTTAGCTTTTCGCTTTCCTTGATAGTCAAATAACAGAAAAGGTTTTTACTCTTGAGAAAGCCAAGTAAAGTAGTGCGAAAATACCGGATCGGGCAAGAACAGACCTACTCATTGCAATATTATTTAACTTTCCTTTATTTTTTATCAAGAACCGAGTGGATTTTGGAGAGTCAGGGTGCCAGCTTGCTGGGGTGAGAAAATTGAAAAATTATTGTTTACTAAAATGTATTGAATTATTTTCTGAGTCTTTACGTACCTCAAGAAAAGCAATTCCGATCCAAAAAATAATCAAACTAAAGTTTTCACCTTTGAGTACTAAATACCATTTGTTAGCATTAGAAACAATTTAGTAGGCATTAGTAAGCCCACTTCGGTACATGGGAATGTTGCTCAAACTATGTTTGCATTTTTAATATCTTAACGAACCGACACCTTGAGTTTAATATCAAACGGTGTTTTATTTACAATATGAGTTTACAGTTGGGCGTTACTGTACATACTTCCAGATATCGCCAACATTTAAATCGTGCGTTTGGACTGCGATCGTTGGCAGTTGTCGGGTGACTTGCACTATTCTTTCTATAATTTTAAATTTAGTTGTTTTTTAATTGATTCGCATAGTATTGTAGGCTAGCGCGTTTCAATTTTTGTTTTCCATTTATTTCAAGCTATTCTACTTTAGCTACTTTAAAAAGTTTGTTCTTGTGTTGTGCCATAGCACAAGTTTTCCCCCACTACCTCTGCGTATATATATATATATATATACCCGTGCGAGAACTCTCGCATGTTAGACCCCACACTCATCCCTATCCTTCTATTTTCATTCCAAGACGGAAAGTAGTTATCGAAACGTGTTTATTTGTATCTATACTACTTACTACTATCTATACTACTATACTTTTATTTGTATCTATAAAGGTAACTTGCAATGTACTAACACAATTACATATAAAAATAAAAAACAATGCAATTAATGTGTAAAAGAAATTTTCAGTAAAAATTTATTCAATATCATGGAGAATTTGCTTGGAACAATTCCCAACACTTACTTAAAGACATTGAAGTAATTATTCAATATTCTTTGTCAATTAGGTTTTAGTTTTTCGTGATAGTCTCAAAAATATTAGCTTTTTACTTTTGAGAAAGCTACGTGTCTGAACCCGTTGACTTGAAAATTTCATCGAATGATAACGAAAAAATTGGTACGGGTAAAACACAAACACAGTCTTCACTCTTCACTGAACACCCACATCCTTCCACAATTAAGTACACAGCACTTATAGACCATGAAAAAACGTTAATTGAATAGTTTCTCTACGCGCATAAGAAACAATCTTCATAGGTATAGGTATCAATCAACTATAATAGTACTTCTAATTGTTGCTGGAGAGCAAATCTTGAATTAATGATTATGCAAATAAACCTCGTCAGACTGCACAAACTACGGTGTTAACAGGATGTGTAAATAAAGATTGTCGAATCTAAGCCTTCTAAGCGTGTCGCCACAAAAATTGCTACCAGCAGGAAGGACTGAAAATATTGAGGTGGCCTTGATAGTATTGAAGCGTGGAATCGAAAAGTTAATTGAATGGATCGAAGAATGTCTCATCTTGTAGATTATAATTTGAAAACGTTTCTTTGAGGCCTTCGACCTCAAAATTTTACTTTTAAGGCTCTAAAACGCTTCGTTTATGAGTTATTTGCAGATATAGGTTGACATGTGATGCGTGTTGCATTTTACTTGAATATTTCGATGCGTTTTTTTAAAGAAATCATCCATATTTGTAAAGTCAAAATGGAATTCGTCAAGTCTCCGTGAAATTCTCTTTCTTTGGAGCCCTCATTTATAAAGATTGGTTGCGTGTGAGAGCCGTAAAGGGGAGGTATACTACTGAAATAATATAGGAGACGATTATTATTTATTATGAAATGTTGCTGCCTGGAGCCGGCGGCCCCCTACGGCCTCCACTATGCTATGCCAGTGGTCACCTTTCACTTTTACCTGGAATGGCAGGTAGTTGGTCCTCAACTTACGTATACCCTTTTCTGGGTCGGTCCTCAAATTACATATAGGCTTAACTCTTATTCCCCTTCTGGTCCCCATTTTACATACCCCGAAATGACCACGTCAGAGAACATTGAAGTTGATAGGCACACTGTGATTCAATATCTTGAGCCAGGTAAAACTTACTGGCCTTACGTAATCTGGGTATTGAAGAATGTGAGACCATCTCGAAAGAGACAATGAAAGAGAGAATTCGCAGGGAGTATTACAGAAGAATGAGACTTGTCCTGCAGTCCGCTCTGAACTCCAAGAATAAAATATCAGCAATAGGTAGTTTGGCAGTGCCTGTAGCTGAATACAGCTTCGGACTAGTGGACTGAACTGAGCAGGAAATTCGCATCATGGATCGAAAAACCAGAAAACTGCTTACAATGCATCATATTGCCCATCCTCGAGCTGATATACATAGACTTTATGTGTCACTTAAGGAAGGAGGAAGAGGCCTGAGACAAATTGAAGCCTCCTGATATAATGCAATAGTCGGGATGGGAAAGTATGTAGTCAACCATCAAATGACCCACTAATGAGGCAGGTCATGAAATCTGACCGAAGAATGGGAAACAGAGGCATTGTAAGTGTAGCAAGAAGCATTGGGAACAAGACTACGCAAGACACGCAGAATGACAGTGACACTGAACATCTGATGCTACTTAACATGAAATGTGAGACACGAAAATGTTAAAGAAATCGTGGAGAGACAAACCACTCCACGGACAATATTTGAAACAAATGGACAAGGTGCAGATCAATAAAGATCAATCATTTATGTGGCTTAAAAGGGGAAGAATGAAGGCAGAATCGGAAGCACTTGTAATAGCTGCCCACGATCAGGCCTTGAGAACACGACATTATGATAAAGTGGTTCTCAAAATTTCCCAAGATGATAAATGCCGCATTTGCCAGGAACACGTAGAAACCATTGATCATATTGTCTGAGCTTGTCGAATCCTAGCAAAGACCGAATACATGAAAAGACATGACAGGGTGTGTAGCTACCTCCACTGGCAGATCTGTAAAGCCCTCGAAGTTCCAAACTCATGTCCCAAGTCGTACGAACACTCACCAAAACCGGTGTCTTCGGTTGGACGCTTCACAATATTGTACGACCAACAAATTCAAACTGATCGATCAGTTCGCAGATCATGATCGCACGATAGCGGCTAACAAACCGGATGTAGTTATCCAGGATCTGGAGAAAAAATCGTGTTTATTTGTCGATGTTGCTGTACCTTGCGATCAAAACGTCGTTACCAAGGAGGCAGAGAAGCGTCTTAAATACAAGAGTTTGGAAATCGAGATCAGCCGAATGTGGGGCGTAAATGCATAGGTTGTACCGATAGTTATTGGAGCTTTGGGATTTGTTCTTCAAAATTTGTGTGAGAACTTGTCTAAACTCCCAGGTAATTCAAAAGACTGGGAAGTGCAAGAAATTGCTTTATTTGGACCACCCCACATTTTGCGCAAAGTACTGTAGAAGCACCGCCAGCCCCTAGATCTGCTCCTTAGGTAGCTGGTTGCAACCTGGAGTAGATTTTATGTTCAGCCGACTCATAACATCTTAAGTCGTGATATAGAGGAAAATAATAATAATAATAATAATAATAATAATAATAATAATAATAATAATCTAGGGACTCTACTCCACTGTCATCTGGCGAGGTCTAGAAACCTCCAGAGGCATTATGTGACCAATGTCTTTCGGCTAGGTCAAACCCAAACTAAACTATGACGCCCCTCACCTCCCCTGCCCAACTCCGAGGTAGCCCTTAGGCCGGGGTATGTAAAATGCGGACCAGAAGGAAAATAAAGAGTTAAGCCCATATGTAAAATGCGGACCGACCCAGAGAAGGTCATACGTAAAATGCGGACCGACTACCTGCCCTTCCAGGTAAAAGTGAAAGGTGACCAGTGGGGTAGCTTAGGCCGCAGGGGCGGTGGGATACAGACCGGCACTTTGAGGGTCGGCAAAATTTCACACTAAATAATAATAATAATAATAATAATTAATTAATTAATTTTTAGCCGTGATGTAGGGGAATAATAACAATGATAATAAATTGTAAAAATTTGAAAAATCTCGTATTTTTGTCGCACCTACGATTCGGACCGATTGAAATGAGCACGAAATCTTTCATTTCTTATTCTGTGACGACTTCTTTAAATTAATGTATTATAATGGCATATTGCTAATTGTAGCGACTGGCAACAGTCTGTACTGACTTGTTGGGATTCCCTGTTTATGGCTAATATTCAGCGAGGATGACTTCTATCATATAAAGCATAGTGTTCAATATTGTATAATAACACCTGCAAATTAGATTACGGAAAGACCCTTCAGGAAAGTCCCGTCAGGGAAGCCCGTGAATAAAGCTTCGAGAATTCCAAGAATGTTTTATTGATGAATCGTCAATCATCCAATTCACATTAACTAAATAGTATATATGTATGCGCTTTCCAAACTGATTTTAGTGCTTATAAGTACTTGTAGTGATTGTTAAATTATTGAACTTTGTTGAAAAGTGTATTGTTCGTGTACGTATATATTCGACTACGTGAGTATTAAATATTTTATTTAATAGAATTATTAAAATGTAGATGAAGTTGAAGTTAAAGATAGAAGTTTTGTTTTCAGTTCTAACAATTATATTATTTTCAATAAAAAAATAACCGGTATCAATATCTTTCTTGTTCTAACTGGAAATTGGTGTTTTATTTTCAATTCACTAATAACTGAAACTTGTCGTTCGTCAAGGTATAATCATGAGTAGGGAGCAGATTTTGATGACCTAAAGCATCGCCAAAAAATTAATAAAATGTTATAAGAATGCCCTAAAAGCATAGAAAAATGACAAAAAAGTGGTCAAAACCAGTTCGCATGAACAATCAAGCTGTTGGATCCGTTACTGATGTAATCCAGGCTTCTTCTGAACTTCGCTTCTTCTTCAAGTGAACTCAGCTTTTAAACTATTGGATTGCACTGGTCTTTACCAAGATATCTCTGTCTTTAGCTTGTCATCTTGCCAGCTGCCAGCTATCGCCGCACAAATACACGTCATATACAGTTTTTTACTGTTTTTTGACAAATAAATAAATATTTTTTGACATTTTCTTAATTTTTCTGTTTCCTAATAGTATAACCGAAATAATTTTAAATATATTAAAGAACAGTAACACTTCGTTGTAAATGGCAATTTTCTTTGAAAAATCTGGAGCGGTTTTTTAAGAAAATGGCCTTTCAGCGCTACTGTAAATTCGAAATTTGAAGCTCTTTTTCACAGAAAACTATTGAGTTTTCGAGAAACTTCATATGACATTATTTAAAGCACATGTACTCATAAATATAGTAATGTGAAGAAATCTCCGCTAATGTAAATACTAACAACGCAAGAGAAAGTAAAAAATAATGACATTTTTGTAATTTTTGAAACAAAAGAATTGAGCGACTGGGCGTTTATGTGATCTCAGAGTACATTTAGCACTATTCATACCAAAATTTAAAGAAAAAATTTGGAGCCGTTTTTGAGAAAATCTTGTTTTTGTAATTTTGCGTAACACCAGGTTTTACTTCCATCATTGAAAAAACGTAAACTGTGGTGCTACTTCAAAGCTCGAAAAGCAAATGAGACTATTGTCACCACCGGACCTCTCGAAGAATCTCCGCCTGCCAATTGAAGGGAAAGGAACAAGGAAATGCTGGACAGCAGCCCGGCGGCGGCGGTGGCCCTCTTAACGCGCATAGCTGCGCTTCCTTCTCCTTACCTGAGTTGGTTTGGTCCACATTTTACATGTAGAATTAGAAAGTAAGTTTCACGAGATAAGATGAAGGGATTATTTGGTCCGCATTTTACATACGCCCCCTTATGCACATCTCGGCTAGAACCTTTCATTATGCAGGAGGTAGCTCGTGGCCCGTCTCAGTGATTCAACCTTTCTACGGGAATAAGGGTCAGTTTCCGATAGTAAGTTCGTTGACCAACTGCGTGATACATATCGTCTTTATCATTACCGGATACGGCAAGGGATAGGCGCACGATATGGGTTTCGGAGTGATAAAAGAGACTCAGGGGACTGCCCTATGCCATAAGCATAAATGAAAACATCCCTGTTTTGAGTGGAATTCGAACACACAGCTTTGGCTTAACGCGTACATGGGCGCATCTGCCTCTCGTGTCTGTCCTAGGCCAGCCGATCTTGGCATTTACTCTATCAATGACAACTTCCTATGTCATTATTCGGGAAATAACATGAGATGACCACTGAACGCTTGTGCCCATTATGCTTGGTTTCTTCTGTCGACTAACGAGTAAAAGTGTTATTTTCTGCAAAAAGGTTGGACGGTGTCTGAAACTGTTTATTGGTTGGTTGGGAAAAAATCAGAGGTGAAGTAAATGGGGGATGTTGGTGCAAATCGATACACACAGGATTTTCGAAGACCTTCCGTTCGTTATAATAACCCTAACCAGCGTTTGGCCGTCGTAGAGGTGAGAGGTGAAAATCGTATATAACATTTTGTGTCGTATTATTTGCACAGAACTTAGTCGACATTTCCTGTTTCTGGACCAGACAGACCGTAAACAAAGTTTTGTTGTTATAGAATATGTAAGACAAATCAAGTATTCAAGGCCGTCTCTCCAGTGCTTCTCATTCCATTTGTGATTTTCATAAGCACATGGTTGAAAGTAAACAGAGACTCAGAACTAGTTACCCAATGTATACGCTAAAACGAGATGAGAAGGGAATGGATTTCTGCGTAAATACATATTTACTAATGATCTAATATCGATAGCATTACGTTTATGTTTCACAATATGTAGAATTGAAAAATGCTACTTTTATATTCCATATTTTTCCATATTTGAATAAAAGTCCATATATTTTCCATATTTCTTGTAAAATTAGTCCATATTCCCGCATATAAAGCATAGCAATGAAATTTTATTAAATGTTAAAAAAACATCTCAAAAACAGCTTGAACATTTTCAGTACTTTCTTAAATATTGGAGTTTTTTTTAAATTAGGGAGAATTGACAATGGGAAAGTAAGTTAAGTAACTGTTAATGTTTTAATTTATGTGAAGAATAGATACACTTTCCGGCCCTGAGGTCCTCCCTCCCTCCCAGGGGTCTGAGTGTCCCGAGGGTGAAGGGGGGGGGCGAGGAAGCGATATCTTTGACAGATGACCTTGAGGTCTGTGGGAAACGCACCTTTTTTTCTGTATCCACACTACCCCCGTCTCCTTTCCTCTGAGGATGCCACCTGGAAGTCGCATGACGTCACAGAGACTTGGACATCAGAAGTCACTTACACAGCTCCTCATTGTCAGTTACAATCCAGTCCGAATAGGTACTATGTGTTGGCTCAGTTCTAATAATCTCTTTATTAAGCCAATGTGTCAAAAGTAGCACAGTTAGCCAGTGTAGAATTAGAAGTTACGTTTCAGAATTTAAAGCTGAAGGTTTATCAACTGACAATAAGATATTATTTTACCATAGCCATTTTTGATCATATTATCATATTTTGAAAAAAAATAACTACATATATATTTACATATTTCATATATTTTTAGTTCGTATAAATCCGTTCCCTGGTGAGGAGACAATGTGCAGTTTCTGAGACCTCATAAAATTCTACTCTGAGCCTGATCCAAATTGGAAGCACCACTTCTCACTTGTCCCTCATTACAGGATACGCGCAGTGCTCGAACTTACGGCTTTCATCTGTGCTGCAATTGTCGCTGTGATGTTCTGTTGGGAACACGGAGATTTCAACTCACCTGAATTTATGCTGGAAACGGACTATATACATTGGACGACCGCACTTCCAGCAATTTCAGCCTGTGAATTCCCCAACACGACGGTTTTTGCTGCCAGGTAAGTATTTTGAAATGTTATACCATTCCGAGCACATTAAATGTTTGAAGCACACGTACATTTTATATCTGAAAAATAATTCCAGTTTACTCTTAGACATGGAAAACTAGCCTCAATTTGCATTTCCATGGTGCATACAGCGGTTAGAGGAAGTAATTTACTGCATACAGGATCAAGATTTACCCATTTTTTCGATACCAGCTCCTCATAATACGCATTTTCTGTAGAAAAATCGCCGATTTCTGCCGTGACATTACTTTCATTTTACTGCGTACGTAGAAAGTAAAAATTCGGAGCCATTTTTTGAGATCATCCCAAATATGCCATTGAATGGATCCCAACATTATAGGAGCTCTATGTTAAGTACCCCAAAATTAAAATATACTTTTCAAATTCGGGGGTTCTCAACATTGTCAGATCTATCAAGAAATTTGGTTAAAATCCTGTGAACTCGCCTAGGCCCTTCTCTCTCAACAAAATGACTTCCGGAAGACGGGAAATTTCGTATCTTTTGGAATAGATTTCGTGTAATTTTGAGTAAAAATTGTGACAATCCAAAATACACAAGTTTTATCGAAATGGCTTCCAATATATTCTTAAAATTTTTCACTCGAGTAGAGCAACATACATAATAAAAATGGCGTAAATATATATCTTAATAAAGATGAACTAGTCAGATTTTCATTAAATCTTCTGGAATCTTGAAAATTGCAGTACTTCATTTTTTTTTCAAACTTGCCCCTTACCGACAATGTCGAAGCTGGAGATTTCTTGCTGAACGCAATATATTCCTTAATATTAGATCTTTAAATGATTTCATGTACAGTATATGAGTAATTATGGGGTAATTACAAATAAAATGTATTTTGTTGAGCTGCAGTGAACTTTCGAAAATTGCGAATTCGAATCTCTTGCACTTCTGCTGAAGAGAGTGATTCAGAGAGGGTTGGATGAACTATTAGTAAGATACAATTTGCTATATGATAATATTCTCTCTCTGATACAAAGAATACGGGAAAGTATGAGCTGTTGTAGCATCACAAGTTTCATTTCGTCAATAGACTGTAATATGAACGATATCCATCGATTCTTGTCGTCAATTGTAATTGTGCACAGGCTGGTGCGGGAGGCAGCGGCCTCAGAAACGGACGCGGGCGAGGAGGAGCTGCTGGCTGAGTTCCTGCAGGGGCTGCTGCGGCCGGGCGGGCGCTACTGCCGGGGCTGTTCGGTGGCGGCGCCGGCTGCGGCCCAGCCTTCTCCGCCGCCCACGTCCCAGCCCCCGGCCACGCCGCCGCCCCAGCCGCCCCCCGCCACTCCCGCACTGCGCGTCCTGCGCACGGTACGCAGCCAGTGCAGACCGCGTGCGACAGGTGGGTGGCATTGCGGAGCAGACACAGAAAGCGTTTCGGAAGGAGCAATATCAGTTCGGACGCTCCCCCTCAGAAATGTTTTTGAAATAACTATCGTTGAAATTGATAGCTTGAACTAAATAAAGTGTATTTAGAATGGAAATACAGTTGCGCAAATAGAATTCTCTTCAGTGTGTGTGACTAAAGGTGTGGTTTCCAA
>JAHLJT010008446.1:130957109-130978853 GCA_031308135.1 Acheta domesticus
CGATAATTTTTTTGCGACATTAAAATATATCCAAAACTTCGTGCTCCCAAACTTGCTTCTGGAATAGACATTTCTCCAAGTGCAGTTCGCATAATACTAAGAAACAGTAGGTAACTTGGACGTGTGGCACGTAGGAAATTCTGGATCAATGACATTACAAGAAAAAAAACGCTTAGAATTTACTGAAAATTATTGAAACAGTTCCCAATAAATGCGGAAACAATTTATTTTTACTGAGTAATTTTAATATTTTTGGCGCAGATGATAGATGTATGGCGCGGAGGAAGAGAAACTCTAAATTTCACGAAGAGAACCTCCAGCTCACAGTGAAATACAGAGGTGGTTCTCTACTCGGCTGGGGGTGGATGAGTACTTCTGATGGGAGGGAATATTCACTTTATAAATTGTACAATGGACCATGCAATGTACATCAATATTGTGCAAAGTAAATTACACGAAAGTGCTGAAAAAGTGGGCCTCAAAGACTATTTCATTTTTCAGCAGGACAATGATCCAAAGAACAGGACATGAAACACAAGAATGAGGATCCGTTTTAATACACCACGATATCTGGAAACGCTACCTCAATCTCCAGACATTAATCCTATTGAATATTTATGGAATATTTTGGAGAAAAAAATTAGGAATAGAGAGATATGTTATAAAAAAATTCTTCAGCGCGCACTCTAGGAGAAATGGGGGTAATATCTTGCCTCATATGACGGCGAAGCTCGTAGAATTAATGCCAAGACTTCTAGAAGTCATTATAAATGCCAAAGGACATATCATCAAGTATTAATTTGTTTACAGTTACAATTTCATTTAATTGTTAACCGCTATTCAGTTGGTGTTCCAATACTTTTGGCTGCCTTTTCTTGCGTTCTAATGTTTGTAAACTTTGTTTTAAATTGTTCTGTAAGTTATGTTGTTTTCGTTTTGCGGATATCAATTACAGAAATATGCAGCAGTTTTCAATGCGACCAAAAATTTTAATTTGTGTTTTATTTTACACCTAAAAATTTATTCATTTTCTGAAATTTCCGAGGTGTTCCAATACTTTTGACACTCACTGTAAATAAATAGAAAAAAATAGGAGGTATTACTTTGTGACTGACCTATGTACGTCATAACGGTTCTTGCGGAAAAGTTATTTAAGCATTTTTCAAAAATGCCACTTATTTGTGAGCACGGGAAAACATCAAATACGATTTTTTCTTGTAACTTGTGTAGTCACATTTTACGCTTTCTTACGGTTTTTATAACCCTTCTTGAGGAAAAGTTGTTTAAATACTTTTCAAAGGAGCCATTTTCTGCGAGCAAGTAAAAAATAAATTAAGATTTTTTCATGTTTATTGTAGTGTAGCTCAATTTTACTGTGGAATAGCTAGCAAATAACAAATGGAAAAACTATATAAATGGTCATTGTTTTCGTAAGAGATCACTATTCAAACATGTATGTATGCATTTATTAAATCATTAGATACAATCCTAAATTAATATTATGCAAGCCCGGGCGGGAAGCATGGAAAGATTAAAACAGTTTAATACTTAAAATTAAACGTAATGAAAATGGAGATGAAAATGAGACAATTACATGTGCTGTATCTATATAAACCATGTAAAGTGTTAAAAATTTCCTGTTTTGAAAAAATCCGATACTCTCGTTAAATTGATGCGAAAAGTATTAAGAGCCTAAATAATAATACTAAACATAATTTAAAATTGTTTTATTGCAAAATCTATTGTTACACACGTATGATGCTTGGGAAGTTTCCAGCAATTTGAAGATTTATTAATTCCGAAAATTCAAATGTTATTAAACATTTCAAATGCAGTCTGAATATTTAGTAGTAATAGGCGTTTCATAGAAAAACCTAAAAATTCTTCTCATATTTTCTTTGAAGTTCGTTTTGTTTGACTAAATTCTATACTCTCATACTTGGTTGCGAGAGAAAGTGCGTGAGTAACATAGTGTGGTTTAGTAACGCACAAAAAAAGTGTTGTAATGTGCGATTCAGAACCTGGGAAATGTATACTCACAACCTGGAAAACCGAAAAAAAACCTCAAATCCCAAACAACCTGATCGCTTGTCAGCCTATAAACCAATGTTTTGATATCAAAGATCCACAAAACGTAGATTCTGATTTCACAGCATAGTATAGCAGAGGAAATAATTTACATATGGAAGCAAGCACTTTTTCCTATGAAATGTTTAAAACATTCGGTAAACTATTGTATTGTAGAGTAACTAGGTAGGTAAACTATTGTATTGTATTGTAGAGTAGAGCGAGGGAATCAAATTGTATCGTATTGTAGAGCGAGGGAATCAAATAAGGGTCCTGTTTACGGAGGTTCGTGTATTTACGTAAGAAATGATATTGATTCTAAATTGTCAGAATTCAATTTATATGCATTTCAAAAAGTTTTTGAAACAACAGTAGTACGTCTTACTACGCTCAAAATTATCTTAGTTTGCACCTACAGACCTCCAACAAAGCGAGCTTCAGTTTATTTCACTTTCTTGGAAAATCTAGAGATAATTCTGAACAAAATTAGTAAACTCTCTTTAAAATCCATAGTTGTACGGAATACATTTAAATCACAAAAGCATTAGATCAAATTATAATTAACAAAACCACAACTACATATGAAATAATAACAAATAATCTAGGTTACAGTGATCACGATGCACACATTCTTGCAATTACTAAGAACATAAACACTGACATAATAAATAATACACAATATTTGTCAAAAATGAAATTTCTTGTATTGAGTTGTTGATACTGACACTTGATGCACATGATATCTACGGCATGTGTTGTAATTATAAATATCAATATTGCATGAAAATATGTTCCCTCCGTTAAGTAGGTCATTTTTGACAAATATTACAGATTCGTAAATAAATAGATTCCCAGCTCAATGAAAAGAGGCTTGCAGGAATCACGTGGAAGGCATTTTTTCATTATTCGAATTAATTTCTTTTGCAATCTGAAGGTCTGCATACTACAGGATGAGCTTCCCCAGAATATTATGCCATATCTCAGGCGGGAATGTACATTTGCAAAATAAACGCAACGAGCTGCATGAAGATGATGACAGAATTTGAAAGAATTCTGAATGCGTAACATAATGAACTTAATTTAGTGTTTAATTCTGTTATATGTACATTCCATTTGAGGTTTGATTGAATTGAGAGACCTAGAAATTTTGTTACCTCAACATCAGCTAATTGCATATTGTTCATTTTCAATGGAACATGCGATTGCCGATTTGAAATGCAAAAATGCATTGAAACAATTTTTCTTTCGTTAACGATTAATTTGTTTTTATTAAACCAATTTTAATATTCTGAAATCGTACTATTTACTGCTTCTTTTTTGCAAAGAACATTCGTGTCATCGGCAAATAGAACCGTTCTTCCATTTTTAATAGATAAGGGCATATCGTTTACACATAACAGAAAGAGGATAAGACCTAAGATGCAACCTTGCGAGACCCCATGCTCAATTGGCAAAGAATTGGAAACATAAGTATGTAATGTCCTTTCGTGCCCGTAGGGTATTTCTACTCTTTGAGTCCGATGTTTAAGGTACGAGGTTATCCAATCTAGGGCAATACCACGAATTCCATTCGAAGGTAATTTTGAGAGCAAGATGTTATGGTCAGTATTGTCAAAAGCTTTGGAAAGATCTAAGAATATTCCAAAGGGTGCTGCATTTTGATCTACTGATGAAGCAACATATTTGAGAAAAGAAAAAATGGCAGTTTCCGTAGATTTTGATTTTCTAAAACCATGTTGTGAGTCTGAAAACGCTCTGTTTTTCCTGAGAAAAGTTTCCTTTCGTGAGTAGAATCTTCTCTAATATTCCAATATTCTCTTCTACTCCAATATTTTTGAGAAAACTGACAAAAGACAAATTGGCCGGTAATTTTGTATTTAATTTTTGTTCCCTTTTTTTAAAAAAAGTGGCTTAATTTTTGCTGTTTTCAAAATATCTGAAAATATTCCTCTAAATAAAGAAGCATTGAAAATGTGAGTTAACGGATGTATAAAGGCAGGTACACAAGTTTTTAATAAACAATATGGAAATTCATGTAAACTAGATGAATATTTATTTTTTAGTTTACTGACTATTCTGAGGATTTCGTTGGGAGAAGTTTCGGAAATACACATTGTATCGGAAATTTTTTGGGAAGCGTAAGATGTTGAATTTTGTAGTTTTAGTTCCCTCGTGAGCTTAGACGCAATTTTAGAAAAGTGTTTGTTGAAGGGATTGGCAACTTTTTCCGGATTACTCGTTTCTCTTTCATTACTCTTTACAATAATATCATATTTATCAGGTGTCAGTATCAACAGCTCACTACAAAAATTCTCATAAAATACGTGCACATTGTTTACAACACATTTCCAGATGACATTAAACGATTACTATCAATACACATGTTTAAGTGCCAAATCTTTTCTGTTGCACAACTGCTTCAACACATTTTAAGACTACACCGAGCATTGAAATGGAAAGTAATATTGATTTTAACAAATATATTTAATGTATGCATTACTATTTGGATTGTATAGCTGTAAACGTCTAAACAAGACCGTAACAAAAATTGTACCTCAGCTTCTAGGTCAATGACCCCTATCTCGATCAGGTTTTACGTCCATTCTCTTTGATCCTTAAATACTGAAACGGCTCCTTTCTTGCTTCTGGACATAAATGAAACTTCAGTATCTGTACGCGTTTTCTAGATTTGTATAACAAAATAATAAACACATTTTTGTTGATGAAAACTTAAATAAAAAATTTCGTATTGGTCACCTTAGGAAAAAAAACAACAACAGTAGTTTCTTTTAGAATGACCTAAAAGAATTACTACTCTGAAAATCGGACTACTGATCAAACATGTAGGGGGCAATGAGATGTAAAAACACATCCTGAAGTAGGATGTCACGCCCAAAACCAGCAATGAAAGCTCGCGATAATCTTGGCGAACATAACAACGTTCGATGTGTGGAAATCGTAATACTGTATCGGATAGCGACCGTGTTCTAATGTGTATATGGCATACAGAGGTGGATTAATACATGAACAGACTAAACACGTTGCGGACTCTCCATGTATCAGCTGACACCAGCTTCTGATGTGGATGGATCACCAAACATACGAATTTCTCATTTTTTAGGCTGTTACTGATTTACAACTTTTCTATAGTCACTGGGAGTTTTCAAACACACTATTTAATTTTTTTCTACGAAATCTATCCAGAAATAATTTTCTCAGAGAAGTTGTATTAACATAATCAACGTAGAACGTGCTGTTGAACTATAGTAGAAACCCATACGTAGAATATTTCCTAGAATATTTTGCTCTATAAATATTAGGTGGTTGTAGGATATTATCAACTTCAGGTAGAGTACTAAAATAGTTTTGTAGAGGTGAATAAGATGAATAAGTTACCTGTAATACAGCTTTCTTGGATGTTCCTCTCTCTGATGAACAAGAATCTTCATACATCTTGGGTTCATTTGAGGAACGGACTCGATGATGCAATTTCTATGCTTGTAGTTGTTGGTGATGAGAAACTTGTAGTACCATTTGTGAATAGGACGACTCTGGAAATATTACTTCTTGTTCCTGTCTTTGTAGTTTAAGGATTTGTTGAAGTTGTAGTTTTTGCTGTTGATGTTTAAGATACTGGTTTATGGCACTTTTTTAATTCACATAGTTTTTATATATGGATTAGCATGCTTCATTTGTTTCTTTTTCGTTGTTGAAATAAAAATTTAATAACGAGCTGTAGATTCGAGGACAGCTGCTGGCTTTGTTGTTGTTAAAGTTGACTGTCATGTACATTTTGTTGTTGTCACGGCTGTTGTAATTGTTGTTGCAACGTCTGCGACAATTTTTGCGACATTTGTAGCTCAGCAATGGCAGTCATGTTGTTGAAATGTTTGTTGGTGCTGAGGTTGTAGTTGTGGTAATTTTTGCTGCTGCTGCTGCTGATGCTGTTGAAACAAGGATGATTTCTGATCAGGTTCCATTGTCCGATGGTTTCAAGATTTTTACATTTATATTGTGAGATGTCGGTTCAGGGTTGTGTAATGCAATTAGTGAATAGTCAATAATTTGCCTTGTCGTGAGGCAACCTTTTGCGTACATTGACGTTTCCCAGTTAGTTTTCTTTACACTAGTTGCACGCTTTACGAAAAACACTGCTACCAGAAACAACTCCTGAGCACTACGGCCGGTCCCGCAGGGGCTCATTACGGCTCCTTATTCACAGTTGACTGCGCGGCAGTAGGGAGCACACGTCTGACTCAGTCGGAGGCGAAGCGAGAACTGATCAGAATTTTAAAGTCGGATGGATTGACTTTATGAATAAAAATTGGAGAAGGTTTAGATTCTGTATTTCCTTGTTGTACGTAAGTCCCGATTGTGGACTGGTTGGCTGTCAGATAAAATTTGTATCGTGTTGAATATTTTCGAGGTTGGTACATTAGCATAGGCATTGAGTTGCTCAGCTGTTGTCGTTTTATTTGTAGTGGATTTAATACGGAATGACTTGAAAAACACTACTCGTTGTGCTGCAGGAGTTGGTTAAGAAATTTGTTTTGAATTGACTACATTCCAGGTTTTTAATGTTTCTTTTATGCTCGACCTGGCATCTAGATGGATTATAGAGCAATTTTTTCGCAAAATTAAGATATTTTTCAACCTCTCTCTGTTGCCTTTCGTACCGATATATGATATCACACTGAGATTTTCTAAAGTTTTTAACAAGGTGCTTTCCGTTGTGATTTGTGTACATTAATATTATGTGATTCTTCTGTTTGCGTCTATCTGACCATTGTTTAAAATATTATATTTATTTGTTTTGACGCCAAAAGATGGAAATAATTAATTTCCGAAACGTTGATGTTATAACTATTACGTATCACATTTAAATTGATTTAAAACAGTTATCTAAAAGAACTTTCTGTCTTTAAATAAAGGATCAATACATTCTGATAAAACCTTACGTCTTGCATTTGCCGAGCTGGTTTCTGCTAATTAAATTCCACTGAACAATTAGGTACACATAACAATGTTATTACTCGCCCTGACTACACATTACGCCTCGACCTCGCTAGGCACTGATCGCTGGCGACTGCGGAGGCTATCGTAATGGGGAAATTGTATAACAATGAACAGGTCTTGGCTCGGCCTATTAAGTTTACGTTTATTTAATGTTTATGTACCTGGAGAGGGTCTTAAATCCATTTTTAGATTAACACGTCTGTGTTTTATATTTGTTGGGTCAACATTACGTGAAAACCAATTATTGTGTACTAAATCTGTTTATTTGAACTCTTCTTTCAATTCAATCACAGATATATAGACATAATTATAAGGTTCAATAACTAACTTTCCATTATTTTGGTTTGGGAATCTTCAATTTCTGACTGGCTGAACGAATGACCGCAGCACATCTGAAAATTTCTTTCGTAGGATCCAACTAACACGAACTTTTTGCCTACACTACCACACATGTCGGGAGACCGGTCGGGAGCTTACAGCTTGTCCTGGCTGGGGCGGTGCCCCGCTGGTGGGAGATACCTGGTTGAGGAGAAACCCCGCTAGTCGACGCCAGATCTCGCCATCCAGCGGGGAAAAGATCATCGCCACCTCCTGAGAAAATAAACACGCACTTCACTTACGGGACTAATGACCAAAGTAGTTGGCGCTCCCGGAAACATCAATCAATCAATCAAACAACGAACTTTTTGCGTCGCTGGTCTGAACTTTTTGCGTCGAGCAAAGAACTCTCGTCTTTTAACTTCGGTCTCAATTCATAATTTTCCAGCACAAGAGTGACGACTTTCTCAGGCAATTTTAATATCAGAAATTTAATATCAGAAATTTTTTTTTTTCTTCACATTATCTTGCAAACATATGTTCATTCATCAGCAATTGTGACTTCCACTTCCACACCAGGTTCTATACTGATGGAAGTGATCTGCTTCACTATTTCTGATGGACTGAATAATCAATCACACTCTTATGTATTCTCATTTGAAAGCGGTCCCAGGTTTTGGATCCTTCACCACAAGGTGTCTTCCTTGTTGTTATACGAAGCACTTTAGTTGGCATTCGCACAGGTCCCTTCACACGAAGCTTCTGTTTCTTGGCTCCCACAATGAGATCAGAGCAAACCTTTTCCAAGCTACGAACATTACGTGAAGTCAACGTAATTCGAATTCGATGAATAGTTGGCTGCTCAGTCGCAGGTTTCTCAGGATCCTTGTTGAAAGACATATTGATACACTTTTCCCTTGGTCGAGATAATCAATTCCTTGTAAAAAAAACTGATCAGCGCTGAACCAAGTTACACAGCATTCACGCGCTCACACCCTTTTGAAAAGATGTAAAAATACATGCCATACAAACTGTTAATCTGGAAACTACTTTCCAAATGACATGCTGCAGGCAAGGTACCCGTAGAAAATTTTGTCTATCTGGCTTGAAGGGGCCGTCCATAAATTACGTAACGCAAATTTTGAGTATTTTCAATACCCCTTCTCCCCCTTGTAACGCACCTATAACCTGCGCTTGAACGTAGCGTAACGCTGCCTCAGACCCCCTCCCTCCTCCTTTAACGTTACGTAATTTATGGACGACCCCGAAGCTCCCCCACTGTCTCAGAGAAAATGTGGAAGACTCCTGTTGCCTCCAGCCACTAGTACTTACCAGCTCCACTTAAAACTAAAAATGCTAAAACATAGTGCAATCTTTCTCGTATTATATTAACGGTTTGGTATAATGAATTATTCTATTGAAAATTATGTACTTTTAATATTTCAGCTATAGTGTGCAAATGTCTTTTCATCGAACTTCATAATTCGCAGTCCACCACGTTTAAATTCTAGAATCTATAATGACCTAGTTTAGGCCTATAAGTAAAGTTTACCGTTTGAAAGATAATCAATATTATTCGTTGTTCAGCTACAATGATCGAGTTTCTTTACATTTAAAAAAGCGTTCCTTCTCACTCGCATTAGTTAAAAATTTCTAAAAGTTAACCAAGCCTACAGAAAATGTAGAAGACAAAATTTAGATTCCCTAATTTTTCTATAATGCAAAAGTTCAATATTTTTTCGACGTCGTCCTACAAACTACAAAATTAGCTGATTTTGATGAATTTCCGGAGTGTTTATGAAAAACGTGTGCACCTACCTTCATACACTCCTTAACTCACATTTTCAATGCTTCATTCTGCTCAAGAATATTTCTAGATATTTTCAAAATAGCAAACATTTAGCCACTTTCTAAAGAGGGAAACAAAAATTAAATTCAAAATTATGGGACAAATTCTCTTTTGTCAGTTTTCTCAAAAATATTAGAAAGGGTTTTCTGTATGCGAACGGAAACTTATATCAGCAAAAACGAAGTGTATTCGGACTCTCAACATGGATTTAGAAAATCGAAATCTCGGGAAACTATCAGTTTTTGTTTTCTTAATGATGTTGCTTCGTGAATAGATCAAAATGAAAGACCTATTGGAATATTTTTAGATTTTTCGCAAGCTTGGACGACATTGATCAAAACATTTCACTTTCAAAAGTACCTTCTTATGGAATTCGTGGTATTGACCTAGATTTGATATCCTCGTATCTTAAACAACGAAGGCAATGAATAGAAGTACCGTACTGGCATGAAAGAACATTATTTACTCATCTTTTCAATTCTTGGGCAATTGAGCATGTGGTCCTGCAGAGATCGATCTTTGGCTTTGTCCTCTTTCTTTATATGTAAACAATAAGCTCTCGTCCAATTGAAAATGAACCACACGCAATTGAATAATGTTAAGTTAACACACTTTCTGGGTCTCACAGTTAACTAAAACCAATATATACAAATGGAATATATGTATAACTGAATTAAATACTAAAATAAATGCATTATTGTTATAATGCATTTAAGATGAGAATTATATTACGCATTCAAAAGTTTTCCAAATTCTGTCAGCCTTTATTCAATCTGTTGCGTGCATTTGGCAAATCTGCATTCCCATGTGAGATGTGGCATAATATTCTGGGGAAGCGCAACTTATAGTAGGCCTACCCAAATTTTAGATTGTACAAAAAATATACCAATCATAAGAAAATGGCATCCGCGTGGTTCCTTCAAGTCTCTTCATTGCACTTGGAATCTTGCCATTGCCTTGCCTATTTACTAACGCATCTGTAATTTTTGTCTAAACTGGCTTACTTAACGGTAGGACCATTTTTCTTGCAATACTTTTATTTGTAATTGCAACACACCTATGAGAAATCACGTTCATCTGGTGTCAGTATCATCAGCTCGCATCAAAAAATATACAAACATGTACGTTACCTTAAAAACATGCCAGACGACATTAAAGAATTAAAATCGATACACAATTTTAAATTCAAATTAAAATATTTTCTGTTCCATAACAATTTCTATGTAAGTAGATACTACACAGACCATCAAGAAAAATTTCAAGAATTAAATATAGTGCATTAGTTTACATTTGTGTTGTGCAATTTAAAAAAAATAATATTCTTGTAGCAAGTAATGTACTTCAGCTCCTGGGTCAATGATCCCTATCTCCGTCAGTTTTTCCCCAGTTTCCCTGATCCTTTGAGCTAATGATGGCCCTTCGTTTTGCTTCTGGACATAAATGTTACTTCACTCTGCGCACATTTTGTTGGTCTCTCCTTTTGCCACTTGTGGTAGGAGTGCAGCCGGGAGGTAGAGCTTAATATTTTGTTAGAAATACTAAAAAAATTAAATCTTGCAAATATGTTTCCTGTGGCTCTAGAACCAACAGCACTACTTTTCAAATGTTGTTTACCTCACTTTGTTGGTGCTCTATTATTCGACTATTTATGAATAAAAGGGGAGGAAGAGTTTTCAGAGCTCAAGAAAACGTGTATTTTTTTACTTCTCCTCCCGACGTCACATACAGATTTCAATGATCTTTGACGAAATATATCAAATGAAATCAAATATTGAAAATAGAGTTTTTTCCGTCAATAATATTTATTCTTCAAAGACAGATTTTGAAATAAGGTCACGTACAATCTTTCGAAAATAGAGTAGTTTTCGCGTAATTTTGCGCGAAATTAAAGGACTTTTTAAACAAATATTTACACGAAAACAGTTCGAATTTGTTGAAAACAACTTCACATAGGAATCAGTAAAGATGTTAAACTGGTCCCATTTCGTCGAACTCTGTATTTTCGAACTATACAAATAAGTATTACAAAATTGCAATATTAAGGATTTAAGGATTTGTGTCTTAAATAAAATCTGTTTTAAAAATTTAGATATTTAAATTAGGTTGCGTATTACCCTAACAGTGAATTTTTCGCATAATTTCTGCTTGAAGTTAATGCAATTTTTAAAACAAACATTTTCTCAAAAATGGCTCCACATTTTTTCTTTAAGGAGAACAAGGGACTCCCAGTGACTCAAAGGTCTCGTATTCGTTGAACTCTGAATTTTCGAAGATTGCAGCAGAAGTACAGTGTTGCAGGTGGAAATTTTGTCTTAAATTAAATCTGTTCTAAAAAATGGATCTTTAATAAAGGTCATGTTTTTTTTAGAAAAAATGAGCAATCTGTGTAATTTCTGCTTGATGGTGATGCAATTAAAAAATTCATAATCTCCACAATTTTTCTTTCATTTTTTCCACGGACAGAGCAAAGAACTCTTAAAAATGGTACAGGTGTAATTTTCGTGGAACTCTCTGAATTTTCGAAAAATTGTGATTTCAAAAAATTGAGGGCATTAGCTTGAGTTCGAGTCTAAGTGCAGAGAAAAAAAAACTTGTTGGAAACGCTTTCGCAGATTCATGGAGAAGTATAATATTGCGAAGCCTTAACAAATATTGCTAGAAAATATCTGTTGTTGTAGCACCGCTAGTTCACATCTTAATCGAATTGTCTGCGATGAGATAGAGACTTACAAACAACCCTTTACTGATCAAGCTCCATTAATTTCAAATTTGATATGGCAAAGCTGGTGTTCAAGACGCTATACGAAGACTGCCTTTTTCCAGTTGAACAGTTGTTACTTTTAATTTTTTTTTTCATTTACTATAACGTAGTAAGGAAAAGTTATGTAATGCTGCAGGAAAATGTGCCAATGTTGTGTGAGAAAAACATGTTTTGTGGGATCCTGATATCGAAAGTCTTGCCCCTATGCGTGGTAAAGTACTTTCTGGAATATGATGACGGGCTGGGATGGCTGTGCCTGTGACCGGGAGGTCCTAGGATTCAAGTCCCGACGGTGGCAGAATTTTCGACACTAACTACACAGCTATGTCGAATTCAACCACTGTCTGGAGGAGAATTCTTGTGCACGACTGCTGCCATCGTCGGAAAACTAGTTAGTTTTCCGTGATGTCTGTGATCAACACCTGACGAATGCCAGAGCAGTACCCGGACAAACAAACGGGTCACGGACCGCGCGAGATCTATCTTTCCTGTTTCATGTTATATTCTTACGCCTTACTTACACACACAGACATGCACTACACTACTACATACGTCAGGAGCTTAGAGCTTGTCCCGGGAGTGACGGTGTCCCGCTGGTGGGCAATATCTGAATGGGAAAACCTCGCCAGTCAATTTCACCAATGCATCGGGGGAAATACATCGACATCCTCCGAGATAAAATATGAACTACATTTAGAAGACTGATGACTATAGCAGTTGATGTGTTCGAAAAAGGAAATAATTAATCAATCAATTAAAGGAAAAGATTATAACACCTCGCTGACAGCTAAATCTGACTTAAAGTTTTATGTGACTGAAATATATTTTTGAAAAATATTCACATTCCTGTTTCACTCGTATAGTAAGATTAATGTTTAGTAGCAAGTATCACTATCCCATTTTATGGATTTTTATGCAATTTCCGAACATAATTTTAGAAAATCGAATCGGAGGTCTCCCATAGGGCTTTTCGTTAATAAACTTACGAAACAACATTATATGCCACCATTTCGAATGGCTCAGCTCGGCCAAATAAGTCAAGTTTATTCGATATCTTTTTGCCGACTTGGAAGTTGGGCATTGAATTTCTCGAGCAACATATCCACAAAAAAAACATTACTCTCTCTACTAGCGCGAATTTACAGAACCCTCCCCTGCTCCCTCGACAGGTTGATTGAGTGATTGTTAGTGATTCCGGGCGCATCAACTCTTAGGTCATTAGTCCCGTAAGTGTAGTGCAAGTTTTTACCGGGAGGTGGCTGTGATCTTCCCCCGCTGGATGGCGAGATCCGGCACCGACCTACCGTCGAGTAGCGGTGTTTTCCAACAACCAGGTATATCCCACCAGCGGGGCACCGCCGCAACCGGGACAAGCTCAGAGCCCAGACTTGTCTCCCGGCATATGTGATAGAATAGTGCATGTTAGTGCGCGTGTATAAGAGGTGAGGATAGGACAAGGAAGAGGAGGGAAAGATCGCGCGCGATCCGTTGCCCGTTTGTTAGGGTACTGCTCCGGCATTCGCCTGGTGTTGATGGGAGAAACCACGGAAAACTACCGATCAGAGCAGCCGGCCACTAAAATTCTCCTGCTGACAGCGACTGAATTCGACCTAGCTGCCAAGCCAGTGTCGAAAATCCTGCCGCCGTCGGGACTTGAACCTACGACCTCCCGGACCTCCTTCAGTTGATGCATTGAGCCACCTCTCCCGGTGCTGCTCCCTCGTGCGAATGAGAGAAATCTACGGAGTGAAGATGCGAAGAAAAGGAACGCGCTCCACTTTTCCCGTCCGTGGCGCCGCTGCGTGCAGCCCCATTTCACTCTTCTCTGCGAACGCCGCGCGAGGGGTGCTGCCGTCTGCGACAGTGGCGCCCCATCGTCGTTTCACGCTCGGAGGAAACGGCGCACGCGGACTCCATTGTGGCACGTGCTATCGCGAGAGCGTTTCCAGGCCAACCACCACGCGCATCACGCCCATGCCAGGCAGCGCACCTCAATTTAGGAATTGGACGTAGCAAAAATACTATTTTTAATGAAAATTAATAATAGATTAAAAGGTTCAAAACACATCAATATCGGGAAATATACATGTTTGATTTATTGGGTAACTTACATCGTAGATGCACTAGAAAGTGACTCATTTCAAAAATCGTCATTTTTTAATTAAGAAAATTATATTTTAAAAATGGCCTTCTTTTACTTTCGCGTTGCTACGTAAATAGTTAAAAGAAAATATTGTAATTGTGCGGTGAAAATCGGCGATTTTTTGACAGAAAAACTATTATCGTCGAACCGTGGTAAAGAAAAAATGGATAAATCGTGATCCTGTATGTAGTAAATTATTTCCTGTAACACGTGTAGTCAGAATCCATGTTTTGTAGGTTCCTGAGATTAACAGCAAAACTGTCCGTGGTCAACGCTAGCACCTAAATCGTTAAAGCGACTTTCTCCAAACTCGAAATTCCCTGATTGACCTGAACAATCGCAAGGCCCTGCGAGTTTGAAAAGGATATTTGAATTTTCGTGGGTACTTTACGTGAAGCATCAACGTTTTCTAAATTTTATCATGGCTCTAAATTTTTCCTCGGATTCAGCAAAGCTTAAAAATAGCTCAGGTCTCAATTTGATAAAATCTCCGAATTTTTAAAAATCGGAAATGTTCGAAAATTTTTTGGCGTCTTTTTACAACGACAATATTGAAGTCAGAGATTTTTTCTTCTTTATGAAATATGTTTTTGAAAGATAAATCTTTAAATAAGGCCATGTATAATTTTTCAAAAACGAATAGTTTTCGCGTTATTTCTGCTTGAAATTAAAGCAATTTATAGAAAAATATTTTCTTAAAAACGGCTCCAATTTTTTTCATTAATTTTTTCCTTCGGATACAGCGAAGAACGCCTTAAAGAATGGTTCAGGTCTATTTTCGTTGTAACTCTCAGAATTTTCGAAAATTTGCATAAGTCAGAAATAATGGGAAAGAACATGAGCCTTTTAAACATCGTTAAAGTTAATACGGCCGAGACTGTATTCTATAGCAGTAAAGCGCATGGCCAGTTGACTCCATACACCCGAGTTCGAATAGCCGTGTGGGAAAAAAAATGGTGGCTGGTTTGAAACGCTTTTGCAGGTTTATGTTGTATAATATTTCACACCTGTTACAAATTTGTGTCACTTTTCTTGTGCACCTTATGTCTGTCTGCGACCGTCCCCCTGTGGTCAATGCTAGCCCCTAAACTGTTCAAAAAATTGTCCCCAAAATTTATATTAACGAACTCGAGGTTCTACGAGTTTTGTTTTTATTTTTTTCCTGGTATACAGCAAGGTACACTAAAAAATAGCCCAAGTCTCATTTTCGACTAACTCTGTACTTTAGAAAATTACAAAAAACATTAACATTGCAAAAGCACGAAACTGATGATAAAGATTTTCAGAAAATAAAATCTCTTCTGAAAAAAGTAGATCTTTATGTAAGGTTGTGTACAATTTTTTGGAACACGAGCTGTTTCGCGTAATTTATGCTGGAGGTAAAGGCAGTTTACAAATAATTCTTAAAAACCACCAAATTTTTTCTTTGTTTTTTCCTCGGACAGAGAAAAGGATGCTTAAAAATGTGCAGGTCCCATTTCGTTGAACTCTCTGAATTTTCGAAAATTCCAAAATTTACAATAATGCGATAAAATGTATGGTATTGTAGCATCATTAGTTTACGTGATGTACATTGAGGCGATGTGCGATATTTAAAACGCAGAAGGCATGCAATTGTTTTAAAAATGTGTGCTCAACATCAACACTATCAAACGTTCTCCTAAACAGACTTCGAATATGTTCCTGGAGAAGGAACATTACTGACTTTCATTATTATAAATCTCCAATAATTTACCAGCTTAACAGCCCAACATATGCGACATCAATCATTTCGCATCTATTTTGTTTGCCCCGAATTTCGAGCTGCTGATAGGCAAGTTAATGAAGCAGAGTCAAAGGATGGCTATATCTTGCGTACCTGGTTTAGACCGTACTCACAATGTATAAATGCAGATTAGAAGAGAGCAGATTAGAAAAATCTCTGGAATTAGTATCCAGATGTTTGTGGATCCCAATTTCCAATTCCTATCAATCTTAATTGTTGACTTTCTCGACGAACTGTAGGATAAATGTTGAAATGATTATTTTCCTTCACTGGATGTTAATTATTGCTTCACTCTTGTCAAACGCCACACAAATGTTTATCTTTTTACGCTAATAAGCAATAATCAGCTATGTTAATAAATAATGTATTTCTTTTGTAGAGATGGCAGCGCCAATGAAGAAATGTTTGTAGTAAGCCATCGGAAACCCGAAGCTACTATACATTTGAAGTTCACTGAACCCGTTCAGGTAAGGAAAATATGGTCATTGTTTTCCTCTAAATTGCCTAGAGTAAGTGAATGGTTTATTTACGTAATGTGTCTGGATTTGCCATGGGAAATGTTGAATCATTTCCTACTGCAAGAGAAAGTCGTAGCTGACTAACACGAAACTGTAACTGGTGCGTTGAATCGAAGGAATAGGAAACCTTGAAGCAAACCGCGACCGGAAAGCACTGCGCAAACCCTGCATTGCGGAACTTTTACGTGATAAGACTAAACGAGCAAGTTTCCTTGCTTGTTAGTTGGAGAATATAATTTTATTTTAATTGTATTTTTCAGAATCGTGACTATTGAACCAGAAATGTTTGCCTTGACCTAGCGCCATTTGCTTTGAAAGCTAAAATCATCAATATTTGAAATACTTTCGTTCCAGTATATTTTGTAGGAATACAAGATGTACCACTATATGCGAATGTACTCTGAATCAGATATTTTTGGAGAAACGGAGGAAACAAGTTATCTTCCGATGCATCAGTTAATACCACCATCTTACACCCACTACATACGCAGTCTTCCTGTTTTTCTCTTGGCGGCCTCCTTCACATATAATGACTATGGAACAGCTCCGGTACGACTGAATGAAATCACACATCCGGAAGCGTAAATATTCGTCTCCTACTTGACTCGCATTCGGGCGCATGCATGCCTCTTTGTCCGATGACACCTTTAGTGCGGCAGTAGGTATGCTAGAGTTCCACCCCGAAGTACCAGGGATCAAATCCCGGTCTCTCCTGTGGTGGTTCATGCATGTTTCTTAAGAGAAAAGTAGTCAATTGCATAAACTATTTTAAATTTAAAATACAACAAATGATATTACATACGTCAACTTGCGAAGAGATAAGAGCATGACATATCGATTCAGGTTTGCCCCTTCGCGAGAGCTTCCATCTGTCCGCGGTGGAAGACTACATCGTGCGCCAGGGCCTTCCAATGCCCTGGCCCTTGCCGGAATGTGACATGACTCGTGTGGGTGAAGAGAGATGCTCAATCTTGATCTAGGTCAGGGATTCCCAACGGGTTCGGTATCGACCACTTGGGGGTCGATGAAATTTTAAAGGGGGTCAATGAAGATTAAGGAGCCTACTGGGGGCCAATGTCCGAATATGAATTTTTCTGGGGGCCAATGGCCGACTGATCTTTCTAATAAAGATCAAGATCCCACTCATTTCAAAAAGCATATTAATTAAATAGATAATTAACTCTTTTCTGATATACAGCTACGAACCATCTAATAATAAATTAAAAATCCGTTCCCGTCCTTTCGTATTCATCGTTCATCGTTAGGACGTTTTTATGCAACTGATGCCATTATAAATATGTCTTCCCAACGTACCTCTAACGAGTTACGTAACTCTAACACGTTATTCTCCGCAATACGAACAGCAGAAGTGCATTGGTCAGCTACTGAAACACGCCCAACATAGACCGCTTTTTGCAACCATTTCGCAAAAAGGAAGATCAGAAACTGAGCTATACTTAAAAGCGGAAGTGTCATTGATTTTCGGAAATCAATATATTTACAACAATATTTGGGTGCGAAATTGTTATCTGTGATTATTTATGTGCACTTCTTTGTGTAATAATTATGTACAATACTATTTTTTATTTTAGGGAAGCAGGCAATCAATACATCCTATTTTTACAATGGCAGAAGTCCTCCTGTTCTGGGGGAAAAATCGTTTATCCTTTTGTTTCTTCTCGCACCGTTTTATAGTAGCGATGTACCGCTCTGCCTTTCTCCATAATGACGCGTGGGGATGATGCTGGCTCCGTTTTGTCTCACTTTCACTTTCTCTCATATGTACGTATGGGTAAAATAATATGCGTAGTGTAGAGAAAGTTATGTAATACTTCGGAAAATCGATTAGGAGATTTCACGGAAATACACGTTTTGGAATCCTCTGTCACCGAAAAAGTTCTTTATCACCGACGTTTGTCCGTCCCTGAACAACACCAGTGCCTAAACTATTTATAGGACTTTTCCCAAAACGAATATTCCCCGGTCGATCGGGCCCGAACTATAGCTGTACTATTTTGAAAAACATTCTTGTAAGAAGAATGTGAAGTACACTTATAAAGATGGCATAGGTCCGATTTTTACTTTAACTCTGAAATTTCGGGAATTAAAAAAATTTGAATTCTTTTCAGCGACTTCCTACAACTAGAATATTGAAGATAGTGATTTTTTCTTCACAATTATTTCTTCCGTTAACATCAAGTACATTTTTTGAAAATATTAGTAGTTTTCGGGGAATTGTGGGCGAAATATGGGGAAGAATATCAAAAACGATTTTCGCCCCAATTTTTATCTTTAAACGTTTGGTAAGTATAGCGATAACTACTGTATAAGATGACATAAACGTCATTTTACAGTATCCTTTTATTATTTCACAAATTACACAAATGTAAGTTTTTTGATATCTCTCTCACGTCGTTAGTATTTATATTATCGGAGATTGAACCTTTCTTGAGAAAAAGTTCTTCAGTGAGAACGAATGTCTTGTAAAGTTTTTCGAAAGTCCAAAGGTTTTGTGTGAAAATGAGCTCGTAATTCCGCATTTTTAGAAAGGCTCAAACGCCATTTTCTCGAAAACGGCTCCAATTTATTCCTTTACATTTTTTGAACGGATAATCTAAATGCACTGAATAACAGGACATAAATGTATTATTTTGATTTTTCAAATTTACCTAAATGTACTTTTTTTTTAACACGTTGACTGCCACGTGGTGACATCGTGGACTCACAGATTAAAGAGACATTGCGGCCGCGTGAAGCCACGTCGGTCTCATGCAACCGATGAAGGAAGGAGCCACATGGTGCCGCAGTGGCTTCACGCAATGCTTTGATTTTCTGTTCAGACAATCTCTACGGCCACTAGGACCGAAAACATTCATTGGCTTCGGCCTCAGGATTTAGTAAGATTGTAAATAAAAAAGATAAACAAAAATTGCCAGAAAGAGGAAATTTTTTACTAACTTGAAAATAATTAATCAAATTTAGTGAATGAAAGTGAATTAATATTTTAAATAAATTGATAAAATAAATAAAATATAATTGATATAAAACAATATACTAATCGGTAACTATTATAATTCTATTTTATATCAATTCTGTATTTTATCTCTTTTTTTAAAATGTCAATTCACATCTTCCTTTTCTTCCAACAGCTGTTTTAGAATATGCTGTGTTTCCTTACCTCCTAGTACAAATCTTCATCAGAAACCTTCTTCAAAATCCTTCATTCTCTAAATTTGATTTGATTTGATTAATTTCTTGTACAATTATGAATTTTAAAAAAGCAATCAAGACAATAATATTGGTCACATTCTTTACATTTATAAGTTGTTTGAGGTGTTTTCCTTGCAGCAATTTCTCTCCCATGTTTTTCTTTCATTTCCTTGTAACACTTGTTACATCTTCTTCTTCCTTTTCTTCCAACATCTGTTAGGACATGCTGTGTTTCCTTACTCCTAGTAAAAACATTTTCAGAATCTTCCAATTTCAACAATCCTTTGACAATGTGCTCTCTAAATTCTGTAATTTTTAGTTTTTGATTTGCTACAGTTTGGTGCAGAATGAAAGCATTCACAATTGCTGTGTCTACTAATAATTCAATAGCCAATTTGCGATACCATTTTATACCCCTACGGATTGAGCTTGAATAAGACTTCTTTTGATCTGAGAGATCTATAAATGATTTATACTTATTGTAATCAACTATGATCTGTGGTTTTTCTTTTTCTTTGCCTCTCTGAATTACTGTAGTAATTTCATCTTTATGTTTCGTGCTCAGAACCAAAACATCTTTCTTGTCTTTCCACTTCAGTACTACGACACCTGTGTTGCTTTCTTCGGCTATTGTTTCACCCTTGTCAAGTTTTTTGTTCACCACATTGGATGGGTTGAACTTCCGATTTGATCTCAAAGTTCCAATAAGGTGTGTCTGAACGTTTTGGAGATCATGGGCTAATGACACTGATGTATAATAATTATCTGTACAAAGCGTGCGACCCATGCCTACTAATTCTTCCATAAGTTTCATGACGACTCCTGATGGAACTGTCTTTTCCTTTGATTTTTCCTGACCACAATAAACATGTAAATTGTACGTGTAACCTCCAGCAAGGCATAATTTGAAGACTTTTATTCCAAATCTATGTCTCTTAATTTGCAATATATTGCCTAAATCCTAATCGCCCTCTCCACGGTACAAGAGTCTCGTCATGCAAACCACTTCACCTGGATTAACGATCTTTTGGAAATTTTGTATTATTTTGTTCAACAGAGGTCCTTATTTTCTGCAATCGGTCCTCCAGAAACAATTTCATTGTCATTGAAACATGTATCATTTTGAGCAACAATTGAAACCTGTTGCGTGACATCTTCGAAGTAATAGTATTCATGTAGATGCTATTTTTCGACCAATATTTTTCAATTGATGGAAATTTGCATAATCCCATCCAAATATGTAACCTAAAAAAATTTCCATTTCTTCGCGATCTGTATTACGCCAAGCTGTTACCCTGGACCTTTTGTATCTATTTTTCAATACACACTGAGATGCGTAACGATTTGGTTTCTTCAACGATCAGGTTTAAAATGTCCTCATTTTACTATAATTTTATAACAATCAGAGGGCTCCTTGTCGTAATAATATTTCATAGAGATTTGATGTTATTCCAAGAGTTGCCACTGTCAAATTGAAATACCTTCAAATTGTTTCCGGTGACAGGTCCCCAAGATATTGAAGAATTCACGGATTTTGAGATTTCTTCATTATATTCGTGTGTCTCATCGGCAAACAACGTATTTATTACCAAATCTATTGTTTCATCGATCACTGTCTCGACTAGTAGATGCACTGCATTTTGACACAGATTTAAATGATTCTTTAGGAACACGTTTCGTTTTTGTTTCCACTGAATGCTCGAAAGAATTTTCTGAACCATCACTATCTGAAACAATCTGGATTATAATCACTGTCCGAGAAATCACTCTCTCCTCTGATAAAACTTCCTGCACCATTTACAAAACTGTTCATCCTCAAAACGTGACATTGCAATCGCACAACAAAGGAAATGTGAACTGGTCTGTACTATCGCCGGACGGCTGCAGCCACCCCACCTATCACCACCTTCTCCGAATGCTTCGTGACGCAATAATACCGAGGAAAGACATATCTGGATCGGCTTGATAAGACTTTAGATGTGGTGACACGTTGGTTCTCACATGGCTCCTACGATAAATCTCTACCCTACAAGCCGCGTGAGACCGACGTGGCTTCACGAATTAAAAAATGTTATAATTTACAAAATATGCACGCAT
>JAHLJT010008446.1:130987729-131002534 GCA_031308135.1 Acheta domesticus
GAAGACTAATGATGACTTATGCGCCCCTTAACAGAAGCTCTACGCAACCCGCCGCACTGTCAAGTATTAAGCGTGTCTGTAGCTGCATATTATGACCCTGAGTTTGTAAAATATTGGCCGGAATTATTACTTGAACGTTATGTCGGGCATGTAAATCAAATTTTTCCAATACAATGTCATAACGAACGCATGTACAAGCTAGAGAGAGAACATTTAAACAATAGAATACTTGACATGTCCAAATCAGGACGTAGAACAATCCTATACTCGCGAGAAATTCTTTCATCTATTACATTTTTTGCAATGGTACGGTAAAAAGTAGTTGACTATCGCGCGACCAGTAGCGTGCGAAGTTCAAGACACTATCACAGCGAAGCACTGCCGGTCCACTAGAATAAAATCTTCCTTCCATTATATTGTAATTGACTGTGGGGTCCTCCGTTGACCCACCCCTTGTTAATTTCTCGCTACGGAATAGAGAGAAAGTTATGTAATGCTGCGTGGAAAAACGGCGATTTTCGGCAGAAAACTCGTATTACAAGACTCTGGTAAAAAAAAAGTGGACAAATCCAGTTGCTAAATTAGAAAAAAATCTCTAACTGATGTAGCCAGAATTCAATTTTTGTGGGTCCTTGATACTGAAAAATCGACTGACGGACAGACGTCTGCCTGTCTGTCCGTGTGTGAACAACGCTAACGGCTAAACCGTTCAGCCGATTTTCTGTAAAATTGATATTCCCCTATCGATCTGGCTGATGTCGTGGCCCCTTGAATTTGAAACCGATTTCGGGGTGCTTTGCACGAAGCCCCTGGGACATTTTCAAAATTTTCAAAAAAAATTGCTCCTTCGTTTTTTATTATATTTTGTTGTTGAATAGTGAGAAGGACATTTAAGAGAATGGTGCATGTCTCATGTTCGATGAATATTTTAATTTTCGAAAAATGCAAAAGTTCAAAATTTTTTCGGCGCTTCCTACAACTAAAATTTAGTAAATCCATAAAGTACAACAGAAATATTATTTTAAGAATATTAAAGAACAGTAAAATCTCGTCCAAAATAACAAGTTTCTTTGAAATATTTGGAACAGCTTTTAAGAAAATGGCGTTTAAGCGCTACTGAAAATGCAAAATTTGAAGCCCTTTTTCACAGAAATTTTTGAGTTTTCGAAAAACTTCATTAGAAGTCATTTGAAGCACTTTAACTCACAAATACAATAGTGTTTACAAATTGCTGGTAATGTGCATATTAAAGGTGTGAGAGATTATTTAAAAAATTAAATTTGTGTAATTTTTGAAAGAATAAAAAAATACACCGTATTGAACTTTACGTCATATTAAAGAGTACAATTAGTACTATCCGTTCCAAAAGTTTGAAGAAAAAAAATGGAGCCAGTTATGAGAAAATGGCGTTAAAGCGTTTCTGAAAATATGGACTTTCGAGTTCGTTTACACAGAAAACAGTTGTTTTCGAGAAACTTTATTTGACATTATTTAAAGCATTCACATTTAAAGCATGTGAACAATCCGCTGCTAATGGATGTATTAACGACGTGAGAGACAAGTAAAAAAATTACATTTTTGTAATTTTGCATAAACAAAAGAATAGATCAATATGATGTTTATGTCATCTCATAGACTGTATTAGCTCCTACCCGTACCAAAAATTTAAACAAAAAATTTGGAGCCATTTTTGAGAAAATCTTGATTTATTTTTTTTAATTGCACATATTGCACGCAACATTGTGTGAAAACTACTAAAATTTTCAAAAAAAAGTAAATGACCTTAGTGATCCTTCAAGTAAAATTTGTTCTCCATAGTAAGTTCTTTCATGAAGGTCATGTACAATTTTTTGAAAATTTTAGTAGTTTTCGCGCAATATGAGCAATTTTCAAAAAAATTACAAAAACATTTTCTCAAAAACGGCTATATTTTTTCTTTAAACGTTTGGTCAGAATAGTGCATACTGTACTCTCTGAGATGACATAAACGCCATATTGCTTTATTACTTTGTTTTTTCAAAAATTACAAAAATGTAATTTTTTCACTTTCCTCATACACCATTAATATTTACATTAGAGGCGATTTGTTCACATTATTATATTTATGAGTACATGTGCTTTAAATAATGTAGTGTAAACTTTCTCGAAAAGTCAACCGTTTTCTGTGAAAACTAGCTCAAAATTCCACATTTTCAGAAACTCTCAAACGCCATTTTCTCATAAATGGCTCCAAATTTTTTCTTCAAACTTTTCGAACGGATAGTGCTAATAAAGTTCATTTTGGGGTATTTTTTTTCAAAAATTACACAAATGTAATTTTTTTTGAAAGATCTCTCACACCGTTAAAATGCACATTACCAGCAATTTGTAAACACTATTGTATTTGTGAGTTAAAGTGCTTCAAATGACTTCTAATGAAGTTTTTCAAAATCATAAAAGATTCCTGTAAAAAAGAGATTCAATTTTCGCATTTACAGTGGCGCTTAAACGCGACTTTCTTAAAAACGGTTCCAAATTTTTCGAAGAAAATTGTCATTTAGAAGGAGGTATTACTTTTGTTTCATTTTCTTAAAATAATATTTCTGTTCTACTAAGGAAACCGAAAAATTAAGAAAATGTCAAAAACAATGTACTTTAGGCGATGATAGATGGCAGCTGTTAAGAGTATGTGACACGTCCGAATAGCTAGACGAGACCAAAGGAAATAGAAAACTAATTCGGGGGAGTATTTACCATTCTGTAGCACCACTAGTTTTTTTTCTAAGTTTGCTTCAAGAATATGGTGTGACTGCTAGTTCCGTTAGGATTGCTTTTGTGAAATTCCACACAACATTGTATCGGTATGGCGAATAATGGCGTTACGATCATTGAAGTTTCAATAGCTGTTACGAATTTCAAACATCTAGCATCGCTTCAGCAGACGTCCTGGACGCGAATGTAACAGAACGCATCAGACATTTGGAAAATGGTGTCGGGGGAAGCGATGCAACATTAAGTTTTGTGTGAATTTAGGGAAATCATCCAGTGAAACGGTTGATATGAGGAAAATGTTTATGATAACGATTGCTTAAGCCGTTCAACAATTTTGAGAGTTATCTCGACGTCCTCCATCGTTTGTGGGCGAGAATTCGTCGACTTCGACTCGAGGACCAGGATCACGGTAGCTCCTCCACGACAAAGTCACAGCCTCAAGCGGAGATTTTGCACGAGTTTGTGGCCACTTAACGGGTCACATTCCTTGATAACCCGTCGTATTCGCCGGATTTGGCTCCAGCCGACATCTGGTTGTTTTCGAAAAATGAAGTTGGCAATGAAAGGACACCATTACGACGTTGTTAGGGACATCCAAGAAAAGTGTACAGGCAGTACTAAACGCAATTTCAAAACATGACTACTGTGGTTGTTTAAAAAAACTTTCAAAACGATTTAACAGTGCATTGATTCAGGGAGAGACTATTTTGAGTAATTAAAGTGATTTTGTGAACATAATACATGACTTTTTTTATAGCCACAAGAACTGGAACAAACTGTGTATTACATTAAAGAAATCTTGAAATATCTAACCAGTTTACTGACATCTGGATAAATTCTAGCCAGCAGAGGAAAGCCGTACACACGGGGAATGGCCATCAGCATTCTCTCGTAGAATGTCACAATACTGTAGTATTCGAGTTGATTTGATTTATTTTATTTTGTCAAAAAACAGTGTAAACTGTATATGATGTATGAGGGGAGAAGATTATTTGCGCATGTTTCTTAAGTTCCACAATCCCTTCCCAACATTTTAACTATAAATACGATAGTTGAAAGATGAATAAAGTATAAAAAAGATATAATAATAAAATTTAAAAAAGCGCAAGATTAGCAAAAATTGAAAAAGTAGATAGTGCTTAATTCTGTTATATGTATATTCCATTTGACGTTTAATTAAAATTGAGAGACCTAGAAATTTTGTTACCTCAACATCAGCTAATTGCATATTATTAATTTTCAATGGAATATGTGATTGCCGATTTGAGATGCAAAAATGCATTGAAACAGTTTTTCCTTCGTTAACTATTAATTTGTTATTATTAAACCAATTTGAAACTTCTGAAATCGTACTACTTATTGCTTCTTTTTTCCAAAGAACATTCATGTCATCGGCAAACAGAATTGTTCTTCCATTTTTAATAGACGAAGGCATATCGTTTACGCAGGGACGTCGGAAGTATTTTCAAATAGGGGGGGGCGATTATAGACTCACTTTAATCCTCACCCCTCCCCGTCAATCTATCAATATATATATATATATATATATATATTGTAATTTATATAGATTATAAATTATAATTATATAATTTATATAGTAACTATTTATACTTTTTGAGTAATTGTTTGTAAATAATATACAAAGTATAATAAGAAACTCAAGGGTTAGGTAAAAAATTGCTACTAAACAGAAAAAGTATACATTAATTTTCAGGTATGATACTAAAAATGACATTCTTTTATAATCAAATCTATACTGTTTTGGGACTGAATTTAAGTAATTTCAAGTAAATATGTGTATTCTTTTTACCTTAAAGTAAATGTATATTTTCTCTTTATAGTTTTCATCTATACTTTGCCTTAGATTTATATATTATATCAATTAAATATACACTATTAATCGATACATATTACTTAGATTTTAACGCCAAATATTTTTCTTCGTTCCTATGTTCGCGATAAAAATTCTTCTAAAACTTCATCTAAATCAATTTGCCTCGTTAATTCTTGGTGAACATGAATTAGAAGATTCGTCAATCTCTTTTGCGTCATATTTCCTCGAAGATATGTTAATATACGCCGAAGAGCACTGAAGGATCTTTCACATGAGATGGAAGTAGTTGGAACTGTCAGGATTTCAAAATCTTTTCAACTTCTGAAAGCATTCGACGACACTCATTCGACAACAGCTGATTTAAGGGGGTCGGCGACCCTCCAATTCTATGATTGGGGGGTCGCTCAGACCCCCCTGACCCATACTTCCGACGTCCCTGCGTTTACGTATAACAAAAAAGAGGATAGGGCCTAAGATCGAACCTTGCCGGACCCCATGCTCAATTGGCAAAGAATTGGAAAGACAAGTAAATAATGTCCTTTCGTGCCAGTACGGTATTTCTACGCTTTGATTCCGAAGTTTAAGGTACGAAGTTGTCCAATCTAGGGAAATACAAAAAATTCGATATGAAGTTAATTTTGAGAGCACGATGTTATGGTCAATAACGTCAAAAGCTTTCGAAAGATCTAAAAATATTCCAATGGGTGATTCATTTTGTTCCATTGATGAAGCAACATCTATAAGAAAAGAAAAAAATGGCTGTTTCCGTAGATTTTGATTTTCTAAACCATTATTTTTCAATAGAGGGTTAATCGACATTATGAAGCGAAGTATTAAGGTTTAATATATTCATCCTTGTTATACTTATTTAGTCTTTCAAGGTTTACATGGATACAGTATTTTTTTTTAGTCAATAGGATTATTACAAATGGATAATACATTTTTTTGAATTCTACTATGACTTACAATTGCAAATTGCTGAGATTAAAACTATTAGGGACCTCTACAGATTTAAATTCTCTGAGGTGGATAAGCTCTTTTACGAAGAGAAAATATCTTAGTTTGTGGGTAAGGAGGTATTAATATAAAATGTGAAGATAATATAGTTCCCCAAGTTTTTAATGTGTCAATAGAAATTTCTGTATGAATTTGCTCAATACGAATGAACTAAAGAGCTTTTAAGGGCCATTGAAGACTTCATTTTGAATTATTTGTATTTTTTTTAATTGGTGGGAACTTTACCTTGCCATGTTAGACAGGCAAAAAAAAGAAACGGCCGAATCTTACGTTCATTTTAGATTTTTTTAATTTATTGTGGGGAATACTTTAAACATTTTAATGGGTGTATTATTAGCAATTTTGAAAATATGATCTATGTTATATATGTCATTTAGTGTGCTAAATATTTGGACATCGTTGTAGAGAGATTACGATTACTAATTTCTTATTTTACATACTTTCTTAATAGTTTCTATTTCTCGTTTGTTTCAATTCAAGAAAAAACTAATTTCATATCATCTATAAACATAGCGGTATGTTGGCATGTCACATCCGCATTCATAGTCACAAGGATAATTCAGTAATGATATAATTTCTGATGTCCAACTAATTTTTTCCTCGATTTTGAATTTAATTCAGAAAATATACTCATGGGCACGAAAAAACGCAATATTTCAATTCAGTGGCACGAAATATGTGACAATTTCCCAATTAATACTCGTATGTTTTATTTTCCATTTGTGTACTTTATAAAACAAAGTATGATACATTATGTTTTATACTCTATTGCAACAAAGGCAAAATTATAACAAAATCGGTAAAAAAATGTCTCAAAAAATTGACACAAAATCGGCAAGAGTTTTGAACGCATTTGTACACTTTGAATTAATCTTCCTTTCTTTCAACAAAGTGTTCAACCATCTTGCAGGGTGTATTGACTGAGACATACAATTGACTCCTGTGGAATGAAATCTTATTCTCCTGGAAAAGCCTCCTGCAAGTCTCGCGGTCCTTATTTACCCTCATCATGGTGACGTACGATTCCAGTTTTAACGAACGCGCGCCTGCGCATTGCCGCTTCTGGGGTTCCACAAGCAATTCTGCGCATGCGCGCGTTCGTTCAAATCCCGAAATCGGGTCTTAAGTGCCTATGGTCCGATTAAAAGAATTTGGTGATTGACTACTGTTGCAAATGGAAGGGAGCGACGTTGACAGTTTGCGTACCACTGACCACGTGCTCCCGGGACCCGAAAATAAACATTTGAAATAAATACTTATTAAAGTAACCAAATCATTCATTCATTCATTCATATTGTACGAAGCTACAGCTTCAGAAGCACAATTGTCAATCACCAACTTATTTTAATCGGAGCATAGATGATGCTGGCGTGCTTTTGTTCCCAGCTTGTCTGACAATTGAATCGGTGCAAACAAAAAGGTTCGTTGTCACATTTTTGAGGGTTTTGAGTTAATGGCGGGAAACGATTCTTAATACATAAATACATCATTTCATGCATAAATATTCGCTGTCCGGGCCTCGGTGATGTCTCTAAGGAGACCTTCAAGTCTTAGTGGCGAGCAAGAACGTTCGATGTCCGGGACTTAGAACCTTTTTGTTTGCTCAATTGGTGGTTTTCGAGATAACAAACGTTGTGATATTATCTTTGACGTTCATTTTTATTTTTCTCTATCTGCGTTTTCATTGTTGTGTCCACTTAATTGTTGTCATTTTCATTGGCTCCTTGCTTTGTAAAGCAGGTTGAAGTTAAAGGGTTTATTTTCGAAATTTCAGTTTGCAATCGAAGTGGAAGTTTATCCATTTTATGTGGTATTTCAACAGCAGTAGTATGGAAGAAGAACTGGTTTCAGGTCGTAAGAGAAAAAATGAAAGTGAGTGGAAAAGGAATAAAATCAAGAATTAGAATTAAGAGAGTAGAATATGTAAACTATAAAGGGCAGTTTGTTCCTGCGCTAGCTGTAGATCCAGACTGTGGTTGTAAGAAAAAGTGCTGTGAGCGTTTTCAAGAACAAGCTGATGAGATTTTTGTAAGATTAAGAGACTTTGAAACTAAAAATGAACAAGACATTTTTCTTCAGAATCTTATCTCTGTCAATGATGTTGCTTGACAAGACCAAGACCAAGAAATGAAGAAAATGAAGCAGGAGTACCTCATGAAAAGGCCTTTACGTACTATGTTTTTCTTGGAGATAAGAAACACCAGGTATGTTTAAAAGGATATAAGTCTCTCTATGCCATACAAATTTCTCGAATAAGAAGGCTACGTAAACTTCTCATACTTGGAAAATATCCTAAAGACATGCGTGGGAAAAAGGGCGGAACAAACACTATACCGGGAAGCACAAGAGTCAGAATAAGAGAGCTTATTGAAAGCAATCCTTTAAAGGAGAGTCATTATTCCGGTAAACCTACAAAGTACTTGGATGCTCGTTTAAATATAACAAAGATGTTTCAAATGTTCCAGAGAAAATATCCAAATTTAAAGTGCAGCTATAATTATTTTGCCAGTTTCTTTAAAAATAATTATAACTATAGATTCGGCAGACCACAGATTGATTGCTGCTGTACATGTGAAGAACTAGGTGAAAAGCTGAAAAGTGTACACTTAAGTTCTGCGGCAAAGATGAATGTTGCTGTTGAATTAACGATACATCGAAGAAGATCAAAGAAATTTTATAATAAACTCAAATCAAAACTGAAAATGTCGCTGATCCAGAGGGAAGAGAAAATAAAAATCACATCCTCGTTTTAGCGTTTGATTACATGCAGAACATTTCAACTTCCTCTTCAGGAAACCTTTACTTGCGTCAGCTAAATGTCAATTTATTTTGTATTCACAACATCAAAAAGAAATCTTCCCATATCTATATTTACCAGGAAGGTACAGTCAGAAAGAGCCCCGACGAGGTATGTTCGTTTGTGTATGACTACCTCACGTCTGTCACAGATGAAATAACCGAAGTGCATATTTTCTCTGATAATTGTGCAGGCCAAAACAAGAACCATGCAATGAACAGGGTGTTCCTCGGTCTCACTGATACTGGTAGGTTCAAGAAGGTAGAACAGTTTTTTCCCTAAGGGGGCATTCATTTCTTTCTTGCGACAGGGATTTCTCGATGGTGAAACGTACATTAAGAATGCACGACAGGATCTATAGCATTCATCAACTGACAGAAATCATAGTTGGTTGCAGTACTACTTCTAAATTCACCGTTACTGAGGTACAATCATCTGATATCAAAGACTTCAAAAACTGATGGCAATAATATTATAGATAAACATGTTTATCGGAAGAAACCAGGGGGGGAAATGTACCAAAAAAGGACAAAGTGCAGTTTGGTATAAGTACAATGACACATTGCTCTTATGATTCGAATGTAAAAGGGTGTATTATTACACGCAACTTTATTGCTGGCCTTGTAACAGAAAGTTTTAGATTGGGTATCAAACATAATCCATGTCCTGTTTTTCCAAATGTACTAGCATACCAACCCCTTGGAAAAGTACCCATTAAACAGAATAAGATTGATGATCTGCGAAAACTGCATCCATATATTCCCCATGAATATATGGAATTTTATTCATCTATACAAGACTGGCCGACGGGTGATATGGGAAGTGGAGATGGAGAGAACTTTTCTTTGTAAATTATTAATTAATTTTCAAATAATAGAAAAGTTGGTAACATTTTTAAGAAAAACTATTTTTTTTTTTGTTTTCCATTTGATTACTTTTATTGGTTTTGTCTAAATGCATAAGTAATTCTTCACAATATGCTACTTCAATATTGAAAATCACAATGGCATACTAAAAGGTTCGAAGTCCGAAACACTTTAATTTATGTAACAATGTATTCATAAACTCTAAACCAATATACTACTAGGATTACTTTAAAAATGTATAAATAAACATCATATTTCTTTGTCGGGTATAAAACATTACACATTTTGAAGTTAATGAGTTTTTTTCATTTCTCCGAAAGTTGAGGTCCCTGGACAACGAACGTTTTTGTTTTCGTTGATTCAATTGCTCAAGAGATTAATCTGGAATTCTAGAAGGCTGTTCCGTTGAATTGAAGTGTAGCGTTTTCGTGGCGGTGAGTGTACATTTATCGCACGTTGGTTTAATGGTGTACTTAATTGAGTAGATAGGTTTTGCACTACACTTAATCTGATGTTTCGTCTATTTCTCCACATGTGTTTTCGATACGTCCGGTTTTTTACACATCGTTATTCGAACAGGAAATATTTTCATCCGTAGTAAGCTGCATCCATTTGATATAAAAACCTGTTATGTGGCTCTTTCAACATTAGCTACCGGCACGACAGACGCAATCCTCCGTAACTCCGCTCCCCCAGCCACTTCCTGCCACCCCGTCCTAGCCACCGCCGTGTCTCCACCACCTCCGCCCCCGCCCCCCAGCCACGCCCCCGCCCTCTCCCCACCCTCCACCTCTTGCGCCCCTCCCGCCCCTCTCCCTCCCCCTCCCCCGCTCCCGCCACAGCCCCACCGTCGCCACGCCGCCGCCCCAGCCCCGCTGCCGCCACGCGCCGGTCTCGTCGCCTGCACCTTTCCCGCCGGCTGGCGCGGCGCGGCGCGCGCGTGGGGGGCGCTGGGGTTTCACTAGGCCGGGCTGACGCGCCGCGACCTTGGCCAGCCCGTATTTACAGCTGATCCGACGTCACGGCTCCTTTATCGGCCCGGGCGAGGCGGAGGCGGCGGCGGCGGGAGAGACGGGCGCCGCCGAAGCAAAGGGCGCCGCAGGCTTCTTTCCACCCACGCCCAATGACGTAGCTACGGCGCCGCCTGCGAGTGCACACAAACAAATAAATAAATAAATTAGAAAACTAAATAAATAAATTAAATACAAAAAAACGGACATGGGCCGATTGGTTGTAGCTCTTATCAGACTGATGCAGGACTTTCACCAGCTTTTTTCATCTCTTTTCTTTCTCATTTTTGTTTTAATTTTACATTTTTCTCCCGTGGGCAATGCCGTCCGGTACCGTCGCCCCGCTTCGTCGCCGCTCGCTTCTGTCTTTGCTCAACCGCTTGGAACGCGGCGTCGCCTCGCGGCCTGCGACCCTCGGCGTTTCGCGTAACGGCCCGGGTGCTGTTACGTTGCTTTGCTTACGGTCCGCCGGCCCGTTGCGTGGACCCGACACCGCCGCGCGCTCCCGACAAATCCTGTTGTTTTTTTCGTTTTCTCCCGCGAAGGACTTGGCTGCTCCCCAGGCGCGCGACGGGACGCTCCGAACCGAAGGCCCCGTGGCCCTGCTCGCGCCGCGCCGCGCCGCAACGAAGATAGATTGGGCCGCTCGCGTTCCTGGCACGCTTGGGTTCTAGTTAGACGCTTTGGCGTGGCACCGCATAACTTCAATTTTGCGTACGTCTCGTGCATTTGGTCTCGCAAATGAGGCAGGGAACTGGAGTGCGTTGACCCGCTGAGGGGCACCTCATGACGAATGTTGATAGTATGCAGCACGTCCCCTCCATAGCCTTTAAACAACCGTCCTACATTCGAGAATAACGACCGATTCGTTCTACGACTGTTAACGTTAGAGGCGCACTTCGGATGTTTCTCGGGGAGGGCGCCTATTATTATTATTATTATTATTATTATTATTATTGTTATTGTTATTATTATTATTATTATTACTATTACTATTACTATTTGTATACTAGCATTATAAACCACTTTTTTTTTCGATAGAAGAAATCATTCAAAAATGACATCTTGCGGCATGGATTACAACGTTTTTACAGATTATGGCTCAAACAATTGCGTCATCACACATTCAGCGAATCGCAGCAAGCGAATCGTGGGGTGTGGCACAGAGCCGACCGAATCGCAATAAGCAAATCGGTAAACCAGCCTACTACCGTTTCTATAGAACACATCATCATTACAGGTATCAAACACCTGTAACGTCATAAGTAGTTTACAAAATTGTGGATGTTTCGGATCACAAGTAACTCTTTTCAGTTTGCCGACGTTTCGGAATATATTAATTCCATCTTCAGAGATAATAATATAAACAAGAACCACATTGTTAATATAAGTCTAGGAAACATAGACATACATTGAGATACATTGAAAACCGTACATTTATTTTTGTGTTTTCTTAGTCTTATTTATTAACAGTGTTGTTCTTTTTATTTATTTATTTATTTACGTCAAAAACAGTTTAAAACTGTGTGTGACGAGCTATGGAGAGAATGGAAATTTGTGCACGTTTTCATAATTCTGTGATCTCTATCCTCAACCATATTCTAGTCGAATTTTGAATACAGAAAAAAGAGCGGTGTTTTCAAGTTTTGTTGACAAAAATATTCGCTCATATATATTAAAATATATTTCCAAAGGTAAATCAGCTATGAATTTGTGCCCTTAACCCTCATCATGTTATTCATGAAAGAATAATACTTTTTTCCGCGACAATATGGAAAACAATAATTTCAATAACTATATTTCCCACTGAAATTCAGAAGACGTGCACAAATAATGAAGTTACATTTATCTCCAGAAGTAAAACAAAGGACTATCTCAGCATTTGCTCAAAGGATCAGGGAAACTGGACGAAAAACCTGATCGAGATGGGGACCATCAACCCAGAAGCTGTGGTACACTACTTGTTACAGGTTCTTTAGAATTATACAGTCCAAATGATAAATAATTACATTAACTATCATTGTTAAAATTAATGTGACGTGACTGCAGAGTTGGACACCCACACGAAGACAATGACCAATCAGGACACAGTCATTATCATAGGAGGGCAGAATGACATCAATTTGGGCGGTAACTTTACACCTGAACAACATGTAAACAAATTACAATGTGGCGCCCAAAATACTAACATTGTAGTCTCGACTCGGCCCTTCTGGTACAATAGACCAACACTATGCAGCGAGATTAAGCACGCAAATTAACAATTAAAACTGCAACTGAGAGAAACAAATGTAACACTTTTTGAAATGAATTTCCTCTCAGTAAAACACTTCACCCGGCACGGTCTCCACATGAACCTTGCTGGAAAACATACAGTCGGTGAAAAGCTTGCACAATACATCATCAACTCCAGTCCTACGCAGCCTCCTGCCAAAAATCCATCCCTTTCACCTTCCTTACGTTCTCAACCCCCCACCCTTATTCTCAACCCTCATACCCCCTCCTGTGAACATACTCCCGTTTCTTCCATTCCCACTACCAATGACGCCCCTATTTCCTCACAACCTGTGACTGCTGGGACACATTACAACCTTCCACCACGCACTCGACGTAAAAATGGAGTAAATATATAACAACTACAGTCAGATGCAGCAGGAAAACAATCGTGTAGGTACTTGCAAAAAATAAAGATATTGCACCACAATGTTCAATCCCTTTCAAATAAAACTGAGTTTATCGAGGCAGCTCTACAGAACGATTTAAATCAAATGGATGTTCTTTGCTTTCCAGAACATTGGTTATCTCCTAATGAACTTGGCTTTTTCCAAATTCCAAACTTTTACCTCGCAAGCTATTATTGTAGGAAAAGAGAATCTCATAAAAGTCCTGCATATGGAGGTTCTTGTATTTACGTTAAAAATAATATTGATTCTATCTCCTTGACGGAATTCAACGAGTATTCCGTTGAAAATGTTTTTGAAATTTCTGTTGTACATCTTCGTGATCTAAAAATGATATTGCTTTGCATCTACAGACCTCCAACAAAGAGAGCTGCAGATTACAATTTGTTCTTAGAAAAACTAAAGATAACACTAATCAATGTCATCAATCGCTCTTTTGAATCCATTGTTGTATGCGGAGATTTTAACATTGATTTTCTGGTCGAATCTTGCGAGAAAGAGCAGTTTCTTAATTTAATTAATTCCTTCAGTTTAGATATTACAATAAAAGTACCTACACGGATCACAGTAAATTCAAAGAAGGCAATCGATCAAATTATAATTAACAAAACCACTACTCGACATGAAATTGAAACAAAAGATTTAGGATACAGTGACCACGATGCAAAAATTCTTACCATTATAAGAAATGCGAACAATGACACAATAAATAATACACTTATGAGGAGAGTGTTTTCTAAAAGTAAAATAAAATTATTCATTGATTACTTGCGGTAGGAGTCATGGGACACGGTTTATAATACTACTGATACAAACGATAAATATTATTCTTTTCTTTCAACGCTTTAATTTCATTTTAACACTTGCTTTCCTCTTCAAAAAAGAAAATTAAATATTTCACGGAAAAGCAATTCTTGGATAACACAAGGGATTACAACATCATGTAAAAACAAACGAGTTCTTTATTTCATTTCTAAGCATCATAACGTATCTCAAGATTTTCTCCTCTACTTTAAAAAATACGAATCATTGTTAAGAAAAGTCATAAAGCAGGCTAAAATCATGAAACACGATCAGGATATTTTGAACTCAAATAAAAAAACAAAATCAGTGTGGAATATAGTAAAAAATACGACCAAATCAACTAGAAACCTTGTAGAGAATGTTGTTTTAAAAGTTAACAATAGAGATTTGAACGATGCGGCAACAGTGGCTAGTCTCTTTAACCAATTCTTTTCGAGAATTGCTGCCGACCTCACTAAGGGTTTTCAGCCACAAAATTCAACATCTGACGTTTCCCTAAAAATTTTAGTCACAATGTTCGTTTCCGAAACCTATTCCTATGAAATTCTCAAAATAAGTGATAAACTAAAAAAGAATATTCGGCCGGTTTAGATGAATTTAAGGATTGTTTGTTAAAGACATGTGCGCCTCCCATTATACACCCGTTAACTCACATATTTAATGCATCCTTATGCAGCGGAATTTTTCCAGATATTTTTAAAACAGCTAAGATTAAGCCGCTCTTCAAAAAAGACAACAAAAATGAAATTCAAAATTATCGGCCAATTTCCCTTTTGTGAGTTTTTTCAAAAATATTAGAGAGACTTTTTTATGTGCAAATGGAAACCTTTCTCAATAAATACGACGCGTTTTCAGATTGCCAACATGGATTCCGAAAATCAAAATCTACGGTCAATCTACAGCCATTTTGTTCTTTTCTTAACGATGTTGCCTCATCAATGGATCAAAACGAAGCAACTATTTGAATATTTTTAGATCTTTCAAAAGTTTTTGACGTCATTGATCATAACATTTTACTTTCAAAATTACCTTCAAATGGAATCCG
>JAHLJT010008446.1:131002634-131033518 GCA_031308135.1 Acheta domesticus
TGAATATCAACGACCTAAATAACTTTTGTTATACCAAATCCAATTGGCGAAGTATCTACGAGTATAATTCCATTTGCAAAGCTTCGGTAATACCTGTCCCAGGCAAAAATAGCCAAGACCCGCCGGGTATTTAACCCTCGGGCAGGATTTGGAAAAACCAGCAAGACTGTTAGAACCGGACGCTATAAGGGAGAGGGCGGGCTCGCCGCCCTCATGACTAATAAATTAGTAATCAAATAGTTAAAAATTATATTTTGGGGTGCAGATGAATGGTAAAAAATTAGTTTTGCGGTAATAATCTTGTAATAATATAGTTAAAAATTATTATTAGTTTGGATTGATTCTGCTATGGTGGGCGGGCCAGCTTGATATGGAGCTAGCCAGCCACCCCCTGTTTTGGGGTGAAGTTGAGTGTAAAAAAAATTAGTTTTGCGGTAATAAATTAGTAATAAAATAGTTAAAAATTATGGCCCTAGTTTGGTTTGATTCTGCTATGGTGGGCGGGCCAGCTTGATATCAAGCTGGCCCGCCACCCCCTGTTTTGGGGTGAAGATGAGTGGTAAAAAAATTAGTTTTGCGGTAATAAATTAGTAATAAAATAGTTAAAAATTATGGCCCTAGTTTGGTTTGATTCTGCTATGGTGGGCGGGCCAGCTTGATATCAAGCTGGCCCGCCACCCCCTGTTTTGGGGTGAAGATGAGTGGTAAAAAAATTAGTTTTGCGGTAATAAATTAGTAATAAAATAGTTAAAAATTGTGGCACTAGTTTGGTTTGATTCTGCTATGGTGGGCGGGCCAGCTTGATATGGAGCTAGCCCGCCACCCCCTGTTTTGGGGTGAAGTTGAGTGGTAAAAAAATTAGTTTTGCGGTAATAAATTAGTAATAAAATAGTTAAAAATTATGGCCCTAGTTGGTTTGATTCTGCTATGGTGGGCGGGCCAGCTTGATATCAAGCTGGCCCGCCACCCCCTGTTTTGGGGTGAAGTTGAGTGGTAAAAAAATTAGTTTTGCGGTAATAAATTAGTAATAAAATAGTTAAAAATTATGGCCCTAGTTTGGTTTGATTCTGCTATGGTGGGCGGGCCAGCTTGATATCAAGCTGGCCCGCCACCCTCTGTTTTGGGGTGAAGTTGAGTGGTAAAAAAATTAGTTTTGCGGTAATAAATTAGTAATAAAATAGTTAAAAATTATGGCACTAGTTTGGTTTGATTCTGCTATGGTGGGCGGGCCAGCTTGATATCAAGCTGGCCCGCCAACCCCTGTTTTGGGGTGAAGTTGAGTGGTAAAAAAATTTGTTTTGCGGTAATAAATTAGTAATAAAATAGTTAAAAATTATGGCCCTAGTTTGGTTTGATTCTGCTATGGTGGGCGGGCCAGCTTGATATCAAGCTGGCCCGCCACCCCCTGTTTTGGGGTGAAATTGAGTGGTAAAAAAATTAGTTTTGCGGTAATAAATTAGTAATAAAATAGTTAAAAATTATGGCATTAGTTTGGTTTGATTCTGCTATGGTGGGCGGGCCAGCTTGATATCAAGCTGGCCAGCCACCCCCTGTTTTGGGGTGAAGATGAGTGGTAAAAAAATTAGTTTTGCGGTAATAAATTAGTAATAAAATAGTTAAAAATTGTGGCACTAGTTTGGTTTGATGCTGCTATGGTGGGCGGCCAGCTTGATATCAAGCTGGCCCGCCACCCCCTGTTTTGGGGTGAAGATGAGTGGTAAAAAAATTAGTTTTGCGGTAATAAATTAGTAATAAAATAGTTAAAAATTATGGCACTAGTTTGGTTTGATTCTGCTATGGTGGGCGGGCCAGCTTGATATCAAGCTGGCCCGCCACCCCCTGTTTTGGGGTGAAGATGAGTGGTAAAAAAATTAGTTTTGCGGTAATAAATTAGTAATAAAATAGTTAAAAATTGTGGCACTAGTTTGGTTTGATTCTGCTATGGTGGGCGGGCCAGCTTGATATGGAGCTAGCCCGCCACCCCCTGTTTTGGGGTGAAGTTGAGTGGTAAAAAAATTAGTTTTGCGGTAATAAATTAGTAATAAAATAGTTAAAAATTATGGCACTAGTTTGGTTTGATTCTGCTATGGTGGGCGGGCCAGCTTGATATCAAGCTGGCCCGCCACCCCCTGTTTTGGGGTGAAGATGAGTGGTAAAAAAATTAGTTTTGCGGTAATAAATTAGTAATAAAATAGTTAAAAATTGTGGCACTAGTTTGGTTTGATTCTGCTATGGTGGGCGGGCCAGCTTGATATGGAGCTAGCCCGCCACCCCCTGTTTTGGGGTGAAGTTGAGTGGTAAAAAAAATTAGTTTTGCGGTAATAAATTAGTAATAAAATAGTTAAAAATTATGGCACTAGTTTGGTTTGATTCTGCTATGGTGGGCGGGCCAGCTTGATATCAAGCTGGCCCGCCACCCCCTGTTTTGGGGTGATGTTGAGTGGTAAAAAAATTAGTTTTGCGGTAATAAATTAGTAATAAAATAGTTAAAAATTATGGCATTAGTTTGGTTTGATTCTGCTATGGTGGGCGGGCCAGCTTGATATCAAGCTGGCCCGCCACCCCCTGTTTTGGGGTGAAGATGAGTGGTAAAAAAATAGTTTTGCGGTAATAAATTAGTAATAAAATAGTTAAAAATTATGGCCCTAGTTTGGTTTGATTCTGCTATGGTGGGCGGGCCAGCTTGATATCAAGCTGGCCCGCCACCCGTTTTTTGGGTGAAGATGAGTGGTAAAAAAATCGGGTTTGCGGTAATAAATTAGTAATAAAATAGTTAAAAATTCTGGTACTAGTTTGGTTTGATTCTGCTATGGTGGGCGGGCCAGCATGATGGACCTTATTTTGGGGGGAGGGCTGAAATATCGTGAACTCCCCCCTCCTTTTGGGTGCCCCACTGACTAACGAGAATTTCTGCAGAGAAGAGCTGAACACGGTATCACAACTTTAATATATTTTGCAAATATACACTTTTATTTCATTATTTTCAACTTTTTTTGAATTACTTTAATTTTCTCGAACACATGTAATATGCTGTGCTACTCTCGAAGGGTCACGGGACTTCAGCTCCCCCCCCAAGCAAATGATCCTTATTAAAAATTGCTTTTCCTAATTTCAACGAATATCATTTAATATATCATTTGCTTCCGTTATAAATCTGAACTATAAGTCAACAAATAAAAGTAAGCCTACATTTTAAATTGAACATATTTTGAATTTTTATACGAAAAAAAAGTAGGTTAGACACTATATCTACAGTCTTCTCTAAAAAAATTCTGGTTGCGCCACTGATAATTAGTGTTTTTTCCTATAATTTTTTATTGCCATTTACACCGACAAATAGTACGCAACGGTTTATGACAGTCTGATTTTTAAAAAAGTTTTAAAGAAACCAACAATTCATATTTTAATAGAAATAATTTTCCTTAGCGAATTGTATTGAATCGACATCAGTTAAAATTTCCAAAAACACAACTAGTATCATACATGGGATATCCGCAAAGTGGTTTGCATTCCAGGGGACTCTAGGATGAACAACATGACGGTCTCGCTCACGTCGGGACTCGAACCCGCTGCTCTCGAACGACATGCTTGAACACGCCTCCGCCAGCTGGCGTACCTCAGCCCAGTCTTTATGTAGAATATGCAAATCCATACAAGGACACAGTCAATTTTAAATTCATAAAAGGAGAACGTTCCATGTTTGCACAGGCACTCACAACAGATAACAATAGAACTAGAACATTTTCCAGGAAAGTGATGAGTGACGCTTCAGTGTAAAATCCTAGGTTCCTTCTGATCAGAAATGTAAAGACACTGGTAACACGTAATAACATAACTTTCAATATTTTCAAACTGATATTCAAAATTATCAAACTCTGACTTGTTTGCTTCTCTGCTTTGAAGGAAAATCTATATCGCCGTCAGACTTGACTAAATTTTCTGATTTGACGCCGGAAAAAATTCAAATTTTTGCAATTTTTGAAAAATCCGAGTTAACAGTGTAAATCGGACCTATAGCTGTATTTTACTCTATTCTTACAACAAAATTTAAAGACAAAATTTGGAGCTATTTTTGAGAAAATTCTCAAAATACCCCTGGTGCTTCATGTTAAGTACCCCCAAATTTGAAAGAAAGTCGATCTGGCTCGATTCGAGGGGCTGCGATTTTGAAAAACTTTCTTTAAAATTTGGGGGTACCTACTTTACTTGAAGCTCCAGGGACATTTGGAAAATTTTCTGGTATAGGTCGATTTTCACTGTTAACTCTAAATTTTCAAAAAAATTAAAACTTTGAATTTTTCCGGCGTCTTCTTACAACTACAAATTGAAGATAGAGATTTTTCCTTCAAGTGAAATTTTTTCTACACATTTAGTTCTTTCATTCAGGTCATGTACATCATGTACTACATTTTCTTTAAAAATTTATCAATATCAAGATTTTCTCGAAAACGGCACCAAATTTTTTCTTAAAAGTATTGATAGGGATAGTAAATGCACTCTATAAGGTGACAACGCCATATTTCTCTTTTGTTTTGATAAACTACTAAAATGTAATGTTTTTCACCAGTCTCTCACGTCAATATTTACATTAGCGGCGCTTTTTTCACATTACGTTTTTGAGTACATGTGTTTTAAATATTGTCAAATAAAGTTTCTCGAAAACAACAATTTTCTGTGAAAATGAGCTCAAAATTCCTCATTTTCAGAAACACTTACACGCAATTTTCTCAAAATGGCTTCAATTTTTTCAAACTTTTCCAACGGATAGTGCTTATTTCACTGTTTAATATGACATAAAGTTCATTTTGGGGTTTCTTTGTTTTTTTTAACATTAAACAATTATATATTTTTTTAAATATCTCTCACGCCGTTAAAATGAACATTTCCATCCATTTGCAAATACTATTAATGAGTGGCTGTGCTTCAAATTACTTATAATGAAGTTTTTAGAAACTCAAACATTTTCTATGGAAAAGAGCTTCAAATTTCGCATTTACAGTAATGTTTAAACGCCATTTTCTTAAAAACGGCTCCAATATTTAGGACATTGTCGTAATTGGTGTTACATGAATATCTATTAGCGAGCTCACAATGTTTTGAGAGAATGAACCTTATTTGTTGTGCTTTGCATTAAAATGTTTGCCTTGTATGTTTAGCATTATAGTCTCCTCCTGTGACGAATCTTTTTCCAAATGTTAAAAAGACAGATTTAATTTATCCTTTTTAATTTTATATTTGGACGGATGACTCCCGGCCTTTGTTGTTATCGGTCCTAATGTATCGAAGATTAGCATTGATCTGGCTGGTAGATATTCATATAGAAATTTAGGGCATTCGCAATGTTTGAATTTATTTTTCACTATAATGGCAAATCCTCCATGAGCTGTACCGGTTGGACGTTTAGTGTCGATAAGTCATATCCAGGAAGTGAAACATAGTAGGTGAAATGATTTTCTAATATTACCACAATATCGACATTTTTATCTTGAAGAAATAATTTAAGTTCCAGTGCGTGGTGTTTAATACCATTAGCATTGCATTACGTTTACTCGAGTGTCTCATAATTTAGCGAAATGAATGGGATGAGATATATCGCATTATTCATATACTTTAATAATTTATGACATGAGTTGAGGAATGTCATCTTGTTTGCTTGTTTGGGTAATAAGTCCATGGTCTGGAATGAATGGCTAATCTGAAGAGTCAGATCCGTCGTAAATATATCAATTCCTGGGTTTTCATTCGTAATTTCTTCGAGGAAAATTCTCGATGCCCGAGATTTTGTAATTAAAAGATTACCTAATTGGAGTAATTCGTAGGCCCATTATGGAGATGTTCTCCACAGCATTTGTCGCAGTTATCAACAATAACGACAGTAATATCGCTGGGCATGCTTGTAAATTGACATATTTTGCATTGCCCCACATTTTACTTTCTCACTGAGCTCAATGTCATAATTTTTATTCTTATCATTTGATTCAAGATCAATAAAGAAAGCTGGGGGAGATTCTTTCGAGACTTGACGATATATATTTGACCTTTCTCTTCAATACAATCTTAAATGTTAATCTCGTATGACAACCCAAAAAGAATTTTCCCCCTTCAGCTGATAGATGCAAAATATAATTTATTTCTCTCAAATGTTTCCCTTGGGACCTGAATACATCTGATGTTGTTGGAATGATGCTACATTTTTTATTGTTCGTGAGGTTAAAACAAAATTCGGTTTTTTGACATTACTTTTTCAATGGAACTTCTTGTATTTTGAAATTTGTAACTCCAGGTATGATTTAATGGTGGTTTGATTCAAGGCACTATTTAACTCTGTCACCATTCTCGAGATAGCTATCTTCTGAAGCTACCTCGCTATGTAGCTGCAATCTATTCGAGATACAGTTGTTTTTATTTTACAGAACGTTCGAACTCATTTACAAGTTTCCTTTTTGAATTTTCGGAATGGCACTCTTGTCGTCCACATTTTTGATTATGCAAATTATATTATTATTTCGCCCTGTACGTGGCACTTGATAGCATGCCAGTTTTCTGTGAGGCGGTTCCGCGTTCGTTTCCCGGCGGGGCAAACATGGAGCTGTAGCTTTCTAATGCAAATCGTCTCAGTTTCAATTGCTGTGTGACGAAAGAAAATGTTCAGGCAGGCCAAGTAAGCTAGGTACGGTGTTGGGAATGCGTTATGCTCTTCACATGCCTCCCTTCTTTACCGCCTGAGGTGAATAATAGATAAATAAAAAACAGAACCCAGGGCTGGTAACACCCCCAGCTGGAAAAAGTGGGGATAAAGCACAAATTCCGACATTTCCACAAATTCCAACATCCTCGGTCTGTGTTTATTAAATAAAGCATTGAAGGTAAATTACATTTCGTCGTCGGGAATTTATGCGCCTATCGTATTCTCGTTTTTGAAGGTTATGAAGCACCATTTTCTTGAATTGGTTAATATAATTCCTTCACTAATAGTAGATCCTTTATTGAAAGACGATTGATATTCAAAATATCTCCAGGAAACGCCACCAAACATGTGTTTTTTAAAGTTGCTTCCCTATGACAAATGCAGTATGAGCATTTTGATAATATTCACAAAAAATATTCTCCCAAAGCAATCCAAAATTTAATTCATCTTCTAAAAAATGTAAGCATTTATTTACTCATGAAAGTCTTATGCATCGAGGACGTTCGTAAACTTTTCTTACGCGTCACTTTTTAGACCGTTGTCGACACTGACATTTTTCTTTAAAACAGGCTTTCCTTTCTGTATCAGTGCGAGGATCTCTTTTCTTTTTAAGCGTAACTCCTCACCACCTTCCGGGCTTCCTTGCAGTGGTATAATCTTGCAAAGCAACCAAATACACGAACGCTGTACTGCCTGTACCTCGTCTTGGCTCGTCTTGCTCTTCTCCCAAACACTGCCAAGGACACGGCTTGCGACAGAGGAACAAACGGCAAATACATGGTTTCTCGGTGAATGTGAACGGCGAACGTGAAGTTGGAAAGCGTAGTCAGCGACTTCAGGATTTTAGAATTCATTGCAAGCGCAAGCGGCATCGCGACCGACGCGACAGCCAGGCCATAGAATGAGAGAATACAGAATTAAACATATTCCTCCTGAATAAATTTAGAGGTGTCCCACCAACTATGGGCCACCCCCTAACTTCTCAACGGCTCACGATATCGAAGTGCAGTTTCCGCTCAACAATGCGGAATAATGGGGTAAGTAATATGCTGTAGAGATATTGTTTGAAATATTTTTAGTTTTCTGGAAATTTAATCATCTTTGATTTTCTAAATGAAATCATGTATTTTTCTCACTAGCAAAAGATAGATCATAAAAAGGGGAATGCAATTTTGTGAAATGTTATGTTTTGATGGTATTTTGAGCATAAAATTATACTTTCTGATATATGATTTTACATTAAACATGCAAAATTTCCTGTAGCAGCCCTTACAATGTCTCTTTTGGGGAAGGCGGCCTTCGTGATCTCTCCTTTCTCATCGCAAGTGCCGGCGCCGCGAAGGCCACCTTCCCCAAAGGAGACGGTTGCAAGGACTGCCTCAGGTAATATTGTACCTGTAATTTAAAATACGCTTGACAGGAAGTACAATTTTGGGTAATTTTTTAACTACTAGGTCATGTAGCGACCATTTAATTGTTTTTTTTTACGTTGGGTAACTGTAGGGGGTACACGACACGTAAGGCAACACAAGCACACACAAGCATCCATCCCCGAGACGGAATTCGAATCCGCGACCCTTTGAGCCGAGGCAACTACGGCCCTACAGCCTTAGCGACCTTAGCTTTCCCGGTCGACAGACTATAATTTTATGCGCAAAACACTATCAAAACATTAACAAATGTTATGACCTATTTATTACTAGTGGGAACAATACACGGTTCCATTAAAAAATTCAAAAATCATTAAATATCTCTAAAAATGAGCTTAAACTAAGAATATTCCAAACAATACCTCTCCAGCATATTACTTGCCCCATGATTCCGCATTGTTGAGCGAACACTGCATTTCGATACGGTGAACCGTTTAGACGTTATGGTGTAGCGCATAGTTGTGGAACTGCCTGTATATTCCACCATGGTCAGACGCCGAGTGTGTCCCCACTTCACAATAGCGGTGTTCATGTCAAGGGCCTTCTCCGTCTTACCTCGAGCGCTCGCCAGGTGGGACTCCCAGCGGAGGTCAACTATTGTTCACAAAATGCACACGTCTTTTTGCGATATTGCAAAAATATTGTTGTGGCAAAAAGTAATGATAGAGACGTCTTTGGTGGGGGTAACATTAAATTCAAATGAAATTGTAGAAAATCTATATTACTAATACACAATGCGCGCAGAAATTGAAAGATAACTATTCAACCGTCGGCCATAAGACAGAGATATGGTTTTGTGAAGTACCAAAAAACTCTGGAAAAATACAAAAACAATTAAACTTTCGACTTTGACTGACAAAGGCGCATATATTAGATTGTTATTCTGCATATTCTAATATTGTGCGAGTTCCGACTGAATTCTCATTCCAACATGCTTACAACGCAGCTGACGTCATGCGACAGTAAGGCTGCAAGGAAGTGGACGTCCGCCATTCAATATTTGGTATCTACATGCCGACTTATGGATCAGCAACATTTTTTATCATGGTAGGTAAAAAACTTCTGTTTATACAGGATGGACCACCTAAGTTGGCCACAGGAAAAAACTTGAAAACGGTTTGAGGTATCGAGGTGCTGTTTGCGCCATGTTGTTACATATGATGGGGCAAATAACATATTTTGTTTTCTAGTTTGTACCGTATGTAATTGTAAACATAACTTGCTTTTTTTAATGGAAGTAAATTTTTTTTTCTACATCATTCTAAAGTTCTTTAAAATGAAATGCAATGATATAAATATTGTTAATATCCTAAAAGTATTTTTTACGAAAACAGTGAAATTAGGACTTGGTAAACGCCATGCCGCTGCGCGCAAGGACAGCTGACCTTGCTGATATTTTAGAGTACGTGGGTCGACGCACCTTGCCGGAAAACGAGAAAGTTCGCCGATTACAGGACTTCCTGTGCTCTTACTGGTAATGCTCATGACCTCGGTTTGGACTTCCACATGCGCAAAGAAGAAGGGGTGTTCGAAATCACATTGATTTCAGCGGAGATTTGTATCTAAATACCTTTATTAAATTTACATTTGGGGAGCCTATTGTATTCCAGGGAAAAAGAAAGAAACACGTGTACACTGAGGAGAAATCACAGTACATTTATTTTCTTTTATTTAATCATTTTGTAACAATTTTGTTGCAAAGTTGCAAGTTGAAATAATTCAGAACAGAAGAAAAAACTAATGAAGGTATTCGTAACGAAAAAAAAAATAAAACAAGATAAGATATTGAAAAGTAATGAGAGTAACAATATTCAAAATAACATACGTATATTAAACACTTTTCGAAAAATGGCAGCGCGCAAGAAATTCACTATTTTCAGGTCATGTGCTCTATGTGTTTCCCGTCGATCGCGATGCACATTTGTAAGCAGAGCGCAAGGTCAGCTGTCCTTGAGCGCTGCAGCATGGCGTTTACTGAGTCATAATTTCACTGTTTTCGTAAAAAATACTTTTCGAATATTAATATTTATGTCATTGCATTTCATTTTTAAAGAACTTGAGAATAATGTAGAAAAAATATATACCTCCATTTCAAGAAACAAAGTTTGTGTCAATATCTCTACAATTACTTACGGTACAAACAAGAAAACAAAATATGTTATTTGCCACATCATATGAAACAAGACGCAAATAGCACCTCGTTACCTCAAACCGTTTTCAAGATATTTGCTGTGGCTAACTTAGGTGATCCACCCTGTACACTATATTGTGCTTTTGCAGTATTCGTGAATACTGTTTTTATTCAAATATTTCATTGGTTGAAGTATGAAACGAGAGTATTTTGTTTATTGTTCTTGATCAGTGTACGTACTACTCTTTGGAAAACTATTTTCTGTAATTTTGTTCAGTATCATTTTCGATGCTTGGCCAGTACTACTATCTATTCTTCTACTTATAAACAAATTAATTTGTGAACACATTAATTTGTAACAATTAACCCAAATACAATCGAATAAAGAATAAACAAAAATATTATCATTTTCTTTTCAATTTAGTACAAAATACAATTGTGAATTTGTGTTATTGCTTTCTGGGTGGGGGTGGGTTGGAGACTGCCCGTTGTCCCGTCTGTGCACCAATGTAAATGCTGATTTTACTCATATTTAATTGGCTGCAGAAAAGCAGCAGCATTTTTATTTACGGTGCGAATATCTATTATAATATATTTTTGACAGAGCAGAACTACATCTTGTGGGTGCTCCTACAGCCCATTGAGACTACAGAGTTCTTGGCCAATAGTTACGTATTCGAGAACTTGAGGGGCTTCACAAATGCTTTCCCCTGTCCGGAAGCCGCTCGTCCGTATTGTGCGATTTAAATAAGTACGGGATGCACTTGTACAGAGGAGCTTACCTCGGCGCTCTAGCAGTTGACTTCATGCCAGGGGTGGACTCGAAAATGTCCCTGCTCCGGAGCATTTGATTATGTAGTATTATAGTCATTATAGCTATTAAATTAAAACATTTTTTTTTGTGAGACGACAAATTTGTTATTTCTCCCAAAAAGCACTATCCGGATGGCGTACCGGCGAGTTATGGCATTTCCGTTTTACGCTAATGTGTAATTTACCAGCGTTTTTTTCTCGATGTCTTAAAAGTGTGAAATATGTGTCAATGTAATGTAAATATAATATCAATCTAAAAGTGTCAACTCTTTCTTCATTAGAATCCTACAATGCGCGGAGCGGCGCTTGCACTATACACTTTTCCTAGTAATTTATTTTTCATGTAGTCATATATCCATGTAATCCAATATACATTGAAAACCTTCATTAAGGAATGGCATTAGAAGGAAACAGCTAGATGGAACAGATTTACTAATGTAAGATTGCTTAACAATAAAATAAATAGATGAAATAAGGAATATTTTAATTCGAAGCGATTCTTAAACTAAAATTCTATGATTTTTATTTATTTACTTGAAGGACAGTAAAAAACTGTATGTGTCGTATGGGGGAGAAGAAGGATATTTCGATACAGTAAATAATATAGCTACAAGAAAATTGAAAAACTCTTCACATGTTTCTTCGCAATGTATTTCTATAAAAATTATCTTGCAAAACAATTTTTCTTTTCTTAATTTTTCGTACAACAGTGACTGCGTGCAGATGTCCAAGGGTATTTACCAAGAACGAGAGATAATGCATCTTTTTTCATTGCAAGTTATCAACTGCATGCGAGTCGCTCGTTAAGAGCGGAAGCCCATTCCATGGTGAAATCCTAAAAATTCCAGGACCTCTTATCATTGGATTGGGGAAAGCCGTCAGACCGGATGAAGGTCGTTTACCTAGCGGGGGAATGCCCGCCAGCAATGCTCAAGCCCCCGAAGGATTGACTTGTCAATCCACGGAAAAACTGTCTCTATATCGGAAATCCGACACACCCGCGTCGCGACGCCTCGCTCATCTACAACTTTTGCCAAAGTTTCGACTTTTAATTTTTTAATTTCTCTTCACTTGTTACGAGTTTCAGGGGTCAAACATTGATGCAGGCGAGATTACGCCTGACGTCTCAATATTCTCCTTTTCGTATCACAGTCCTCACGGAATGTTGGTATTATTGGTATTACTAGACAATTAAGAAAATATGAATACTGATTAAATTGATGTTATGGAATACATGCTTATTTAGTTAACACGTATCAGAAACCTATTGTTCATAAATTACATAACGCAGATTTGGAGTATTTTGAATACCCCCTTTCTCCTTTGTACCGCACCTGTAACATTCTCTTGAACCCCCGTTAAATAATTACGTAACGCTTGCGACAAGTCCCCCCATTTACAGTAAGTAAAAATTAATAATAATAATAATAATAATAATAATAATAATAATAATAGGAATTACGCACTAATGTGCACTTTCATCTTAGTTTTATCAGTGTTTATTCTTTTGCATATTCTGTGATGTATTTTGCCCTCTTCGTACACTTTACCAGATGGTATGTGTCACACATTTCTCCACACTCATATACGCATTTTCCATACTGGTCATGCAAACTTTATGTTTCACATATTTTGTGGTGAAATCCATGCACCGCCAGTCGTGTCACTACGTGTCTCAGTTCACATCCTGCTTCTGTCCAATTTCGGTTTATCATAGCGTCTATTGTGTACAATTCTTGCCAGATTTCATCTTCTTTCCCCTTCCGTTCCCTTACAGTACATATACTAGTGTTGTTGGAGTAATTTCGACACTCCTAGCACTCTGTTCATATATGTTGATTGTAGCTTTTCTAACATTTTCATCTGTTTTTGTGTTAATTGTTGTCATGTTATGCTGATTCCATAAGTGGCCGTAGGTATTATTTTTACTCCAAACAATTTCATCACTGTTTTAATGCTCAGTTTTCTCAGGTGTCGTATCTCACTTATGTTCCAGGTGGCAGCTTCCAGTAGTTCAGTTAAATGCATTGTAAATATTCGTTTCGTTGTATTGTTACTTCTACGTAGGTATCTTGTTGTCTTCGTTATTTTTAACTCTTCTCCGTTACAAGTTATTACTTCTTCTGGTGATATATTTCCTCCTCTTCTAAATATTATTAATTCAGTTTTTTAATTTATTTCAAGTTCATTTGGGCTGCCCATTCATTTAATACATTCTGTAGTTCTTCTATACTTCTTGATGCAATATCTACATCATCCGCATATATGTAGTATGTTTCCACACATGTTTCCTTCTTCGTTACACTTGCTAAATCATTCATCATCAAATTGAATATAAATGCGCGTATAGGGTCCCCTTGTAGTACTCCGATGCTCTGTTCAATTTCTTTTGATGTTGTTGCGTTGTCTTGCACATTTATGTAATTTTTGGTTAAGATATTAATTCCTATCCTTGTGAGCCATGTCTTTCCTGCTTTTTCTATCATTTTCGCTGTTGCTATTTGCCTGTTTACTCTGTCAAATGCGTTCGAGAAGTCTACAAATACAGTATATAATTTTCCTTTAGGCTTTGCAGTTGGTTTGTTATATTTTTCACTGTCATTATTCTAGAGCGTACCTCCCTGAATCCAAATCGTCATTCGGTAAGTATTGGTTCTATTACTGGCGTTACCTTTCTTACAATCAGTTTTATAAATACTTTGAACATCGTCGCTTCTAGTGCTATTCCGCGATATGCATTTGCTGTACTTGTATCATCTTTTCCTTTGTACAGTAATTTCATTGTGGCTGTGCACCATTCTTCCGGTATTGTACCTTCTTCTGGATATTTATTCATTAGATTTGTCCATTTTTCCTCTAGCAGCGGTAATGACATTTTTAGATGTTCATAGAATATCTCGTCTGGTCTTGCTTCTTTGTTATTTTTTGATGTCATGATAGCATTCTCAACTTCCTCCTTAGTGATCGCTGTATATGGCTCCCTTTCTGGTTCCTCTATTTGTGGTCTCGTTTCCTTATATCCAATTTTCTTTACGTGCTCTTCCTATGTCTTCATTGGTACGTCAGCCGAAAATCTGGGTTGTCTTGTTCTTAATACGCAATGTGGTTCTATTTTTGCTTTTTCAATTTTTTCATTTGTGTCTTTCTCTATTTGTTCTGATTTCTTTTGTTTAATATTTTATATTTGTTTCTTTCTATCGTGTATTTTATTCTGTCATTTTCCGTCGTCAGTCTCATTCTTTTTTGATATTTCAACACGTTCTTTCGTGTGTGATAACATTCCTTATCAAACCATATTGGTGATTTACGTGGTATTGTTCGTGGTATTGTGGCTTCATGTATCATTTGCTGCATTATCCTTGTTGCTTTTGATTGTTCAGCATTGTCAATTGCTTCTTGTGTGTTGAGTATTTTGTGTGTCGATTCCTGTAATTTTTCCATTTGCAGTTTTCTTTTCATTCCTTTTTAGTTCCTTCTGTTGTGTTAGTAATGCCTTTTGCCTTAAGTTGTCAGTATGAGGATGTGTTTTCTCAGTAGAGCCTCAGTCACATTCCACATCTGTTTTTGTGCACAGCTTTCAAGCCCACGTATCACTGTTACATCTATTGCGTTCTTCCCATTGTGTGCGATGTACGTTTCCGTGTTAGAGTCATTGACTAGCGTTAGTCCCTCTTGCATAAAATACTGCATTACTCTATTTGTCTTCTTACTTCATTTGTCTATTCTGCAGTTTAAGTCTTCTGCAATTATCTCATTTCTATGTCTCTCTACTCCATTTTGCGTTCTAACGAGTTCTCCGATTATGCCAGCGGCTCCGCGCATTGCACTGAAGTATTGAGTTACGTTTATTATTGTTATATTATCATTATTAGCCTATTCAATCCCATGTAGGGCTAAGGCCTCTGATTTCTCCGGGAAGATTTGTGCTGTCAGCTACTTGTGGCCTTGTACATAGCTAGTTCGCTGTCTGGTAATACACTTGTGGTTATGTCCAACTACATTAGTTAATTGACTTAGTTCACTATACTCACTACTCTTGCTATTGACAATTTTCGTTTATATAGCTACTTTAACTGATTGTACATTGATACCTGTAGTAATGCGTTTTGTTTGATATTCACTCTTTTGTAAATCACTTATTGTTTTTTACTGTTTCTGATAATTTTTTCACCTGTTTCGTTTTACACTTTTCGCTTCGTTGTTATTCTTTGTCTATTTTTGCAGGAATAGGAAAATATTCATATTAGGTATGACCACCACGTCGACCTATCTTGGGCCAGCCTCGCCCACTTGTTGCCGACTGCCTCCCTGAAGTTCTCCGACCATTGTTTGTGTTGCCTTCCAGGGTGTCGCCAGCCAATTCTTGGCTCCCATATTGTTGTTGTATGTGACCATCTTCGGTCGTCGTGTCTTGCAATATGTTCGCCCCAATTCCATTTCAATTTTTCAGCTTCTTCTAATGCATCTTTTATTTTGGTTTTGTCCCGTATTTATACGCACGTTATGTGGCCTTTGAGGGAGATATTGAGAATTTTTCTTTCTATCTTCCTTTGGCACCTTGATATTTTTAGTTTTTGAGCTGAGGTTAAGGACCAAGTCTGGCATCCGTAAGTTAGTGTTGGTTACTTCTCTTTTTATTTTTAAGCCTATATGTTTGTCTGGTAGGATGAAGGAAAGACTCCAGAACTTTTGCCAGATGAGAGTAATTCTTCTGTCAATTTCTTGGTTAAGTATTTTGTTGAACGATATCAGTTGTCCCAGGTAAATACATTCTTGTACGTATTCTATCTGTTAATCAACAAATTATTATTATATAGTTTGTTTCAATTGTTAGTTGTATTATGACTTACTTGGCACGGTGCTACATTTCGGTTTATTAGGCATAATATTCCATCAATTGGCCTTCTCAATTTCTCTTTTGTTGCGTATTGGTGTATATTGTAGAAACCTTTTATGTCGATATGCGTTTCCGGCGCTGATATTCCCAGTCTCCTAATTTCGAGCTTATCACGCCACACGTACACACGTAATTTCACATTGTGCACGAAATCTCCCTCTCCCCGTCTTCACCTTCATTTGTGTGGTTTCTTGACACTTCCACTATAACTACCTCAATATGTCTCGCCTACATAATTGCTCCTTTACAGTAATCCCTGACATCCGCGAATTCGCTATTCCCGAGTCCCCGAACATTCGATTAGAGAAATGCTACCGGTTTTAATATTCGCGACTTTAACATTCGCGAGTGCGTCTTTTGGTCCAACTACATTTATTTATTAATTCTGTAAGCGAGCATATTTCGTTGGGAACCGAACTCGACAGACACCGGAGCTCAAAGTACCAGGATCTGCAAACATGTCAAAGTTGGAATGTCAATTCACAGAATAACACAATTGTAACATAATTAAATTCAGTGGTGTGAAATTGGAGGTAAAGGTTTTGGCCACATAAACAGGAAGGCCATTCAGGATCTGTGCAACTCTCATTATAATAACCTCACTGAAGAGGAGTATCGGGAAATCGAGCGAAGAAAATCTTGAAAATCTCTCTCGAACGTAATGATGAAGTAACGGAAGCGAAACTGCGTCCTGGAGCAACTTCAATGTCAAAACTGTTAATGGAGTTTAAAAAACTTCAACAAGCTCTGGTGGAAAGGGCATTCAAATTTGATCGGAAAATGGAAATAACTTCGAAATTTAGGAGAGAAATAGAGGCGGCAACTCTTCTGTGTTTGGAAAATTATAACAGAGAGGGTGATGAAACAAAAAATAACCAAATCCTATATGCAATCACTTTCACCATTGAAATGTTTCAAATATTATTTCATTTCTTCTCTTTGGTATGTTAATTGTGAATTCTCTTTGTAGTGGTTTGCTCAGTTCTATTGCAATTCTTTGTCAGATATTTTATTCTGTCTTTTTTAAACAGTTTTTCGATATTCAGGAATCTAACCCATGTTTCATCATTAAAAGATAGACTCAACAGTCGCGGGTTTGACATTCGCGATGCTTTTTGGGAACCCAACTCTCGCGAATGTTGAGGGATTACTGTATAGGATAATTCACTAAATTATCGTCACTGAAACACAACGTGCATTCGCTCTCGTTCCTACACAGCCTCACCTTTGTATATATGTATGATCATCATGAAATGATCGACCTACTCCCGCCACAGCTTTTTAATTGTGTACTTGTTAAGGGCCCCTGCACACAAGCGTTGCTTTGAAGCGCGCTACTTACGCGCGTCAAACGCAGTCAACGCAACTCCCGTGTGCAACAGGCCTAACAGGCCAATGCGACACCGATTGTGTTGCGAACTTGCTCCTCGACTGCGGCACAGCGAGGCTCGAGGGGTGCGAGAATGAGATGAAGAAAAATGTTTAAAGAGGAGAGGACGTGAGGACAACCGGGCAGGGGGAGACGCGGGCGCAGTCCTCGGCCGCGGAGTACTTCTCCGTGGGACGGGAAGTGGAGAAGGCAAGCGGCCTGAGCAGCGCAAGGGGGGGGGCGATTCTCGTGTTCCTTTCTACCAGAGGAAACCCCACAAAGTTTGGCCCTAACTGGCTGAGAAGAGAACTATAGTAGTGACACTTATTGCTCTTCGCAGTTTTTTTAAACAAACTCTTTCTTCAATTCGCTAACTATAACCTTATACGCTTGCGCATACTCACGCGACGACTGCTTTCGATAGATCGATTGCATCTCGCTTAACAAAGTAAATCAAGGAATAAATGACGGCAGATAAGCGTGCATTTTATTAATTTTCAGATAGTCATCATTAGTGTTTATTCTTTAAAGCCGGTTAAGGGGAGTCAACGAGTCCTATGTTGCCCATGTTAAATTGATCTTCATGTTATTTTTTCACCGGAAGTAACGAAAATACTGTCTTAAAATTTGGTACTAAAATAAAACAACACTTTCTACACATGCTGTCCTAGAATTAAAGCATTTGTTTTGTTAATAAAAATTTTATGAAAAAAAGAAAAAAAATGACAAAACTTTGATTTTATCTTAGTATTACTTTGAGATTTGTACAGTGAAACTGATAAAGAAACTTCACTATATTTTAAACTTCTGTAGAAATTCTATTGTCATTGCTTGAGTAGATTCTGAAAAAAAAGTAACATTCGTCCAAAAAATGTAGTTTTTCAGAAACAAGCTTTTAATTTAGCCAAAGCAAAAAATTTCCAGTGTATAGTTTATTTTCTAGTGATACTCTCCAAATAACTGCATATAATGTTTTCTAAAATGCTTAAAACTATTAAAACATAACTAACTTATCACCAATACTTTTTTATGCTTCAGAAACTCCAATTCAGTTTTCTTTTAGAAGCACTTTGAGGTGTTTCTATGGGTCTGATTCGCAATCTAACATATTCTCTGAATATTTATTTCATAAATATTTATTACATTTTTCTTAATTCCTTGGTTGTTTATTTCCACTAAATTTGCGTTTTGCGAACAATCTTCTCGTTTCTAGTCATTTTTTCACTCAAAATTGAGAGACCGTATAAGAACGACAAAAATACGATTACCTACTCAACACAACGTGCGAAAACAAACACATACATCACAACAATCAAATGACGTGCATGCAGCCTTTGAAATAAAACGTTCCGGAAAGTGTAAACTAAACCACAGCCTTCTAGAAGAATTAGTTCCGAAGTTGTACCTGTTTAAAACTTTGCATGTCAAACTCGGCAGCTATTTTGACAGGTGCAGACATTGAAACAAAGCCATAAAAACACGTTCAATAACAGAAAACACCATAATTTATCAAATTGTTCAGAAAACTCCAAATAATTTAACTAAACTAAATTCTAAAAATGTCAAAATTTTCAGATTCTTTCAAATCTTTCATTTAAATAAATTCGTGGTGCACCAACAGCACATACTTTCTCGTATTATTTCTAACCCGCGATTTTCGAAAATTCAGAGAGTTCAATAATTATGAGACTTGCACCAATCTTTTAAACGTCCCTTGTTCTATCCATGGGGAAAATATTAACCAAAACAATTTTTAGCGGATTTTGAGAAAATGATTGTTTTTATAATTTACATTAACTTCAAGCACAAATTACACCAAAACTACTAGTTTTTCCAAATTACGTTACATTTTTTAAAGTTCTGATTTTTTTAGAACAGATTTGCTTTAAGAAAAAAATCTCTACCATTGATGTTGCACTTTTGCAATGATAAGTTTGCAATTTTCGAAATTTTTGAGAGTTCGCCGGAATTAGTTCGCACCACTTTTTTACCATCCTTTGATATATATGAGATATTTGAGGTAACTTTATTTTTCAAATGGAACTATACATATTTTTTTCAGTCTATCATCACGAGCGTAAAAAGACGAATCCAGTGATGTACATATTGTCATATGTTAATAATTTTATTGAGTAATTTTGATTTTTACGACAAGGGTTTATCGGATATTTTGAATAGTCCACCACTGCTATAGTGGGCGAAGAAGATAAATTGACCTGAACTATTGCAGAAACACAATAGATCGGGAGAAATATGGACTTAATTTTTATTTCGCTCTGGTCCGCGTGAGGGAAAGTACATAGTTGTTGAAATGTCACGTGATTATAATTTCATTTTTGAACAACAATAACGCATGAATTGGTTTAGTGGTGTTAGTACAAGAAACTCTCCCAATTTTCGGTAGAACATTTTCACAAGTGTCTTCTATAGTATTCTGTGAAACGAAAAGCAGGCAATTTACATCGGAATAACGCCGTAAATATACAATTGTTTTCTTTTTGCTAATTATTCGTTTTCGAATACTATGGCTTACTCGTTCTTTGTTACATGTTTCCCTAACTGACTCCTTGAAATCGTTTCATAATTGTTAATTATGACAAAAGGCTCGTACATTTCAGAGGAACAATGACACAATTGTACGAAAGACTGTGAATGCAAAGGTTAATACCAGAAAAAAATTATTAAAACTGATACATAACAAGATGTGGTAAAGAAGTAATATTTGATCAAGACACCAGGCACCACGAATATTACTATGGGTATAATGTTGGTTCAAAGTATTTTATTTCTGACTTTTACTTCTGTAAAATTTCATTTTCTACATTTACGCCACTGTTCCATTGGATGAGCGATATGATGTAAAATTTCATATTTCAACGTTTACAGATGTAACGTTAGCTCAAAAAGCTGTCACTGTACAACGATACTATCAATTCTACATAATTGCGTAATTAACAATTACATGAGTGGTCCACATGATACTGTCAAATCCTTAGCAGATACGCTTTAGACACAATAACGCACCGCATAATGAATAAACAAGCCAATATACTCGTACGGATTTGGATCACTTCAAGGAGAGTAAGGATATAACGCGAATGTAGTTGTCCTTCAACATACTATGACCTATTTACATCTATTTTTGAGTAATTACAGAGAGCCGAGTTTTTGGCGAAATGTTTAGTACTCACCTTTGTAGTACTTTATCGCCTAATGCGTTGCCTCAATACCTACCCATTAAGGCCGTTGACTAACCATACATCTCTTCTGATGACGTAAAAGAAAGAGTCGTTGGCCTTGCGTAGATTCTTTCAGCGGTTTGGGAGAAAGCAGGAAGAATTTCTAAATCATTTCGATTTATCTGCATACTTACTTTTTGAGATTATCTCATGTACCAGTAATTGTTATGCTTAAATAAAACATTCAACATTTATTTTACTATCTCGCTACCTCTTACGCTGTACTGTAAACCACGAGTGAGGAGGGGATTTATCGACAATTTCCAAACCACGAGTGAACTTTACTAAGACTATTTCACGAATGAAATTTCATAAATATAATGTACTATTAATAATTAACATTGTTTTATTCAAATATTTTTACGTCGAACAGAAATATATAATTAAGGGCAATCATAAACAACAAAATAAACATAAGACAAACTAAGAGCGAAACTACTTGAAAACACAGTTATTGAATACACAATATTTAAAGTTTAATTTCGAAGGAAACGTGTTTTGTTCGCTTATTTTTAAGGAAGATGTTGAATGTGAAGCGCTACTATGTCTTAATTTATTAATAATTGAAGAATGGTGTTCCTCATTCATTTGGAGATGTGTTTTGAGTGGCGATGTGTTAGTGTCCTGTAATTTTTTATTATTTCTGGCTCTTGTATGCCAACTTGGAGCATTTCAGAAAATGCAGTAGAACGACAAGAATGATTAGTTATTTTCTGTTTTTTTTTTTTTTTTTTTTTTTGTGTGTGTGTGTCAAATCCAACTTTAGCTGCGTACGTTTTCGTCCACGTAGACAACTGATTTGATATTTCCTGAGTTGTATTACTTGCGGTTGATTTATATTTTCTTTCCTCACAAAATTTCTCAAACTGATTCCATATATATTTCATGTTGTTGAGTGTGTTACTTGGATTGGATTTACAAATAATTTCCTCAATGTCGTCATTCGACGTCGAACCAAACCTTTGCTGCAACATTTTGCGCTCAAACAATTTCGAACAAAATATTCATACCCGGCCATGGAATAAAAATAAAAGCAAAATTACATAACCTCTATCTGTAGACAAAATAAGGCGCAAAATGTATCACCTCCTAGGAGGTGATAATCAATAACTGATAAATATGCATGGTAAAGTCGTCTCTAATTGGCTGGTAGGGTCCCAGTTCTTGCACGCTATTGGCTGAAATTTCATGACTGGCATAGTCATAAGAATTGTTCCACATTACACAGTGCATTTGGTTTGCACTAATTCATTGCTTCGGGCCTAAAAAAACATTATTTAGAAGTCATTGAAAAATAACAATTAAAGGGTGCGCAAACAATTATGGGGTTGGATGCAAAGTCAGAGCCTTGTATAAAGTTCAAACATAATGTGAAAACACTAAAAGGGAACTCCCCGAGCCCGGTCGGCTGGTAGCCGAATATTGTCGAATGTAATAAATTATACTGAAAGAAATTTCCGTTTTATTTATGCATGCACAAAACGCAGGTGTTGTAGTCAACACAGCGTTGGCTTGAGGATTAAATGATAAATCAACGTCCATTGAATTCACCGTTCTCCAATACTATTAGAGAAGACAAAAATGCGAGATGACATTGCTCACACACATTCTAACAACTTACACTTAGAGCAATTAACATGACAATGATTAACTAGCTCACAGTCTTTACGATCGTTCTGATTATGAAAGAGCGGCCATAACCAATACCGTCCTTGAAGATATTTTTCGACGACCATCAGAGCTATTTATTTGCAGAGTGAAAGTGGACTGTTGCAGAGTAAAACAACGCGGTGTGGCATATCGAAAGACGGTCTAGGGCGCATTTGTGACAGCGCCCGCACGAGATACTTGCCCGCCTGGGAAGCCCAGCCCTCCTGCTGGAATGAACAACTTCCTGTACCTCGTCTCTCATTTCTCATCCAAATCCAGAAAGGAGTGTACACTCGCAAGTTGAAGCGGGGAATGTAAGGCAAAGCGTGTTAGAAGTACCACGAAGAATTTTGGTTTCAAATGAAAAGTTTGCCTGATGTTTTCTATCAAGAACCTAGATTTTAACAATGTTTATATTCCTTTCGATTTATTACATTCTTTCAAGTTTATTTTATTTTTAAATTCTGCCTTGTATAATCATTTTTGCCACGCCACAAGAAAATGTATAAATGGCGGATTCTTGGCTTGTTTTCGTTTTGTATTTTATTAAATCATTCAGTTATTTGTAATATATAACAATAATATGAAATAAATTAATAAGTCACTCTTACGGGCAGACAGCTCTTTTGAAAAACAAGAATCTTTGTGAAACCTCCTAAATTTAATGAAGAAGGTTAATACAATTATAGCCCACTCAAGTAAGCCCGATTATCAAATTTAAGATCCTTTCAATTTAGAATGTTTAATTTTACTCTCAATTGTCAATTAGAAATATGACCGATGTATTATTTCATTTTAATGAATCGTTCCTGTGCTTTAGTTTTACACTTTTTCAAACAGAATCTTGAATAAACAGATTGCCTTCATTACACTTCATCTTCGTGTTTTCTTCTAAAAAAAAATAATTTGTTGACGTACATATATACATACGAACTACATACATATTTACAGTCCTACTACATACATAATTTACATAGATACTGCTTCATTGTCATATCTCATCAGTTAACAAGTGAAGCACAACACATAACAAGCCCTATTTTGATTTTTTTTATTTGTTTACATCATTCTGACACATTTGTTCTATTCTTTGATTAGTGAAATAATTGGAGTCCTTGAGCTTGGATGTACTAAATTATCTAAATTTCCCTTTCTAACTTTGTCACAGACCAGTGAAAATGTACTGGAAAATCTATCTTTGGACCTGGTTTTATTTGTATCTTAAAAGCAATATTAAATTTTAGAGTGTGTGAATCTTCTAACTAGCAAAATACATTTAGTAGAAAAATTTAACAGAAGCAACAGGAAACATCTGAACTTGATTTATCTCAAAACACGGTTTATGCACGTAATGAGTTTCACTTGTTTTTTTTTTTTTTCATTTATTTATTTATTTATTAGTCTGAATTTACATCGTTCAGCCTTTCGGCTCTACAGATGATTGGTGACTTATACTAATTTTAAAAATTACGAGTGGGGAAACTCAATGAGCACCGCCAGAACATCACTTGAGATGAATTTAAATACTGAAGTTAATTACTTCTATTCAAACGTGGAAAAGCAGTTTAAGAATGAGTGCAGGGGGTATCTGTTTTTTATTCTCAGAAAGGGAGGGTTATCTATGCCGAGGTTGTAAAAGGATGGTCCGGATATGTTAGGTAGGTGGAGGAAGAAATTGTGAGATGTGTGAATGATTTGCTCTTTTATTGATTTTAGGTTGAAATCTGAATGTAGAGTTGAGTTTCTAACAAACCATGGAGCTTTGGTTGCAATGCGGAGGATTCTGTTTTGGAAGACTTGGATCTTGTTTATATGGGAAGCTGCTGAATGACACCAGATCGGGCATGCATAAAGAAGGAGTGGTCGCAGAATGGATTTGTATAGGAGAACTGTATTTTCAGGGCTGAGTCTGCTTTTACGGTTTATAATCGGTTTAAGTTGATGAAGTTTCTGATGGGCTTGTTTCAATTTGGTTTCTATATGATGTTTCCAGGTTAATTTTGAGTCTAAATAGAGGCCTAGATATTTGACGGGTGAATTTAATGGAGACCAAGGAATGGGAGAGTTGTTTAACATCAGTGGACGAGGATGAGTTTCACTTGTCTACCTACGATTAATACCTCCCTCGGTAGTACACATATTTGAAGGTCCTTTGTTGTATCAGCTTCTGAAGGTTGACTGAGAAGGAATCTTTATGGATACAAGCCAGTGTCGGGCTTTCAGGGGAGATAAGGGATTTCTCTTCTTCTGAATGTAATGTCCACATAAAATATTTGCTTCGATGATTGGGAGAAAAAGTAAAATTATTACGTGATAGCTAAGAGGAAATTTTCTTTGATGTCTCAAAGCGGTCCTGCAACCAGAAGAGGAAACATATGTTAATGGAGCTATACGGCTTAAGAGAGAGACTCGTGCACTGCTATCCACAAAGGTCTCTGTCAACTATATCATCGCTTCATGGAACATGAGTGATGTCCCTCGCCATCAAGAGCCAGGACATAACCGTCCGGACATGAGCAGAGCTGCTGACGCATGGTGTAAATTCACAGCGTGGGAGATAGCTCTTTCTGTCTTCTTCCATGGAAGTCGATCCAACTCCCATATAATTATTGTACTTCCATTTGTAGTAGTTTCTACAATTGACTTGGTCTTTCCTCCTCCTAAGAAAAGTGCACTATCCACTATTGATACGAACAGTCTTCATTTGCTCACATAAAAACAATCTTTCGAGGTGTTTGATTAGGTGTCACATCTCATCAGACTTTCTTGCATTACTCACTATTAGATCTATGTGACGGTAATATGGGTTTCGGTAGTAATTTGAAATTTAATTGAAATTTGAAAAGTATAATATTTTTTATGTCATTGTATCTTATTCAATTCTATTAATATGTATTATTTATCAACCACCTTTTAGAAACATTTTTAAATCTTACATTTATTTAATTGATTTAAAATATAAGAATGGAAACAAATTCTAATAGTCTTTGGACATTAGAAATTATCCAGTTCAAGTAATGGAAGTAGGTATAACATTGTGGATCAATTACAAGGGTCAGCTTTCAAAGCATTTTTTTACATCCAAATGATTTGCTGGTATTTCGTCCAGTCATCTGAGACGTGTAATTGATACACAAGGTCATACCTAAATATATTAGAGACTTTTTACTTTCTCGCATACTACCTACATAGTATAGAGAAATGTAGTGCTGCGTCGAAAAACGACGATTTTTCGGCAGAAAATGTATGTCTCTGGTATCAAAAAGTGGATATAGTTCTTATATAGTAAATAACATTAACATGTTGTATAGTCAGAATCTACTTCTTGTAGATGATTGATATCGAAAAATTGGTTTACAGCGAAACGTCTGTCCGTCTATGAACAACTCTAACAGCTACGTCGCGTCGTAAGCAGGATTTTCACCAAACGACAATTAATCTGGGGTGGCGGCCCCTTGAATTTGAGACAGATATTTTGATTTTGGGGAGTACTTTTCATAAGACCCCAACTTCCTATTCAATTTTATTTTCAAAAATGGCTGGCTTTTTACTTGAAATTTCTTGCTTTCTTAACTTTCTTCTTTATGAGGGTATTTCACTTTCTTATAAGGGTATTTTAGTGGTATAGTGAAACACCCTTATACAGATGGGTAGGTCCGATTTTCACTGATACCTCTGAATTTTGGAAAATTCCAAAAGTTTGAAATTTTTTGAACCTACTCGTACATTAATGAAGATAGATATTTTTTCAAATGAATTTTTTCTCTAAAATATTAGTTTTTTACTTAATATCAGTAACATGTTTGAAAATATTAGTAGTATTGGCGCATGTTTGAGTGAGCAATGTTAAAAACAAGATTTTCACAAAAAGACGCCATTTTTTTTCATTAATCTTTTGATACGATATTTTTAAATGCACAGAATAACGTGGCATAAACGCTATTATGATTTCTTTGCTTCTTTTAAGTTAGTTCACAAGTGCAATTTTTAAAAATATCTTTCAAGTCCTTAATATTTGTTTCAGGCTTTCTTTATACAGAATTGAATTTGTGAATCCAATTGCTTCAAATGATGTCTTATAACGTTTCTCGAAAACTCAAAAGTTGTCTGTTACAGTGAGGTCAAAATTGAACGTTTTCAGAAACGCTCAAACGACTTTTTTTCTTTAAAACTGGCACCTAATTTTTCAATGAAAATTTGCTTATAGATCCAGGTTTTATTCTTCTGTAATACTCTTAAAATTATATATTCATTCTACTACTAGGAGACCGAAAAATTGGGAAAATGTGAAAAAGTGTCTCATAGGCGTCGGTAGGTGCCTGCTGGCAGTTGGGGAATGGATGGAATAAAACCGAAGCCCAGACTAAAGCGATATGTAGCCCAGACTAACTAGAAGGAGAAAGTTTATGCCAATCTGTACTACCACTCGTACGGCATGAAGCACCTTCGCGTATATCATTTTTGAACCTCTGGGCTTGCGCCACTCGAAGTACATATGAGCAGAGGCTGAACACTCATAAACAATAAGATGCTTCACGCAGTGCAAATGGTCTCTATTTCTTAATTATCATGGGATCAATCAGCGAAGTGATAAAAAAGCATTATCTAGACCCTCTTCCCACATAATCCACCAACATTGATTCTAAACCATTAATTAGCATTCGATGACAGATTACGTATCCGGATGTTAGAAAATACATCTTAATACATACGAGTAGCATAAGCAAATCGTTTCTAATCGAGACTGTGAAGTTCATGTGCACCCCCTTCTGTGCAAACAATACGGCACCTTCAATATTCATTGATACGAATTTATGTAATACGCTATGCTACGCATGTACTACTATTCCGACAAATCGGAAACACGCGCATTATTACGTAGCCTTCTCGAATTATGTAGTTTGGTTGAATAGACTATTACACAAAATGCCAACAACTGAAACATTAAACGATAAGGTTACGTGACACTATTTAACATATCTTTTCTTCCTACATCTATTTCAGGATATTCATACTTTTTTCTCAACAAAAGAAACCTGTTTGTTCACTACTGCATGCTGCTTTTATTTCACTTCATATATACGTATTAACGTTATGGGGACAAGGACTATACGGGCGGGTTTATCAGCTGTGAATATGAATGAATCGTAAAACCCAATCATTTCTTTGGGCACCACGGCAAAGGATTTCAGCGTAAAAAACACGGTACCTCTATCACATTGCTATTTCACTCGGGTAATAATAGAACGGGCGTGGTTGCGTACTGCGAGTGTAACGTGGACGCAACGCAGCGCGCTACCGGAAGGGCGGCGGCGCGGTAGCAGGGAAACAGGCCAAGAGCGTTACGCGACGGCAGCGAGCCACGGGTGCCGCGCGGCGGGGAAGGATGGGAGGGAGGGCAGGAGGGTGACAGTGGCGGCGCTGCGACTTCCTGTTGCAGGTGTTCGTGCATGACCCCGGCGACGTGAGTTTCCTTCGCAGCGCTCGGAAGGCCGGGCGGCTGGCGAAGGCGGCGCGGCGGGCGGCGGCGGCGCGGGCGGCGAAGGCGGCGGCGGCGGCGGAGGCGGCGGGGCCGGGGCCGGCGGGCGCGCGCAGGGGCCAGCGCCGCGTGCTGGCCTTCGGGCTGCGCGAGGTGCGCGCGCACCCCAGCGCGTGGCTGCTGACGCGCGGCCAGCGCCGCTGCGCGCTGCCGGGCGAGCGCCGCGCCCGCGCCCACCGCGCCGCCAGCCGCTCCGCCTGCCTGGACGAGTGCCGCGCGCGCGCGCAGCTGCGCCGCTGCAACTGCTCCCACCCGCTGCTGCCGCGCTTTGGTGAGCCGCCGCCTCCGCGCGCACTGCCGCCCCGCCCAGCCCCGCCCCACCCCGCACCGCGTCACTCCATTCCGCATCTCCGTCTCGCCCCGCCCTACCGCGTCCCATCCCATCCCGCTGCCCCGCCCACCCCATCCCGCCCTATCCCACCTCGTCCCATCTCGTCCCGTCCCGCCACATCCCACCCCGTTCAGGACCCATCCTACCCTGTCCTGTCCAGCCGCCCTAGCCTTGTCCCTCCCGTCCCGTCCCGCCCCATCTCGCCCCGTCTTGCCCTGTCCCGCCCCGTCCATTGTCGCCCAATCCCGTCTTGCTCATCCCAGTCACGCACCGTGCCGCGCCGTTCCGCTCCGTCCCGCCTCACCCCGCCCCGTCCCGTGTCGCCCAACCCCGTCTTGCTCGTGCCAGTCACGCACCGTCCCGCTTCGTCCCATCTCGCCTCGTCCCGTCCCGTTCTGTCCCGCTCGACTCTACTCCACCCGCCTCCTATAACACTCTCCTCGCGAAATCTCCTCCTCTCCCCGCCACACCGCCGCCCCGCCCCACTCGCTCTGTTCAACCTCTCCCTGCCTCGCGCCACGGAAGCACACATTAATCTGCTCGCTCACGTACTACCAGACCCCGCCGCCTTACCGCGTTCCCCTCCTGAACGCACGTAGCTCGCACTTATTCTGGATTGAAGGTTATCTCAAGACAACTCTCATTACGATTGTTGAGAGTCATAGGAGATTTTTCAACTTATCGTTGATGTGGACTGAGAGTCTTGCATCAATGGCGATATTCAGTTCCTTAAGCTATTTCGAGGTTAATCCTCTTTATAATTTGGGGTGTGCCTGGGACTTCCGGACATGAAGGCTACTGCCATATGTTGCTGGCTAATTCGCTTCCTGTTACTGGCGAAACCTCACGGTCGTGGCCTTCGTTTAGAACTGCTGAAATGGTCTAATTCAAACTGTATTAAATCACACTAAGTAATTCAATTGCAGTGTCTTCTACGTATCTACGACACTGTATCTTCTTTAAAGACCTATATTGTATATCCCATGGGTACAACATGTTCATAGCGTTCTTATCCCTCCTTTTAAAACCTTCTAACTGTTCGGTTAGCGCGTTCAATTCCACATTAAGTACCGACACTAATAGTTGCATTCCAAAGAGGGGGAGGCGTCAACGACGGAACCCTGCGTAGGTTTCTTCCTGTATCATTGTTTAGGGAGGGAGTTACTGCTTCACCGTTTAGGACTTATCTTATTAGAACCTTTCTTAACCCTTAGCTCTAGTTTCGTCTTTCAACGCTGATCCGATGTTTACAAAACAATCGCAACCACGCCTAATTGCATCGTAGAAACTTCTGCCTACCCGTCCAGCCAGGCTTGCCCGTAAACACATAGCAATCTAACTTTCATACAAGTATTTAGAGAACAGTTATGTATTTGAAGCCACATAGTGAATGTTGAACTAGTTCTTCAAGAATAGGACGTTTCCTTTAGGAAAAAATCATTGTAATATTTGTATTAATTCTATTAAGATTTTCTAATTTTTTAATTTCCTGATTTCAAGCTTTCGAGCAATATCTTCGCTGGAATTAAATGTAAACCACAGTGAATAATAATAATAATAATAATATTAATAATAATATTGTTGCTGTTGCTTGAATATACTGCAATCTCGTATATCACAAACAAATACGATCGTACAAACCACTCCATGGACAGGAACATCTAAAAGAATGGACAAGATGCAGATCAATAAAGATCAAACATTTATGTGGCTTAAAAGGGGAAGGATGAAGCCAGAATCGGAAGCACTTGTAATAGCTGCCCAAGATCAGGCGTTGAGAACACGACATTATGATAAAGCGGGTCTCAAAATTTCCCAAGAATACAAATGCCGCATTTGCCAGAAACAAGTAGACATTTATCATATCGTCTCAGCTTGTCCAATTCTAGCAAAGACCGAATTCTTAGAAAGACACGACAGGATGTGTAGTTACCTCCACTGTCACATCTGTACTGCCCTTGAAGTTCCAAAAACAAGCCCCAAGTGGTATGGACTCTCACCAAAACCGGCAATATCGGTTGGACACTATACAATTGTACGACCAACAAATTCAAACTGATCGCACGATAGCAGCAAACAAACCGGATATTGTTATCCGGGATTTGGAGACAAAATAGTGTCTACTTGTTGTTGATGTTACTGTGACTTGTGATCAAAATGTCGTAACCAAGGAGGCAGGGAAACGTCTTAAATACAAGAGATTGGAAATCGAGGTCAGCCGTATGTGGGGCGTAAAAGCATAGGACGTCCCGATAGTTATAGGAGCTCTGGGATTTGTTCCGCAAAATTTGAGTAAGAACTTGGCTAAACTTCCAGGTCATTCAAAGGATTGGGAAGTGCAAGAAATTGCTTTATTTGGAACAGCTCACATTTTGCGCAAAGTATTGTAGAGGCACCGACAGTCCCTAGATCTGGTCCCTAGGTAGCTGGTTGCAACCTGGAATAGATTTTATATTCAGCCGACTCATAACATCTTTAGTCGTGGTATAGAGGATTAATAATAATAATAATAATAATAATAATAATAATAATAACAACAACAAAAATAAAGCTGAAGGAAATAACGACGATGTTACTCCAAATGTCTTTCGGATTTCTCTTTTTATTTATTTCTCTTATAATTATTGTTACGTTCCGGTTAATAAATTGGCAAATTAGTCGTTCCTACCACAAAGGGCAAAAAGATGCCAATACGGATGAGCAGTAGTAATTAAGACGTCTCGTAGCGAGTAAATGTAAGGCAGTGTGTCGACAGATGTGTTGGTCCAGATGAGATGTTCCGGAAATTGTGAAGTGT
>JAHLJT010008446.1:131033618-131075773 GCA_031308135.1 Acheta domesticus
TTGACATGCCCAGAATCACCAATCAATGATGAATTAATCCGTCAACCAAATACTGAGGGTTTTAGTCATTTGGCAAGGCTCGTCCATGAAGCAGGCCTGTGCATGATCGGAATAAGCCGTGCGCTTGCCGCCGGCTCGGGGTGTAGGGGGCGCCGCCATTGGCCGCGCGTGCCCAATCAGCGCCAGCGCTCGCGCGAGCTGGCGACGTTCTCTTTTTCAGACGATACGCTTGTTGGCCCGCTATGTCAAGGGCAACGGAAGAGCACGCTCGGTGCGCATTCTGCAGTCAGGTTGCCAACCATGTTTCGTATATCTAGGAGTTTCAGTTTTGAGTCTTCATGTCGAAATATGATTTTGCGACGCTGCCCGCGAACAAACTTGGTTTCAATAAATCTTTGATTGATTATTGTTGATATTTTGTAAATTAAAACTATGTTAAAAGCCAAGATTCCGGACTTGTATATAATTACTTCATCTTCAATGTTCAGAATATCAGAAACACAACGTTACATCTGTAGCAATAAATTAACTAATATTAGGAAATAAAACATTAAAATACAGATATCACATGCTACAGTTGTGTACACCTTACAATTTTTTTAAAGTAATTAAAAATATAACTTTAACCCATAATTGTGCTTACGATGGCTACGCCAAAATGTGCAACATAGTATATAGCAATCTTTAAGATGTTGAGAAAAGAACATTATTTTATTTGTAATATCTGACTGACATCCGTTAAACATAAAACAATTTAGGATTCTACATTGGTCGTAAAATGAGTTTACATCCTTTAATATTCGTCATGGCACCTGGTTGCATATCAGCCAGCTATGTTTTTCAACAAATGCTGTTTTTAGAAAACGTTCCAATAACATTGATTGTTGGTGTTCCGGGCTCGTCAACTGTTCCGATCATTAATCCCGTTAGTGTAGTAAATTATTTTTAACCCAGGAGTTTGGTGCATTTCTGACCCGTTGGCTGGAAACCACGGCGCTGACATACAGGTAGTTGGTCGGTATTTCCCCATCCAGGTATTACTACAGGCAAGATTCCATCCCTTCCGGGATAAGCCCTACAGTTCCCAACCACTCTCCTGCATGTGTGGAAGTGTTGTGCAAATAAGCGTAAGCGTAAATGTTGTGTTGTGTAAGGGTGTGGGATAGATAGGATTTTGTTTCGGCATTCGCCTCGTATTGGTCTATTGGCCGGAGAAAACCCGGAAAATTCTGTCCGTCAAGCAGCCGCGCCGCTAGAATTCATGTTCTCCGGACCGACGTGTTTGGATATGTGCCTGTACGTAGCTGTGTAGTCTATCGTCAAAAATCCCCCACCCACAAGACTCGACACCCTATCACCTCCCGATCGGAGCCGCTGCAAGGTCTCGGCAATGCTGGTTCGGTGACGTGGATTCTACCGTTTGTGATTGACAAGCGTTGCATTTTGTGTGTGTTGCTTAGTGGTTACTGTGAGCACGCGTCTATTTGATTTATCCAATTGTCCCTTTTATTCAAAACAGATACTACAGGTTGTACCGCATGTTATTGCGGGACTGCCTTCCTTCTAAGCCCACTGTGCGCAATACTTTGTGAACCAGCGTTATAACTTGCCCGCCAATTGCTACGCATATTGGTTGATAAAAATATACATTAAGTACTCGTGTACTTCGTGTTGTTAATCTAGCCAAATTTATTTATATAGCTGTCATACCGTGTTCATTTTTTTTCTTGGACTATCACAACCTTTTTGAATAATGCATAGCGTTAATAATACTTAAAATGTTTTAATCATGCAATACTGACGTGTAAATGTTTTCGATTTTCTATGTTTAGCTTTTAGCTAGCAGTTATTACAATACAATATGAAAACTCCGGTGGATGTTTTATTAACTTATTTATCGTCAAAAACAGTTTGAAATGTATGTGACGTGCTATTGGGAGAAGTGTATTCTGTGCACGTTCTCTCATTTTGGGATCCCAACCCTAAGCCATGCAGTACGAGTTAAATTCTGAATATAGAAGGAAATGAGCGTTTGTATTAGTGCTATGGCCTGGTTCTAGCAGCGGATTATTAAATTTAATATGCGGTTTGGAGAGACTGGGTCATGATTTTATGTATGTTAATACTATTAGGTATCATTATAGAGCTTTTAAAATAAAACGTAAACATAATTTTCTCAAAAACGGCTATACGACGCTGAAGGGAGGAGTTCAAGAACCATTACACACAACCAGGCATCTCCCACCAGCGGGGCACCGCTCCAGCCGGGGCATGCTTTAAGCTCCCGACTTTCCCGAAAAGTGCGGTAGCGCATGTAAGCTTGTGTGTAAGTAATGGTTGAGGAGAGGTGAAGAAAAGGTCGCGCGCGATCCGTGGCCCTTCTAGGAGGGTGCTGCTTCGGGATGCGCCTGTTATCGTTGGGAGACACCAAGTATCGATCGAAGTAACTATCGATCGAAGCCGCCGGCTGCTAGAATTCTCCTCCAGACAACAGCTGAATTCGACCTATCTATTTAGCTAGTGTCGAAAATCCGCCATCTTCGGGACTCGAACCTCAGGACATCCCTTTGCAGAGACAGTGTCAATGCTTTACTGCGGTTTTTCGAACTTTGCCCCTCCAGGCCCATCTTCACGATGGAATATGTCACGATATTTCGCGACGTTCTCAGTCGTGCCGCCAGACATTGCATGATCGTGACCGTATCAAGCAGTTCTTGCGATCATGCGACTTCTAGCGGCATGCAGGAGAAAGACGCGAAATGCCGTGTGGTATTCGTGGCCATAGGGGCTTGAGGGGCAGAGTTCGAAAAATCGCACTATAGCTCTGAGCAAAACTCAAGCGGCACACAATATAGTTTTGCACCAACAAAGTTTTCTTAATGATCTCAATACATTAATGCAAACATATTAGGTAAAATGCAATAATTTAAAAATTATATGAGGGTTTACGACTGACATGCTTGAAGTGTTTTACATTTGTTTTGTTACCATTATCTTGTCGGAGTTCTTGAGAATTGTGTTCAACTAGAGACATTTGGGAATTAATAAATATTACGATAAAACGGTCAATAAAACGATGATAGTCTTCATCCAACACACGGGGGGTGGCTGACATTTCACTTAGAAAACGAAAGAGAAACGTTCACCAATGAGAAAGAAAAGTAAATCAAAGAAAAATAAATCAAGGAAAGGAGTACAGAAATACAACTACGATAACTGTAAAGGCTAGAAAAATGGGACAACTTTGCGTTTCAGGAATTGATTTGGAAACGTCTCGTATGTCTACATCGTCGTATAAATCCTAAATTGTCGTCTATATCTTGAAATGTCAACATTGTCCCAGTATCTTTCCAGAAGAATAGTATGAACAGATTATACTATTTCACAATCAGAGGAATTTGCTCTCTGTGGACGAAAAAATGACCTATTTACTTTGATATTCAAGACCTTTACACAGATATCGAAACTTGGCATATTTCATTGAGAAAGTAAAGTTGAAAAAACCAAAGAGAAAACCATTGAGAAAACCAACCTTGCAACAAGCAGTATCAATATGTGTCGTATACATATATAAATAATTACTCATATACTATAATAAATAATATACATATTTAATAATAATATAAGTATAAATTCCTCCTCTTCAGCAAAACTAATATAAGTATATTCCACGTGAAAATAAAGGAGATGAATGAATGTTCTAAGTCAGTTCATAAAATAATTTTAACTTTACAATGGATTTGTAAATTCAAAACATAGACAATACTTTTTTCTTTGTAAGTACACACGGACAAGTTTATTGCATGCTTTCCACACAAGAAAGAAATGTTCATTCCTACAATTTTTTGCTGTTTTGTTTTGAAAAATGAGTTAGAATTAAAATGTACATAAATTTCACAATCATAATTTTACTTTAAAGGATAAGATCAAATCTGAAAATTTACTTCTTTGTTTCTGGGAGAGTAAAGTGTTGAGGGTTACCATTATGTTGCTCCAAGATATGTAATTATCTTATTTCCTTTGACCAAAGATTTTTCCACGCTAGTGTATTTGCGTTTCCTTTAAGAAATTAGCTTACTTCTGACAAATTGTACAAAATAAATAATTTTAAGGTAATTTCCTGTAATAATAATAATAATAATAATAATAATAATAATAGGAAAAAGCAACTAACATCTCCTTTAAGAATTGAATCCTCATAAAGACAATTTTCACCTTTTCAAACTTTATTTTCAGAAAAGAAATTGCAATATCGGTGGTGTGTATTTACAAATATAGGGCACTGCAGTTCTTTATTAATAGTTTCTAAAGACAATATATCTCAAGTTTAAGAGATAAATAATTAGGAATGAATATATGTTATTGTTGTTTATTATTTTCATCACATTTAATACAACGACCTCGCGGCAATAACATGCTATGTCACTATTTACAGTCTATCGACATTAACAAGATGAAATATCAACATTATGTCCAATCATACGTAAACAGCTATTGGGCAGAATACACTAATATCTCAATGTCGTCAGAAAGTTGACAGCATGTTATTGCCTCAAGGTCTTCATATATTTAATAAATGCTAAGTATGTGAAGATAAGCAAATGACCAGAATCCAGGTACCTGACGGCGGGCGTGGCGTGTGACAGTAGTAGTATATGTGTTTATTGTATACCTTACAGTGTACATGGCCGAAAGCCTCGGCCTAGCCGCATATCGATATTTAGGCGCTAGCCCCTATGTCAGTCTGGTGTACTAGTTAACAAATTCGCTTTTGAAACGTGGTGTACAAAAAATCCTTGTATGAACAGAAAATTTAGAAATGATAATTATAATTGTTAATACTGAGATGTAGCCTTTAGGTTACGTAAACATACAATGAACATTTGAGATGTAAGAACCTAAGACTTACCTGTAGAGTTACTATTTACAATTACAAAAAAATTAGAAAAGAGTGAGAATTATTAATAATTGAGGTGTAGCCTTTAGGATATAAAAACATGCAATAAAAATTGCACTTGTAAGAACTTATAAGATTTTAAACTACCATTTACAAGTACAGTAAATCTTGCTCAATGTGGAACGTGCATAATGCGGAAATCTGTCTAATGTGAACATGATCGTAGTCCTGCCAAACAAAAGTTCTACTGGATTACTTTGTATAATGCGGATTCTTGTGTAATACGAAAAAAAGAAAACTGGTGTCTTGAGGTTCCGCACTGAGCAAGTTTCACTGTATTTGCAAATGTCCTAAAGTGGTTGTACGTTGTGTGGCAGTGGGCGTGGCGTGCCTGTCGCGGCTGGTGACGAGCATGAGCCTGGCGGACGCCGCGGTGGCCGCCCTGCGCCTGGGCACGCGCGCCGCCGAGCTGCTGGGCCGCCATCCGCCGCCCGCCCGCGCCCCTCTGCCGCCCTCGCCGCCGCCGCCGCCCCCGCCCGCCCCGCCCTGCGCCTGCCCGTCGCCGCCTTCGAGCTGCAGTGAGCGGCGCACGACGAGGCCTTCCAACCAACGCCAACCCCAATGCAAACGTAGACCAGTCGATAGACCGTTTCAGTTTCATCGTGACCGTTTTTCATAAACCACGCGAGTCCAGATCACAAATTACCCTAAATACTAGGTGTTTTAATAATTTTTTGTACCAAAACAAGGGCAGCTCCACAAAATACAAATTTAATAGGGCATATATAAAGTTAAATTTGATTTGATTTATTTTTGTCAAAGGACTGTGAAAACTGTAAGACATTATGGGGGAGAATTATAATCTATATCAAATTAAAGAAAACTCGCGTTCAAAATAGTACTAAAATTGATATCATCAGTTTTAGTTACATAGAATACTGATGTTGTTAGTATTCTTAAAAATTATAAACCGTTTAAACACAAAGGAGGTGTAAACAATCAACAAAAATCAGCAACTCAGCAACGTTTACATGTAATTATTATTTATTCAAATATCGTTTACTGATAGGGGAGAAAAATCTCCTGTAAACTCACTGCCAATGTGGAAAAATGTTTATTTTTTTATTATCGGGGTAAAAGTATCAGTAGTTGCCACAGCTAAAACACGTTCATAGTGTTCTCAAAATTGTTGGGCTACAGTTCTAAATTTTGTTATGCTAATCATGGCCGATTATCATACTTCTCTGACAATGGTCAATAATTATGTTTTATATTTTTTATTAATTAATTTCTAACCGCAATTGACCCAGTAGAGGTGACTAGAAAACTGCAAAATTGTAATAATGATCAAATACTCGTCTTGGTAATGGGCAATCGAAATTCTTCCCCCTGAACGTATTTGAGACCACACTAGTTCAAATATGTACCGGTTCATGTTGCATTATTAAAATGCCACAGGATGTTTTTAGCTCATTATGTAAATATAAGACAACGGAAAAGAAATTATCTTCGTTCTAAGCCTCATCACTGCAAGGAATAAGCTCCACGTTCTGCAAGTTTGAAGCAATTGGGAGCCTCCAATTCTTATTGTTCAAGTTTTGTGGTTGAAGTACCCTCTATTGACTTAGTGGCCACTACTGGTGTTGTTACCCCAGGATGCTTTTATTGTTACCAGTATTAAATAAATTCCATAAAATGCAAATAATTTATTATTTATATAAATCTTTTGAAATGTAATTAATTTAGATAAGTATGTATTTCAAGGGGGATGATCTCAATGCCCCCTTCTTTGAGCCGCCCTTGTATTTATCGTCTAGATTCAATCAAAAAACCTACCAAATTCATTCCAATAAATTATATCTCATCGGATCACACCCACACCCACGTGTGCGTGTATTAATTCAATGTGTATAATTTCCTATAGCACGTGTATTGCAATGGAAAACTTCATAAAATGACATAATTGTGTACCAATTGGGTGCTTTTGAATGAGTGTGCATATCCTCCGGTAACACATGTCAATCATTCACACTCCATGAATCACAAAATTCCAATATCATCTCCTGTGTACAGATATGTCATCCAACGGTGTAGACATGTGATAATCGAAATATATTATATAACAATAGGTAAAATTACATGTTTGTTTTATATTGTAAAAGTGTGTGAAAATAAATTATTTTGCTCTTGCAACAAAGTAATGTGTACATATGCTTTTTTATTCAAAAACTGTTATTTCAATAACTCGTCATTTTGAGAGGTTGCAATCGCCAGGCGAAACCGAAGATGAAAAAACTGAACTTAATGTTGATTATTTTTATGGTAACCGCCATCCCTACTGCGGAGGCAACAAACTTTATGTAATTGAAATTTCTTCAGATTCCGTCAATCATTGATTATGGTAAAGGGCACTACTTCATTAATTGCAATAAATTGTGCTATGAAATTCCAGAAGTTCCCTTACCACCTATTTATGTTATGTTATAGACAATTTTAACAAATGCAATAAATGTATTTTGAGTTTAATAAAAAATGTGTGAACTATTCTGTAATGAAAATGCTCAGGTTGAAGTGGGGGTGACACCGAAACTAGCCGGCGCATTGGCCTGGCGAAGGATAACTCAGTGGGGGCACCTCAACCGTCCTACATTTTTTAAACTCGAAGCTCAGTTTTCTCAGTTTCTTTCAGTGCTGCATTTTCTCTCAATTTCTGCGCGCATACGAGGTTAGTAATATACTGGTCTAATCTGTGCAATGAGATGCAACCTGCCTGACATAGCAGCCGAACGGAGCGACGCGCAGTTTCCTGAACGTTTTCGGTTTCTGTTCGAACCTATTTCGTTTATTTGCATTTTTCAGTGAAAATATTTTCTGCTTCACTTATTTTGTATTTTATCGAGATCCTGGGCATCAAACGAAACCATTGACAAATCTCACTTGGTTGTAGGTTGCTTAGTTTTTTTCTCAATTTCTGCGCGCATACAAAATTAGTTCTGTCCTGTCCTGTCCTATGGCTCGACAGCCCGCTAAGGGCCTTGGCCGACCAGCGGTATATATAATTAGTACGTAAAGTAAACAACACAAAGAATAGGCAACTAATCGTGGATAATCAGTTCTTCACGCTGCTTTGTGAGTTGCAAGGTTACAGTGTGAATACAATATCAATAGCGAGGCCTCCACGTTTAATAAGGTTACGTATAATAAATTCAAATATCTGAAGAAATCTTAAATGTATGCTGATTATAGTAATAATTAAATATACCCCGTAAAAAAAACAGTTCAATAAAAATCTAAAAGAATAGACAATCTTCAAAAATATATATAACTGGGCTATAAGTCGTTAAGTGTTCTATAGTTAAGCGAGAGTTGCACATCACACCCTATTTTACCCACCAGTCTATTAAAATATGGTCGATTTTCGATCATTTTATTACGTTAATATTTTTTTCTATTTTCTTTCACCATTCTTATTCTCACCTACGTTAATTTACGTCTCTGAGACGAAAATTATGAAATAAGAAACTCGACTGCGGCAATATTTGCTGTTTTCTGGACGTGCCATTGAACATCTGAAGAGCTAGTGAACGTCGCTTCTCCAAAATGGTGAAACTCTGGGGTAAAACTATCAAATGGAAGCAGAGTGGTGATGTTTTCATTAATAGAGGGAGACTCATAATATTAATAACACTACCAGATTAAACCAGCATTAATAATAGTATCGCATTATGGAATAAAACAAAGAGCACCTTCGGTCGCTTGGCGACCATTTTCAGTGCTACAAATATTAAAACAAAATAATTACAAAGGAGATCGTCATTAAAAGTTTCTCACACAATTAATGTATTTAAATTGATAATAGTACAACTTATGAACTAGATCAAACACGCAATAGTTTAAGTTATTACCATTATGAGTGAATATTTGTTGTCATAAGAATAGTCTATAACTTTTCGAATTTGAAATGGAAAGAAAATAAAATGAAAAATATAAAAATAAAATCTTCATCTATATGAATAAAATTAATGCCCCTCTAATTGTAAAATAACTTCTTTTTTATAATCACATATGCATATTTAGATTATATTGAACAATTTCTTTTTATGAATTTTGTCGGTCTGTCCAGGGCAATTTTCCGAATGGCTAAATTGATTTCGATGCGGTTTTCATTGAAATTTATTTTGAACTTGAACTTGAATTTGAACATTTTTTTTCTCGGGCACAAACTCGTTATTGCGGGGTCTTGATGTGGAAAATTGGAACAATCTTGCTTCTGTTTTTCGATTACTTCCTCCAATACGTAGTGTAGTCAGAATCGACGAGGTGCTACAGAATGGCACAGACTTTCTCGTATAAGTTAGTTTTCTAATGCCTTTCGTCTGGGCTAGCTTTTCAGTCTTGTCCCATCCTTTTGCCTGCTGCCATCTATCGCTGCCCAGAGTACATTTTTACGTTATCTCAATTTTTCGATTTCCTAATGGCAGATACGAAATATTTCTTTTAGAATACTAAAAAGTAAAACCTCATCCTGTATGGAAATTTTCGTTGAAAAATTCGGAGCCGTTTTTAAGAAAAAATCTTTTAAGCTTTAGTGTAAATGCAAAGTTTGAAGCTCTTTTTTTCACAGGAATCTTTTGAGTTTTCGAAAAACTTCATTTGAAGTCTTTTGAAGCACTCCTAAATGCAATAATGTATGTAATGCCGCCTGTCCGTCTGATCGTCTGTCCATCTGTATGATTTCAATTAGAATTAATTTTCATTGTTCACTTATAAGTTCGAGGTTAAATACAAGTATATTGGGATGCCCGTTAATTATCGTGTTATTCATTATCACATCTTAGATCGCTTAAGTTGAGTATAGAATAGTATTAGTCACAAATATTACAATGCTAATAGTGCAATGACGATTTCATGCAGATCAACATTCGATAGAGAAAATTAAACTTTTTAAAAACATTTTGTGGTGTCTGACGACTAGTATCACTTTGGAAGTAAACACTAATCATATATAGTGTCACATTCAATGCACTAAACTTTTTGAATTACCTATGGTTACAGCACCCACCTTCTATAGGTTAAGTTTGTGCGAGGCTATGTCAGTCACGTTTTATGGCAAAGAACTCCAATCCTTCAATCTACCGGTGAGAGTTAATTGGTGAGAGGAAGGCTCGATTGCATAATCGAGAACTTACTCAAGATCTCGCGACTCATTGAAGCTCAAAAAATTATCGTTTTCAGTAGACATCAATAGTGTTTAAAGGTCTAACATTTGCTTTCAAAGCCAGGATTGTGAAATTTATGCATACACTGAATAAGGAACACCAACTTTCGACATACATTTCTCCTACTAATGTATTTGATCAATAATAAAAAATTTACCTTCATTAGTGATAATGTGGGAAACCATCAAATGGAGATAAATTAATATGTGGCCACTGCTTATTAGAGAAAAAGCCTTGTAAAACAATTCACAATAACATTGGAAGCCATTGGAGATTGCTGAGTGAAACATTATATTACATTCAATACTCGTACAATTTAATTTGAATTATCTTTAAGAAATGACTATCATCATTTATTAGGAAATTAAATCATGTCCAAAATTAAACATTTTTTTATAAAATTGAAAATTTCAAATTACATTAGAAAAAATCTGACGTAATACAGAAAGATGGTTTATATTTTTAAATGACGAAATTTAATTACATGTAGACATTGGTTCAATTTCATTACACTGGCAAACTAGACATACTTTCTCGTATGTGGTAACGGTTACGTAATGTTTTAATATTGTTTATGTGGTAATGTACATTCTAGTAACACTTCATCCATTATTTGTAAAATTCATTTCCAAACAATGCGCGCGAGGTTCGAAAAAATATATAGCATTTTTTTTAATTTCAAAAGTTTCAATGAAAAGAATTTGTGTCATTAAAATGTTGAAAAAAGGGTACGTGCAATGATTTAATGATCTATTATTGTTGTGACAGTTAAGAAAACAAACTTTTACAATTTTCGAAATTTCAGAGGTTTTAATGAAAGTAGGTCTATGCCTCATTATCAACCTTTCTCTATTTCAGTAAAAATATTAAAGAAAGATCCGCTTGTCAAAAATCAATATCACTTTTGAGAAAGTCTTTTTTTAATGTCACAATTTCGCTCAAAAGTTCGAGAAAACGACTCATATTTTGAAAAAAATACTCGGCAATATTTAAATATCTGATGAACAAGAACAGATTTAATTAAAAAACTTTCTTATTTTAATAATGTAGTTGTATTAGAACGGGGAACATTTTAACATTTGCAAGTTTCGAAAATACAGATGCGTTAATGCAAATCGGAACTTATTGACGCGTACTTTGCTTTATTCGAGTACAAAAAATTGAAGAAATTTTCGAGGAAATTTTCGAAATGTTCTAGGGTTTTCATCCCAAAAAATGTATAGATTTGTATGAACTTCGAGGGGTCTCAATATTATTCAGATTGATCAGGGAAATCCATTTTAGTTGAAATCCTGTGAACAGCGTAGACAGTTTTTAAATGTTTCCAGACGAGGCGACGTCAGAACACCAGTCAGGAAATTTAAAATGAGAAGCACGTCTGTACTTTAATACTTTCTTTTGTAGCTAAAATTACATAATGTTTCAAAGAATAGATGACGAGATTTTGTCAATATACGTTTTAGGGATCCCTGATACGAAAATATATGTTTTACTTTCTCGCCCACTACGTAGTAAAATGACACAATTGCAATGATGCAGCGATTGTGGCAAGTTTTGTCAAAAAAAACTAACATTGTGAGTCAATTGTTCCTGTGTGTTATAAATTACTTCCTCTAACACGTCAAGTCAGAACTCACATGTTGTTGGTACTTGATTTCGAAAAAGTGGTTGACTGGAAACGTCTGTCTGCCCTTCCGACCGGCCACCTGTCTGTGGTCAACAGTATCGCTAAACCTTCAGACGATTTTCTCCAAAACTGACATTCTGTGATTGATCTATCCGAATTAAAAATGGACTATGAATTAAAAATGTATATCTTGATTTTTGTGAGTTCTTTATACGAACCGTTACCATTTAAAACATTTTCTCAAAAATATTCCATGTTTTTTATTTAATTTTTTCCTCCGATACAGAACAGTCATTTTTGTCAAATTTTCTGAGGTTTTGAAAATTCCAATTTTTTTATGTTGGTGACTGTTCAAGTAAAGTATCCTCAATAATCAAAATATCCGTTTCAAACTCGCAGCTCTTCGAGTTCTTCTAGATCGATCCGGGAATATCAGTTTCGGAGAAAATCGTCGGAATAGTTTAGGCGTTAGCGTTGACGACAGACGGACGGAGTGATGAACTTCTAAAACTTCGATGTCAAGGACGCACAATTCTGACCACAGAAGGTGTTAGAGGAAGTAATTTTCTATATATAGGAACGAGAATCGTTTTTTGGTACCAGGGCCCCACATTATGAGTTTTTTTCCGTCAAAATTACGTACTTTGTAGGAAACATAATTATACAAAATGTTATGAAATAAGAATACGTGATGTAAGAGGGAAGTCAGAGGTGCGAGACATAATATGGTATGAGATACGTGATCACAGATGCCAACATAACGAAATGAAAATTATGTGAAAATTGGCACAGAGTAAAACGGAAATCGGAAGCACCAAGTATCGTGAAATAAATACATTCCATATTGCTGTTTTCCATATTCTTTAATCCATATTTCCATTGTTTCCTTATTATACATTTTAGAAACTAATGAAGTGGTCATACAATCCGCGAAACATTGTTTCTACTAATAAATGCAACTAAACAATCTTCAATACCATTGTTCCTGACGTCATTTCATTGCCATTGCCTCCAAGGGCTTCTTTCTTGGAATCGATTTTTTGTAATAATAAATTATCAATTATACATTGAGTGAATGTAATTCACATATTTTGATATTCCTATTTTATTTACTTTCGTTCAATATTCCGGATGCCTCTACGTTGTTGGAACGCCAGAGAGTTTATCTGGCCCGTCTATATTTGCGCCTCTACTGCCCAAAAAAACTGCAGCTATCGACATTTTTCTGTATTGAATTTCTTACAACACGAGTTTCCTTGTCTCGATATTGTTAGTGGGTAAAAGAGACGCCGAGTGGATGCCAGTAAAAAACTGAGGATCGAGTTCGGGATGTCGGCGAGCCCCCTCCACATGACGCAACACCTCGTCACGCTGCGCAGCGGCCGTCATGGCGAAAGGGAGCCCGGGATCTGGGAGCAGGATGGCGGCTCCCGGTCCACGGCGCCCTCCGCTCGGCTGCCCGTCCGCCCCGCCCCGCCCCTCCGCCGCTCCGTCGCCGTCCCCACAGCCACCGCCATCGTCACTGCCATCCTCACCGCCACCGCCACCGCCTCCCTCACCGCCACCGCCACCCTCACCGCCACCCTCACAGCCACCCTCACAGCCACCCTCACAGCCACCCTCACAGCCACCCTCACAGCCACCCTCACCGCCACCGCCACCACCACCGCCACCGCCATTGTCACTGTCACTGCCACCGCTGTCTCCTTGGCTATACCTTTGCCTCCTCTGCCGTTCCCACCGGACCTACCATTACAGTGCCTCTGATCGAAAGGTCTTAAGTTCGAGTCCTGACGGTGGCAGGATTTTCGAGACTAGCCAGAGAGCTAGGTCGAGTTCAGTCACTGCCTGGAGGACAATACTAGAGGTCGGCAGCCCTGATCGGTAGTTTTTCGTGGTTTCTCAGATCAATACCAGGCGAATGCCGGAGCAGTACCTTAACAAACGGGCCACAGACCGCGCGCGATCTTTCCTTTCACTCCCTTGTCCTATACTCACCTCTTACTTACACTTACTCTTACAAGAACTACACCACCACACATGACGGGAGACCGTTCCGGAGCTTAGAGCTCGCCTCAGCTGCGGCGGTGGCCCGCTGATGGGAGATACATGGTTGGGGAAAACCCCGCTAGCCGACGGTAGGTCGCCGGATCTCACCATCCAGCGAGGGAAGATCACCATCACCTCCCGAGCTAAGAACAAGCTCTACACTTACGGGACTAATGACTGTAGCAGTTGACGCGCCTGGTATCAACAATCAATCAACCCCCCTACCATCACAAACACCACCACCACTACCGTCATCACTGTGGGCACCGCCGCTGCCGCCTGCCCCACCCTCTGACGCTCCGGCGCGGTGGCTGCACCTGGCAGAGGAGGCCGCACGGGGCCCGCAGGGGCCGGAGAGGGCCGGGCGGAGCGGCACGGGGCGTGCCTGGGCGGGCGCTCGCGGGCGGTGATGAGCACTGGGGGCGGGGGGGGAGGGGACTGGGTGACGGGTGGAGAATAGCGGCAGGTCGCAGGGCGAGGCTGGAGGATAAAGCGGGGCCACGCCGCGCCGCGCCGTTTGTATGGAGGCAGCCGGCGCGGTGCGGCCGTGAATAGGGGAGCACCTGGGAGGGCACGTGACGCTCTTCGCCGCGCGGGCGCGCGGGCTCGAACCGTTCAGAGCGATCTGTCGATCGGCGCTCCCGACAGAAGCACACGCAGCCCAGAAAGCTCGGCCCGCACTTTCTGCTCAAGGAAAGAAAAGAAAAAAGACGAAAAGCGAGCTCAATTTCATATTCGTGGTGGACGTAAAGTAAAAGAAGAGTTTAAAGGTATATGAGCACGTGGATTCTTTTTTTTTTTCCTAAGGTTTTTATCCAGCGGACAGCGCTTACCCTTTACGTTCTGATGGAACGCATTTTCGCCCATACACTAGACACCACCACACTTGCGGGCTCCTCTGATTCGGCATCAGCAGAACGCTAGGCCCTCCGCGACAAATATACACGAGAGACAAGGGACAAACAACCATGCCCAAAGCGGGACGCGAACCCGTGACTCGTTGGACCAAAGCGCTGATTCGGTTCACGCGCTCAGCCACCTGGGCCATCCAGGTCGGCAGGAATCTTATTTTTAATTATTTATTTATTTGTACAGGTATTAAGATAATACGTAGGGTTGGTACAGTGTTCTGCGTAAAATTATTACATTAAGTTCATCGATAAACATAATAAACAAAGTAACCACTATAATAATTCTATCACAGTATTAGGGATCACCATATTGTTAATAAATTTTAAACGAATAGTTTAAGCGATTGTAATGTGATTTTTTAACGTGTACGAGAGTGTTAGCCAATTTCGTATTTTTCGTGTGGGCGTTCAAGTTTCTCCAGAAGCCTATATTTACTTATTTTACATGTAGGGAACAGAGCGATTTAGTCAACTCGCACGAAGAGTGTCACTCAAGAATCTCTAAAGTCTTCGAAATTATACCAAATTTTATAATAAAATAATCAAACTTATGTCTATGATTAGGTTTCCCACAACAACCTATGTGACGCTTCATCGATCTCTTCAGTGATCGTCACGAATGATATCGATGGTACTCTGACCCCCAGACGCCTTGTTTTTGTATCTCATCTTTGCACAATGTCAACATCTGCGTTCCATTGTACTCAAGCAGAGATGACATCCTAAAATTGGCACGCCACGGTTGCGTAACGTTTCGTATCACTGTAATCTCTGCATCCACGCTACTGCCAATTGGCTCGAAGGATGTGCGCAGGCGCGTTTTCAATTGAGGCAATGTTACGAACAGACCTATATTCCGTGATGAAATAAATCATAAAGTAGATATTTGGCGTTGATTCTCTTTCAATGGTGGATATTTCAAACTTCATTAAATGAATTATGCAAAATGAGATACAGGATGTACGTATATAATCATATGCACGCTCAACAATTTTTATGAAGTTCTGATCTAAATAATTGAAAGGCAAAAGCGTAACATGAAGGCTTATTCGTAAATCACATAACACCAAAAGTATAGTACATTTTGAAATATTCTAATAGATTTAAATATACTACATTATTACTTGTAATTAGTACTGAGTATATCCTAGAATATTACTGAACATGCTTTGATGTGAATATTAATTTTTGTAATCGTATTTGAAGAAAAAAATTTGTATCGTCGAACTCTTCTTATTGCTTTATAACTTACATTTTATTCGATTGGAGTGTGTAATACATATCCAACAATTACTCCCAAAAGAACACCCTCTTTTCCAATAATTTCAATTTTTTGCCGATAGATTTCTTCACATTATCTACAGAAAAGTCAGAAGAGAAGATGCTAAGAATTAATAGAATCTGAAAGCTGTGTACTTCATTATTTTTATTCACTAATTCACATATTCTGAAGTTCTAACATGCTCTCTCTTGTATTAACTTCTGATCTTTGTTTTTTGCAAGAGGAGCCAAAAGCTGTCAACTTCCTCAGAATTATTATTATTATTTAGGCATTAATGACGATACATTTGAAAGAATATTGACTAAACTAACATTTCAAAATACGGAAATGAATTTCCAGCAAGACCCTTTGATATGAGTATTTTGAAATAAGTATTACATCTTGAGATTTTAAGAAATATTTGGTTTGAAGAAACAAAACTTAGCTATACAGCTCTTGTCAAAAATCGGTCGGGATTCAAACCCTAAGACAGTGTTGTCAAGGTCGATGCTACGAGCGGGAGTCCGTGACACGAGTACCACGACGAAATCGCCTCTCCACGCAGTTCATAACCCCGCCGCGAGAGACAACGCCATCACTATTGTAAAACGGTGGGGTTGCTAATAGTTTCCTCTCCCGACGCTAGTGGCGCAGAAACTCGTGGCATGGCACGGTGTCCCGAGGCGTGCCACTGCCACCAGAAGGAGACCTTGACACCACTGCCCTAGGACTTAACGTTCAGAATTGCTGCAGAGATTGCGGCAATGCTGGCTCTGAGCAAAACTCAGCCAGTGGTACCACTTGACATACGAATAATTTCGGTCTCTCTGAGACTACCTTCATGTGGCCGCGAGCGGTAGGTGATGAATCTCTGTTCGCGTAGGAGAGGGCAATTTGACCCTTCACGCCACGTTCCTACTAGGTTTCTCCACCCTTAATTGATTTCAGAATGTAACGGTATCTTCATGTTTAGTGGTACATGGTTTCAGTCCACGCGCTTCTCTACAGAATTTGGTTTCAAAAATATCAGTTCACTTCAAAATTTTCAAAAGATCTTTTAAGACTTCCAAATGATCGCTTAACTAGATAATATAACTTGACTAGAGAATAAGAGTTCCAAAAGATCACTTTGAAATTCCGCTCACAAAGCTTTCTCTTGCTTGCAATCCACAAGCTTGCAATTCACCTCACGATTAGTGAAGCTTCCATTTCATTATGTGTTATTTCACTCGATAGCTTCTTGAGTGGCTCCCACTAAATTTCGAGATATTCGTAAGACGAATACACTGACCGTTTTACTGCATTATGCATTACTGTCTCATAGAGACGTTTTGTGACGAACACCAACAGTTGCGATGTGCGCGGAAATAATTTCAAAACATGTTCAACCGAATGTGTCTAGAACAATTACAGGCATACCTCCTCAACTCACGGGTATCTCTGTCAGGACGACGCTCATTTGACACGGCTCATTTGTATTTTCAAATACTCGTACATACAATAGCTTCATTTAAAAAAAATTGTTGTATCTGAATCGGCTTCTGCCAATGTCGGCCAAAGTGTGATCATTGAGCGCATAGGAGCAATTCTCCACTAAGATTTATTAGTTTTACTTGTCATAGTTGTCGGGAGTAATCGTCCATTAATATTCTCGTCAGTTAATTTTCAAAGGACCGCCAGGTAGCGTCTCCGCGTACGCGCCTCCCACACGCGCTCCTGCGTCACTACCCCATGGCCAAACATAGGAAGGATTTAGGAAAGGGCTAGGGCTTAGGGCGCTTCACAGGGGTTGGTGTAGCCCCAAGCTGTGAAGCTGGCAAGCAGGCAAACTCGTTTTGTTGGAACAAATTTCACATGGGCTTCATCGTTCTAATCATTTGAGCTACATAATTTTAATTTCATTTATTTTCTAAAGACTTTTTCTGCATAACATTTTATAACGGTTATATTTATTGGTTACTACATTACATTCAGGCGGTAAAACGATAACGTGTACACCAAAAGGATTTGCCGTCCATCATTTGTCAAAAAGTCAGAAGTAGGTGGACAAGGAATATTATGAAGAGGCACCTGAACGGGCGCGGGAGGGTATGAGAAGAGCGAACTCATCGAGTGTTCGTTTTCATTTGTAACGAAGGGCGACGAGCATAATGCTTCCAACCGTTCCTGCTCTAAACGCCGCCCCTATTGTCTTCTCGGCGTTTACTTATTTCATTCAGAGTACTATTGAATTCATGACTATCCGTAACACAACCGAATCTTTTTAATCAACTACGTGAACCTTGTTAACTTCAATAAATCAGTAAGCTGGTGGTGCAGTACAAACATTTTCATGTTATTTGTAACGGGTATGTAGTAGAACTACAATACAAGAAAATTGAAAAGTGTTTCGAACCAGCAAATATGTTTTCTCCGCGTTGGGATTCGAACTGGAGTTTTTAGAGATAACACGCCAGTCATATTACGCCAACCACCAGCATCACAGCAACCGCACTATTAAAGTTAATTTTACCAGCTTTTCTTTCATTCATTTCCATTCTTATTCATTCATTCCTTCATTCATTTATTTTCTTTCTTTTCATTATATTTCATTCCTTAATGCGTCATATATTAATTTTTATACAGGGAAGCATTTTGTAAAAGGAACAACCTTTGTGCCTTATTATATTTAATTTATAAAAATCTTTTTTAATGCACAACGTTTCGGAAACGTTTCGTATCAGAATGGGAACAGGATTACCTAACAAGATTACCGAAACGTTGTGTATGAAAAAACCTTTCTTATAAATAAATTAAATATAATATGGCACAAAGGTTGATCCTTTCACATAATGCATGAAAAACTAAAAAACTAAATATAGGATGTATTATGAGTGGTTGGAATGAATCACGAGAGCACTTTTTTCCGAATATTATCGCAACTAGTGCAGCAAGTTTGGTGCGCCTTGGAATTTTTCTTTACCTCCCTGACGATGAGGCGTCTTTCTCGGCCCTTCAGCAATTATGGGCGACCTTGTTGAGGCAACGACAGTTGTTCAAACGTTATGTCGTTGTTCAAACGTTGTGTTCTTGCTTTTTCGCCTTTTATCGTCAAAGCGATGCCCAACCCTCAGGAGACCTCATATTTTGGTTAGAAAACGGAATTTCGACGGTTTCTCTTCGAATTTATTCCAGTTTTCCCCGCGCAGTGGCGAAAAGCTCTAGTGGCTGAATACTAGAATGGAGCATTTTCGCGGTAGTTCAAACGAATAATTGCACAGTTACAGCACTTTTGACTTCTTGATTCTGATATTCAGCGATATTCCAGATAATATAATGAGGCATACTGGAGCCATTTTTTTCACTTTCTACTATTCTTGAGTAGAGCATAAAGTATTAAAAATCAAAAAACAACCTGCAGCGAATATTAAATTGCAAGATCGTACGTCACTTTCGAAATAAACTGCTGCTTTGAGTGGTAGGGGAAAGGGGTATGGTCGGCAGTGTAAAGGGTCCACTTGGCAGGGCGGCACGATTTTCCTGCTTCGCGCAAGTTCGCGCAGTTCGCCTTCTGCCCTATAGATGTTGCTAGCGACTTCTACCATCTCTGAAGCGACTCGTCAAGTAGAGGTCAGACCGCACAGCTTCCTCCTCTGGCTATCGGGGTTCAAAGCCCGTTTCAGCCCGTTTCAGTGGAGTCTGTGAAGAAAAAGCGTGTTCCCCCGTTTCGCTGTCTTTCGTCCCGCCATGTCTCCATCATTATTGATTGCATGTCAAAATTATCACCACCTGCCGCTCATCCACCAATCCATTCATCACAGGTATGGTCGTAAAAGCTAGGTAATAGAAAAGAATATTTCTCCTCGCTCATAACTCACCTTACCTGCAGTGTGCCTTGGTGCGGCGCAGCGCCGAATATTTGGATTAGGCCCCCGGAAGCCGAATTAAGGTATTATGTTCGGGCCCGTCGCTAGTCAAATACTCTACCATATATTACATCTATAGACTAACAATAGCTGCTTGTAAGCGTCAACGGAGAATTTAAATACTTATTTGTAAATAGTTAGAGTGAAATTGAAAAGATTGAATGGTACTTCCAGAAAAACAATGCTTATTATTAAATTTGGTCTCTCGCATGATTTTTTATTTTCATAAGTTGGGAGCACCTAATGTACGGTAGGTTGACTTCGGCTTCCGTACTTTTCTTTCTTTGTGCGTTGAATAATAGTCCACATTGTGTACATCGAAAGTAAATCGTCGTTAAATAGTTTGTGGTGTTGTGTGGTTCAACATTTTAATTTAGGGCGGTTTCCACTCGCACCCCAAAAGAAACAATGCTGACAATAGCATGGTTTGTGCAGCATCACTCCTAGGCTGAGAGCTAGTATTTCCGGTTGCGATGAATTTTGCAGTAGGTTTTCATAAATTTCTTCGCAGAATGCCCGGCGAGGTTTGTCGCATTTAATATAATCTAATTCCTCAAATCATTTATTAGGTATTGAATAAAAGTAAGTGGTACGTTCACAATATAAATTCGACAGTAACTTAAAAAACCTATGCCCACGGAAGCTTTTCCGCAAGTTTGTCCTGTACTAATTTAAGCTTATTTTACTTGTAAAAAAATAGACCGGTAAGTGCCAAATTTATTCTGACGATCTTCAAGAACAGAGATTTTACTTTCATTTAAAGTATTATTGTTGGTACTCACCGTGGTCGATCAAACGAACATGCTATCTTAAGAAGAGTAAAGAAGACGAGTTTTCTCGAAAATAAAGTTTTGACGGGAAACAGATTGCACAAAACTTCCTTGAATAACAATGACAGTTTCCATGATTTTTTTGTTGGAATAATTAAGGAACATTATATACGACCTTAAAAAATTGGGTGTTGTTAGTGCAGATTGATAGGAAGTTTCTCGCACAAAAAGACAAACTGGAAAACGTGCATTGGCGAGCGAATCCGGTGCGCAGTGGTGGGGCGTCCCTCTGTGAGGCCTCATTCACAATGCAAAGTTAAACGTAAACGTAACGTTGCCACAGAACCTAGAAATGAGATTCTTCCCGGACAGCCGAGAATCAAATGACTCCGGCCGCGGAAGCCTACGACTTCCTAGAAATGAGTTAATAAGCGCGACCATTCATACCGCCTATAACCGTAGAAGTAAATCCTTAAAGAGTTCCCAAGCACCATGCTTTTACGTATACGTTTAAGTTGGAATTATACCGAAGGGCATTAAGGAGAGCTGCATGAACAAACAAATGCACAATCACGAAATTTACAGGACTGCAGACTTCGTGTGCACAGCAAAATCTGCGAGAAGAAAATTAAAGGTCGATTTCAGATTGTATTTAGGTCTGTGGTTATGTATCTTTATATGTAATTATATGTTTCTGTGGTTATGTCATTTCATTATTGTTATGTAGTGAAACTATTTTGCGAACGGTTTTGGTGCGAATAGTGAATTCGCAGTACGAATTTGGGCTTTTGGGACTTTAATTTTCCATAGCGCATAAAATAACTATGTTCGACGAATTACTCATGAATTTGTAATCAGAGGATCCTTGTTTATAAATAAAGGAATTGGGAGCACAAATACAAACAGCCAAATACAGGATCCTTGTTTATAAAATAAAGGAATTGGGGGCACAAATACAACAGCTACTCGTATGTACGAAAAGGCTTAAACGGATAGGAAAGTCGAAGGAAAAGCTAGAAACGAATCGGTTATGATTCAATTCGTTGAATTCTGATTGGTTCCGGCGAATCTTCCATGCGTCATTGTGAATGCCTCGTGAAAATGTGAACAAAATGAATTGTGAAAATTTTACTGCTAAGTTTACGGCATACGTTACGTTTAAGTTTGCATTGCGAATGAGGTTTGAAACGGGAGGCTATGGAGGTCGTGAGAGGTGCGGGAGGGGCCATGACTCAGAGCCAGACGCCGCGACACACTGGGACGAAGTGCCCCAAAACCTGGCAGCATGATTGCAATCCCCCCCCCCCAGTACCACTGTGGAGGCGGGAATTCATTTTTATAGGTCGGATACATTAAGTACTACCTTGAGTTTTACGCTGAGTACTACCTTGAGTTTTACGGGGAGGCTCTGTCTTAATAACTAAATATTTAATTTAATCTAATTGTACAGTTAAAATACGTGCAATCTATCCACAATTTTGAAGTTTGAAATTTAATTTGATTTTGGAATTGAGTCACCCTTCTAAACATATGTGTATTTGTAGGAAAATTCACTCACACTTGTAATTATGGCCGGGTTTCTAAACGTTTCGGTCCCACGTCGCCAGACGCCTGCGCGCGCGTCCCAGGCCCAGGCCCAGGCCGAGAGCGTCTCCAGGTGACTCATGAGCCGAGCCGGGCGAGGGCCGCGCAAGGAATGCGACGCCCCGGCCCGCCTGCCACGCCTCCCAACGGGCCTGCGCGCCATGCACACTGAGTCAAGTCAGTGCCGCGGCTACAGGGCTTAGAGGACCATACCAAAATGAGCATTAAACTAAACTCTCAAAGATCTAAATCTCTGTACAGTGTTATTTCATCAATTCTGAAATTACGAGCTTTTATTATCAATGAATACTTCAAGCTAAATTCAACAGGTTGCCTCACTTAATGCAGGTTGTTCTGTATATATTTGTGTATTATATTGTCTTAATTATTTTGTATCTTATGTTATTGTAATATTTTGTTATTATGTTACTATATTACATACATTTGTTGTGTTACTTATATTGTATCTTGAACTAACTACTTTATGCTATTAGAGGTTATTTGTAATGAAATTGTTTATGATAGAGCTGTGATTATACACAGCAATTTGTAATTGGTTAACCCTATAAACAAATTACTAATAAAAGTAAATTGAATTGAATTAAGTACAGTACGTTGAGAGTGAATGCTCTGAATGAACGGTTATATAATGAAACAAGTATGAATGATGCGTGTGAATGGAAAAAAATGCAAACAAGCAAGAACATGCTTAGTATTAAGGGGGGAAATTGTTCAAGTTAGGTAGGCGAAAGTGCTTATGTATTAACTATACGATTATATTAAGCTAAAATTAAATTAGTTTTAGTTACTTATTAACGCCCCCCCTGCTGCTTAAGCCGTAAGACAGCAGCATAATCATGAAAATACATTCCTGCCTCCTCGGGGGTACTTTGGAAGGGACATTGCTTTCATGAAGTCGGCTCCACACATTTGTTATTCGGTGAGTAGCGAGCGACCGCTCGCCGAATCCCGAGTAGTGTGGATGCGTTGCTTGCTATTTGCCGAGCGACGAACATTGAGTGCTCGCCCTACCCACTGCGTGTCGGTCTTTTGGACACATCAAAAGAATGAAATGAACTCGCCGAACACATCAGCTGTTTGGGATTGGGCGAGCAGTAGCTCGGTGCTCGGCGAATGCCGAATGTGTGGAGTTGCCTTGAGCCGCGTTGCGTGTTAAGGATAGCGTAATGTGTTAGGAATATGCATTTTTCTTTTAATGACATTTAGTTTCTAAGATATTCCAGTAATAGCGATGCATATGAAATCACTTCGAAATCAAAGAGCGCCCAACGAACGCTATCTCCGGCGTCTAGTGCTTTCCCAGGAAGTGCACTATGGCTGGCTCTATTACTGCATTGATTGCATTTACTCTTTGGCCCTGTGCTTCAACATAGGGCCTTCGTTGTTTTCGCACGGCAACTAGTCTCCAGCTTTCATCGCAGGACGGTGGGGGTGGGGGTCTGGTCATAGAGCGCAGCGCGGCGGCCGAGGGAAACCCAATTTTCTGTGTTCGTCTGACTGTAGCTGCAACTTCATTTTTTGCATTTAGCGTGACATTCGAAAGTACAGAAGTTCGGTCGATTACACAGGCCGACGCCAGTTTAGTTACAAAAAGGAAAATTATTGATTCCGATTAATTTCAGGATGCTGCATTCGAAATTGACTGCCGATTTTCTGGATTAGCTCGTCTTTTTGTATAATGCATAGTTGCCAGTTTTTACCATTTTGTAGGGACCCGCTTCACTTATCAAAGTAATATTTTCCACAAAGTTACTCTAGTGAGACATAAATGGTATTGCACTCAGTTGGTGAAATACAGGAGCTTCTTGTTGTTAGCATCAAGATGTACATAAATAGCAATGAAACGGAGAGAGAGAAAAATTCGCGATGATTGAAGCCCTTGACACTCGTCTTCCTTTCCCATCTATTGTTTGTTTTTCAGTGTTTCTTTACACACAGAAAGTAGCCGCCTCATCTATGTGGCAACAATGGGTTGTGCTGTGATTGTACTGAAGCTCTAAGTTTTGCTTTTCTGTGCAAAATGTTAAGTTCTTCCTGCAAAAGTTGTAAAAGCACACCGGGCAGATTTTGTTATATCTGTGGCGTGGTTATGTTTTAGTCTCAGATTAAGTCGATGAATGATGTCCTTAAGGAAAGCATATTATTTTTATTTTGACTGCAAGGTCGGGGATCAGGATAAAAGCTGGGCCCCTATGTGTGTTGTATGATGTGTTATTCTAGTCTGACGGCCTGGCTTGAAGGAACCAAGAAAAAGATGCCTTTTGATGTTCCGATGACATGGAATGAACCCCGAAATCACTATGATGACTGTTATTTTGTATGAGAATACAGCAGAAAGTAGACAAGAAGAAACAGCGTGCCATCGAATATCTAAACTTGCAATCCGCGATCAGACCAGTGCCTCATGGAGAAAATTTTATCTATACCTTACTCCTCCGAAAGATTGGGAAACCAGCGATCTTGCAGCTCCTACAGGAACCGATGAGCACACTAACTCAATATCTGTGGATGAAAATCCAAGAGATAGTTAAACTTCCACTTAAAAGATGAGCCTAATTTCATTCTTCAACATGAACAATTTAGTGAGAGACTTCCAACTTTAGAAAGAGAAAACTCAATTCTTGGGTGCTAGACTCAAATAATGAAATTTACTGGCTCCCGAAACTACTTACACTCAGTACAGAAAAAGGAACGAGCCTGTTTTCAGAATATTACAGAATGGAAAGATTCCTTTGCTTATGCACCGACATCAATGGCCTAATGAATGAGTTAGGAATCCAACATAAAACATCTGATTGGCGTCTTTTCACAGATTCATCTAAGTATAGTCTGAAAGCAGTTTACTTCTTAATGAAAACCAGCAGCCGTCTATTCGTGTGGCACACTCTGTTTCAATGAAAGAGACTTACGAGGATATCCAACTCATTTTAAATCGGAGCTATAGAATTGTCCGATAAGCAATTTCACAGCACTAATTTAGAAATAGTTTTTCCAATTACTAACTGAAAATGAGTATACAATAAATTTATAGACAAGTTCACGTGTCAAAGATTAAATAAGATCCGTTATAACGGCGGATATCATAATAAATCAAAATTTCCAGAAAATGTACAAAAAAACATGAAACCTGAGATGTATTTCAAACTTCCATATATTCCTTGTATTATTAAAACTAGTGGTGCTACAGAATGACACAGACTTTCCCATATTAGTTTTATATTTCCTCGAGTCTGGGCTAGCTATTCGGAATTGCCACATACTCTTGCCAACAGCCATCTATCGCCACCCAAGTACATTTGTTTGACATTTTCTTAATTTTTCGATTGCCTAATGGTAGAACGGAAATATTAATTTTAGAATATTAAATAACAGTAAAACCTCGTCCTAAATGGTAATTTTCTGTGCAAAATGTGGAGCCGTTTTTAAGAACATCGCGTTTAAGCGCTACTAAAAACAGCGAAATTTGAATCTCTTTTCCACAGAAAATCAGAACACTTCATTAGAAGTAATTTAAGAAATTTAACTCAAAAATACAATAGTTTTTACAAATTTCTGTAAATGTGCATAATAACGGTGTGACAGATCTTTCAAAAAAATTAAATTTGTGTAATTTTTGAAAAAACAACAACCGAAATTGAAGTTTACGTCATATTAAAGAGAGCAATTAGCACTATCCATTCGTAAAGTTTGAAGAAAAAATTGGAGCCATTTATGAGAAAATGGCGTTTAAGCGTTTCTGAAAAGGCGGAATTTTGAGCTAGTTTTCACAGAAAATGGTTGAGTGTTTGACATTATTTAAAGCAGATGTGCTCGTAAATATAATGATATGAAAAAATCGCTGCTAATGTAAATATTAACGATATGAGATACAAGTAAAAAAAATAATTTTGTAATTTTTAAAAAACAAAATACAGCAATATGGCGTTTATGTCATCTCATAGAGTACATTTATTGGGCGTATGTAAAATGGGGACCAAATAATCCCTTCATCTTATCTAGTGAAGCTTACTTCTTAATCCTATATGTAATTTGAGGACCAAACCATCTCAGGTAAGAAACTGACTGAGGAGGCAGGAAGTGCAGGTAGGCGCGTTAAGAGGGCCGCCGCCGCCGCGCTGCTGGCCAGCATTTCCTTGTTCCTTTCCCTTCACTTGCCCGGCAGAGATCCTCCGAGAGGTCCAGTGATGACAATAGTCTCATTTGCTTTTTGAGCTTTGAAGTAGCAACAGAATTTACATTTTTTCAAAGATGGAAGTGAAACCTGGTATTACGCAGAAAGGGAAAGAACTGGGGACAGACGGAACTGGTGATTGAGCGAGTGCAACTCGTGCAGTGAGGACCTACGCTTAGGATCCCTGCACTGCGCGACTTGGCTCACTAGCGACTGTTGCCGCTGCCCTTTGTTTCTCTGTTGCAGTCTTGTCAACGGAGAAGACGGAGAATCAAGCGACCCCTGGCGAAGGAACGATATTCCGAGTGGCCCACAGCAACCCCACCGCCCACCAGTGGAGGAAGGAGCGCGGCGCGCGGCGCCGGCCGCAAAAATGGATCGAGAGAGGACATCCAGGAAGGCGTCCCGGGACAGACACGAAGTGATGGAGCACTCCGGGATCTCAGAGGAGGACGCCGAGCTGGTAAGGGAGCTGCAGCCGGACCCTACGTATAAGCTCATTCCCCTGCGGAGAAACCACTCTCACTCCCCGGGCAGGGAGAGGAATCCCCTTAACCCAAAGGACGGTGGGAAACCACCACAAAAGAAGCAGCGAGTTCCCCCAACCTTCTCTGCCCCACCACCGATCCCACTACAAAATAGATTCACTCCACTCACTCCAAATGACCCAGACCCACCCGCACATTGCTCCAACAACCCACCCGCTTCCTCCATCCAAACCCAACCCAACCCACAGCCCCAACCAACCCAAAACCCCAAACCCAAAATAGGAGCTTTCAAGATCGACCTGGCCTCCATTTTTTCGACGAATGACCTGACGAAAGACTTAATGAAAATTACCAATAAACAGATGACAGTGAAATGTACAAGGACGGACCTCATGATACAACCTCTGACTGTTGCAGCCCATAATAAAATTAAAGAGCGACTAGACCAAATCAGAACGGACCCTAGACTGAAACCTTTATTTTTTGTAACCATTAACTATCATTTCAACCGCGCGACAGAGGAGGCCAGAAACGAAAATCGTTGTTAAAGGACTACCCCCAGACTTTGATATTGACCACTATAAAGGACAGCTTGACCAAACAAAAGATCACTCATTTCCACATAGCGGAAATGAAGAAACGAGACACTGACGGACAGTTGACGCCACTTGGAATTTACACAATCGAAATTCCAAAACAAGAACTGACAATGACTAAGGCAAGACTAAGAACAATCGACCTATACGGCGTTAAAAATTGAAGACTACAAGATCTCCGCCCGCGTGCCCCAGTGCCGCAACTGCCAACAGCTCTTCCACACACGAACTTACTGCCGACGACCGACTATCTGCGCCTACTGCACGCAGAACCACACCACAGAATCCTGCCCTCACGTCCACTCCGAAAACTTCCTTCCCAAATGCAGCAACTGTCAGCAACACCACCCAGCCTTCGATCTATCATGTCCCTACATCACAAAAGCCCGTGAATCCCGCAAAGTAAACATCCTACGATCCAACCCACCCCCACCCCCACCCCCAACCAACAACATGAGAACTTTCCCACCCGCACGAGAACAATCCCGATCCTACGCTTCCACAATATCCTCAAACCCCTCGAACCCACCCAATCCTCACAGCTCCCAACAATCCTCAGCCCAAGACATAAAGGACCTCCTCTCCCTACTACAATCCTTCGACATAAAGAAAATCCTATCTAACCTAAAACCCCTAATAACCATCCTCACAGGCCCAGAGGACATCCTCACTAAAATCATCAACGCTGGAATTAAGTTAGTTGAAATCCTGTCCCCCTAAATGGCTCCCAAACCTCGTTTCCTTACCTTCTCCTCATGGAATGTACGCGGCGCGATCAACCAGAAGAAACCCCTCCTTTCCCAATTCCTAAAGGATTACTCCATCGGGATACTTTTCTTACAAGAAACCTGGCTGAGACCTGACATTCCCTTCACCATCGCCAACTTCATCCCGCACCGCAACGACAGACCCAATTCCCAGAGCGGAGGCACGGCCATCCTCGTTCGCAAGAACATCCCACACACCTCATACCAACTTCCCCCACCTCAGTTCTCGAATGCACAGCAATACAAATAGGCACTCCAGCAACCCCCATTATCCTAATTTCCGCATACAAAAAACCCCGTACCCGAATTCCTATCTCTGACCTTAATATCCTACTTAACCTTCCATACCCTTTCATCCTAGCTGGAGATATAAACTGTAAAAGCGTCTCATGGGGCTGCCGGACTAGCAATACTGAAGGACGAATTTTAAACGACTTCATCGACAACAATCCAACGATTCTACTTAACAGCCCTTCCGAACCCACCCACTTACACAATGACTATCCTCATGACATCCTCGATCTCGTCCTTCACTCCTCCAACATTCACGTATCCACTCCCTATCCGAAAAAACGACCTACGATCCACATCCACTACGCCATATTTCACACCTAAACCCGCTCCCATTCCAGTCACGAACTGGAAATCCTTCACTCACATCCTCTCCAAAAAAATCCACACTCCTTCCCAAATCCAGACCACAGAAGACATCGACAAAATCCATCAGCACCTCACACACCACATAAAATTATCCTATAAAAAGAACACCTCCTACTCCCAAAATCCCCACCCAACCCTTCCGGACGAGATCGTACAGACTATACGATACAAACGACAAATACAGCGACATTACTATAGATACAGACGCGACGAAGACAAGACAGAACTTAAAAGAATACAACGACGACTACACACTGCACTAAAACACTACGAGACTCACAGATACGACGACTTAATAAATGACAAAGGCAGCCCAAACGCAATACACAAGGTCATCAAGGCTGTGCGCGAGACTCCCATCACCACATCCCCGCTCCAAACATCACCTAATACCTTCTCCTTCGATCCCCAAGAAATAACTAATTCCCTCGCCCAATCCCTGGCCGAACGCTTCCGTCCCGTCAACCTCCCACTCCCCAGCCAGGTAATCCAAAATTACTTACGCACCCCGTCTCTCCCACCGACGCAACAACAACATTGGACAACGACGGACGACGAGACGAAACACCACATTAAATCAATAGAAGACAATAAAGCCCCCGGACCCGATGGAATCCTTCCTTCCCAACTCAAACATCTACCAAAAAACGCCATTCGCCTCATCACCCTGATCCTCAACTCCTGCCTTGAAATCTCATACTTTCCCTCCGCCTGGAAGAGAGCAACGTGTCTCCATGATTCCCAAACCCGGCAAGGATCATCGACTCCCGTCCAACTACCGTCCCATTAGCCTTCTCCCAATCCTTGGCAAAATATTTGAGAAAACTATCCTAATCCGACTCACCCCACTCCTAGATCCCATAATCCTTCCCACGCAATTTGGTTTCCGTGAGGGTCGCTCCGCGGCCCTCCAATCACTCCACCTCGCTATCTCAATTGCCACTCCTCTCCAAATTCCTAAAGAAATCCCAGCCGTCTTTACCGACCTCACCCAAGCTTTTGACACCGTTTCCCATGACATACTTCTGATGAAACTCCACCCCCACGTACCCCATCATCTCTTCTCCCTCATCAGAAGTTACCTACACGACCGATCCTTCTATGTCCGTCATCGCTCCAAAACCTCCCAATCTTTCCCAATCCAAGCCGGCGTCCCGCAAGGAGCTGTGCTTTCCCCAATCCTGTTTTCGTTGTATATCAACGACATCCCATCTACCCCCGGTGTCAAAACACTCCTATACGCAGATGACCTTGCCTTCCTCGCCCTGACGTCATCCCACAAGAAGCACTCGCCCGAACCCAAGAAGCCCTTAACTCCTTCCACCTCTGGGCCAAATCCAATAACATAACCATTAACCCATCCAAATCCCAAGCTATCCTTTTCTCCTACCGAAAAAACACATCCCAGCCCCCGCCCCTTACAATCAACCGAATCCCGATCCCATGGCAGCCGGAAATCAAGTACCTAGGCGTCACCTTTTCCCGTAAACTCCTCTGGTCCTCCCACATCCAAAAAAACCATTACCAAAGCTAACCGAATTACCAACGCCCTCTATCCACTCCTTACCAACCAATCCATCCTCCCCAAGAAAAGAATCCTCGCTTACCTTTCCTATATCCGCCCAATTTTAACCTACGCCCACCCCACATGGATAGCGACCTCCCCCACCAACCTAGATTACCCTCACCAAAGCTGAAAAACAGAATCCTCCGCCTCATCTTCCGACCCCCCCATGTACACCCGCTTCAACGACCTCCGCTCCCAAAATAACCTCCCACACATCCTTTCCCACATCCACGAATCCACTATAACCACCATCCAAAACCTTATTTCCAATCCCACCTTTCAAAATCTCATCACCCCACACCAACACATCCTAACCAATCCTCCACGCCACTCCCGTAAAAAACACCCGCTGGATATCCTACAGCTCCCCCACCTGTTACCTAGTGCGGTAGCCAGATGACGAACCACGACGACAGACGAAAGACAAAACACGACAGACGAAAGACAATACACGCGACATAACTAGCTACCAACAGCAAGCTCCGTCCTTTCCACATCCTACACGAAAATTCCTCCCATCTCCCTTATCCACACCAAATCCCTCCCATCTCCCATCCCCTTTATGTATTTTGAAAAATGAAAAAATTAAAAAAAAAAAAAAATAAAAAAAACCAAAAAAACACAAAAAAATAAATAAAAAAAACAAACAAAAAAAACAAAAAAAAACAAAAACAAAAAAAACAAAAAAACAAAAACAAAAAAAAACAAAAAAAACAAAAACAAAAAAAAACAAAAAAAAACAAAAAAAAACAAAAAAAACAAAAAAAAACAAAAAAAACTATTATATTTTTCCCCACATCCTCCCCAACCCCTCCCTTCCCATCCTTCTCCCTGCCTTTCCTCCCACCGTCCAAAATACCCTTAATAAAATAACCCATCACACCCCGTTTTATTAACCATCTATTTTTTAACAGCTCCTCAATCCTCGCCCTTGTGCGAGGGAGTGGGGGCTAACGCAGATCAGAAGACCAGCCCGGGCTGAAGAGCCCCCTTTTTGGGGGCAGGCAGCCTCTATCGAACATCCTGGAAGCGACGGATCTTTTGATGACATTTGATAGATGATTTTTTTACTTGTATCCCACTTGTATCCTTGTATATTTATATTAGCGGCAATTTGTTCACATAATTACATTTATGAGTACATGTGCTTTAAATAATGCCAAGTAATTTTTCTCGAAAACTCAACGGTTTTCTATGAAAACTAGCTCAAATTCCGCATTTTCAGAAACGCTCAAACGGCATTTTCTCATAAATGGCTCCAAATGTTTTCTTCAAACATTTCAGAAGGATAGTGCAAATTGCACTCTTTGATACGACGTAAAGTTCATTTTATGGTATTTTTTTGTTTTTAAAAATTAGACAAATGTATTTTTTAAGTTTTCTAACAGAGTTAATATGCTCTTTTCCACCAATTTGTAAACACTGTTCTATTTATTGAGTTAAAGTGCTTCAAATGACTTCTAATGAAGTTTTTCGAAAACTCAAAGAAAATTGCCATTTAGGACGAAGTTTTACTGTGTTTTAATGTTCTTAAAATAATATTTCCGTTCCACTATTAGTAAACCGAAAACTTAAGAAGAAAAAAAGTACTTTGGGCGGCGATAGATGGCAGCTGGCAGGAGTTTGTGGCAAGTTCATTGGCAGATCTGCTGATTTCGGAATAGCTAAGACAGATATCCTGGTAAAGAAGAGTGCAATCCAATAGTTTAAAAGTTGAGTTCACTTGAACTTCAGAAGAAGTCTGGATTACATCCGTAACTATCCGACAGCTTGATTTGTTCGTGGGAACTGGTTTTGATCACATCTTTTACGTAATTTTTCTTTGCTTTTAGGGCATTCTTAGAACATTTTAAAACCATTTTATTGATTTTTGGCGTTGCTTCAGGTCATCAAAAGCAGCTCCCTACTCATGATTATACCTTGCCGAACGACAAGGTTCAGTTATTAGCGAATTGAAAATAAAACACCAATTTCCAATTAGAACTATAACGATACCGATACTATTTATATTTTTATTGAAAATAAAATAATTGTTAGAATTAAAAACAAAAATTCTAACTTTAACTTCAACTTTTTTTTTATTTATTTATTTTAGGTCGCTTTTAAACTGCTCGGGTCATAAGCGACCACAGTATTACACAAGTACACTAGTCACATATTTAGATACATAAATTACATAGAAGCAATACATGCAATACATTACATATTTGACACAATAATGCAACCTCATATGAAACAGTTGTTAACTGTTTGAATCAATGTAAAGATCCATTGAATCCCTAGGGAATTAATACTCAATTTCAGAATCCATATTAGCTTATTAATTCAGTTTATAAATTTAAAGGAAAAATTTAAATTTAGATTACATAACTTTCATGTTTTTAAATAGATCCCTAAGTTACTATTAATTCCCAGTACAATGCTCTAATTTCTACTTCTGTGGGTTTAAGTGGTCATTTCATCTATTAATTTGCCCGTTGGACAGAATTATGCATAGAGATATTTAAATTCAGTACACAGAATAGCAAATGTCATTTACAATATGTCAAAGTACAGTTGCCTACACATAGAATGGGTAACGGCCAAATTCAGAAGTGCCCGTCTTTATGCGCATTCTGGCACACTGTACGAACGATAACGCCATCTGGTTCTTTCATAGTTAACTATTACAAAAGAACATTCGGAACCAACTGCAACGACTGAGAAGCTGATAGGCTAGATTTCCCGCAATCATGATCTCTAGTTTGAACGTTATCTATGATACGCGTGTTTATCCGAATGATTGAGAGTTTTAGCGTAGAAGGCACAGGGGGCGGGGATAGTCTCCATCGCGTCGTCATGCAAGCCATTCGATCGTCTACAAGAAATATAAGATAATATCAATAAAGATAATATCATACAATACGACATAAAAAGTTCAGAACATGCAGTAGAATTAGTGGATTTGAAAAGGAAATTTGGAAATTTTTAATTCTGATTTACTTGCAAAAAAATCAATTAAATATCCCCTCTTTTAACACAAAACAACTTAAGTACGTGAATGAATATTACGGATCCGAGACGAAGAAATGAAGTGTGCGAAGGCGGCTCCAGGATCGGAAAAAATAATTGGGAGTGGGAAGTTTTGGCAAAGTAAATAGTGTTGAAATATCAGTGTTTACGAAATTTAAGGTTTTTGCAATAATTAAACTAAGTATTCAGTAATAATTTTGCATTGCTTGTCAAAATTGTTAGTTTACAATATTAACCTCAAAGACAATTTGAGGCCACTTCCTCCGTGCAGCGCACGTTGCGAATTGTTTATAAAATTGTTAATTGTTGAAAAATTGTTAATTTGCAGTTTTCGGTTCTGGAATATAAGGGACCCCTTTCCTCTTCAGAACTGCAAAATTTGGAAATTGTTCATAAATTTACAAATTTTGCGAAATTATTTTATTGTCTTTTCTAAACTGCCTTTGAAGGAGATGCAAAATTCCGCAATCCAATCGGCGCTACCGCCTTTCGTTTTCGAGATATGTAATTGTTTCTAAGAATTTAGCATGTCATGACAACTCCCATTTCTTTGGAAGACAATGGCAGTTCTCTCACAAATCTACCCTTCAAGCCGTTTTCCAAATGCAACGTGTATTGAGCGACACTCTTTTCTCATGCGACCCTGACACCAGAATGGTATACCTTCAGAACGCAAGTCGATTGCTTTGCAAGTGAAAATCATGGAAACATGAGTTGTTACAAATGTTCCCTAAATACGTAAATGCCAAGAAGGTCATCTTTTGGCAGGCCTCTCCAAGATTTCTGCTCCGCTCATGCTCAGGAGCACCAAGTTCGTTTCGACAGATGACGAAGCGCGCTTCGGTCCGGTTGTTTACGCCACCGCCCAACGGGAGTCCCCCGGCTGCCAATTAACTCACTCCTACCGTAAAACTTTTCTCGCGGACCGGCCACACTAGCTCGTTTCGAATAGATCAAACACGACAATGTTTTATTTCGGGCCTAGTTCATGTAAATCAAATAGGATTTTAATTTAATTTTATTTCAGTAAGTTTCCTTGCTATTTTCTAGTTTGAAACATAATTAAGGAGCAAAAAGAAATATTCTGGATAAGTATGTTCAGTTAAAACAAATAAAAGCAATTTCATTGTAACAATTTTAATTGTGGATTTTTTGTTTACAATTCGTTCGCTGTGGGTCACAAAATTCCTTGTCGCCATCAAACGTAAGGAATTGCGAAGTCTCTCGTCGCTCAAACACCCTCGAAACTTTGATTTTGTTAACAGCTTATGAAAAGAAGCTCTCATTTACACACGTGGACCCAAACATAGAAATTACTTTGGCTGCTTTCATATGTAGTTTTGAGAACTTATATGTGGAAAATATTCATAATACTCCAAAGAGTTCGCCGTTCCGAAATCTTTCTGTCTTTTAGATAGATGGTCAGAAAATAAGTCCTGTAGAACCACTATGAAAGAAAATGTCAATACTCTTCGATGTCGCCATTGAGATAAAGCGCAGCAGCTAGCCAGCAGCAGGTTATCCGTTTTCTTATCGCACAGACTGAAGGAATGCCCCACTCCCCGTGACTAACTTGCGCCGGCGCGCCGCGTGGGGCACGGGCGGAGCAAAATTGCACCGAAGCACGGTTTTGGACAGGCTTGTCTTATGGGAACGCACAAATTCTCAGAGCATATGAAAAGAATCAGTCATTTCAACAGCGAAGCTACTACCTTATAATAGTAATAACATCCACAATTTCTTTAATTTATTGTTATTTAGATGCAGCCCGTGTCTCATAAAAGCTAACATTAATACTGTTATTTAAACTAATAATATCCATATTTAGGATAAATAAGTTTCTTTTAAATTTGTTTTGCGTTCGTAACGCATCTACAAGCCCTTCTGGGGCATTGAGCGCTTGGTATGATCCTCCTTAAAATCCTGTTTTTAATGTAGTCATTCATCGTCAGTCATTTTCATGTATCCTTTCGGCCACGGCATTTTCACATCTCTTTTAATCGTTTGTAGAAGTATTATTATATTATTGAATTGAGTTTTATTGAATTTGAAATGATTGCTTGAATATTTTGGAGTTTAATGAACGAAATATAGCGACCTGAATTTATCGCTATGAAAAGTAAACGAAAAATGTGACAAATATCAGTATATCATCAACATTTGTGAAAAATCTTACGAATATCGGAATTAAATGAAGTTCTACCCATGCATTGAAAATAATTCACATATAAAATGTATAGTGACGACTTCTACTTCCACTCAAACAATACCATTTTTAAACTCAGAAAATTCCCCAACTTAAAGAAGCACACTCATTCACAGAAAAATATTATTATTGCCCACCTTTTCACATATTCAATAATCCGATACACCCCACTTCCGTATAGTCTCATTTCTGTCCAAATAGACATGTGTCAAGAAATCGAAAATTCCTTCCGAAGATATCAAAACATTCTAAAACAGAAATTGTAACGAATAGAATCGCTGTTAAGTCATAAAATTATACTATGGAACGCGAATGGATTAATACGACACCACAGAGAAGTAATAACTACTCGTATATTGAATATTTTTCGTAGATTCAAAACTAAAACATAGTTCGTGACAAACAGGACTTTATACAGAGACGTTGGCATAATTCCACTGGATGACCATATCACCACAAGAAGCCAAATATATTAGAAGAAATTGTGCCAGCACACGAATCACCATCCAATTAATCTACTAGTACGTCAACGCATACGCAGGCACACACGAAAAAAAATACTTATGAAACCTACAAAAAATGTAATAGTAGTGATTTATTTCTGATACTTTGTTGTACAGTATACCATTTGATGAATGTTCAAAAATGAACTGATTATAAATTTGCAGACGAGAAATAATTTTAAAATACAAAAATGAATTTGAGATTTCCTCTATGAGACGTCTTTCATCGTCCTATTCATTCGCTCAGAATATTACAATCAATTTCGAGATTCCAATGGAAGTGCACGTTTTGGGGTCATCTGATACGAAAACTGTTTTTTCTGGAAACGTCCGTCCATCGGTCCACTTGTCGTTCTGTGAACACATTAGTGCCTAAACTATTCGTAGAATGTTTGCTAAAAACATTGCATTATTGATGTGGCCCGACTCGAGATCCTGCAATTTGAAAATAATTCTTTAAATATTGTAGTGATTTAGTTGACGCGATTTTTTCTTCACGTGAAATTAGTTCTTGACAATCAGTTCTTTATAAAATATCAGTTCTTTAGAAAATATCATTTCTGAATATATTACTTGTTTTTGCACAATTTTGATTGAAATATGAGCGACATTAAATAATATTAAATTTAAGATTTTCTCAAAACTGCATCAATATTGTGTTCTTTAATGTTTTGCATGGATAGTGCTATATTCACTGAGTAAAATGAAATGAACTTAATTTTAATTTAATATTCTTCACTTAGGCGTTCTTTACGCTATTCGAGGCCAAAGTTTAATCAAAATTTTGGGAGTCATTTTGAGAAAATTTTAAAATATTTACAAAGAACTTCCAAAATCAAAATGTTTCTGGCAAACTCAGAGGGCCTCGAAATCATTTAAATCGATCGAGGAATATCAATTTTGAAGAAAATCGGAAGTACAGTTTAGGCGCTAGTATTAACCAAGATGGACAAACGGACAGACACACAGACTGACATTTTGCCGTCGAAATTAATTTTTATTGTTATATGTGTTAATATTTTAATGTTTTAATACATGACTCAAAAAAGGAATCATTTCAGCAAATATTGAAAAATTAAAAAAAATTATGTTACGTAACAATTAATATCCCCTTACCCCCATGTAACGCAGAGTAACACAGGCTCAGATCCCCTCCCCCTTTACCGTTTCGTAATTTATGGACGTTCCCTTACACAACGTGTTAGAAGAAATAATTTGCTATATTCTCGTAAACAAACACGATTTACTCAGTTTTTCGTTAACAGGACTTGGCAATAAGAGTTTTTTGATGAAAATTCACCGGCATACGATTACAAAACTTTCTCTTGCAACGAAGTAAGTATGAAAAAGTAAAAATATGTTACAGGCACCAATAAATAGTTGCTGTGAAGAGGGTGAAAAAAAACGAAAAGCTAATTCAGACTAAAAGTATTAAGAGACTAACAAATACGAGAAAATCGTGCTATTTTGGAGTATAACTAGAAAAGTTAGCTTTTACCTCAAAAATAGGAATTTATATAACAAGTAAAGCTGGAAAAATAGCGAGTTGCTGTAATTTCAAACTGCGATACTGCGAGTATTAAACTTTTTATTTCTAAAAAGCAAAATTTTAGCGTCTCTGAAGTAGACAGGTCTTTCACTAATGAGATAATTAACTCTTATGTGGCTTTGCTATTCTGAGAATGAATAAATAGAAGAATGAATAGGAAATACGAATATTTCAGTTTGCTTTGGCGTGAGTGAAAATATTGATTTTTCCTTGGCAACGCTGTATAGCCCCTTATCTGATTTCACCCGGAGTCGAAAGTGCTTCCCCAGGAAAATTGGCAAGTCAGTGCTAGCTTGAGGCTTATGAGAGAAAATCGATAATCCCTCTAAAGAAAGATGATTTTATTCAACTCTTTTCTGAACTATAATATCGAATCAAGCAAAGATATATCACTAACATTGTCGCCCGGTGTATAAGTGGAAGCAGTCATTTTTGCGTTAATTTTTGGTAAAAATATTTTCTGGATATCAAAAAAATTTCTATTAATTTTTTTACTCAAAATCTGTATTATCTTTGTTGTCTTTTAAAAAATAGAAGACACAAAATATATTTCTGCATACATTTGAAATCAATGTCCAAAAACATTTCCACCTTCAAAAATTTTTCGACAAATTGAATTTTGAAATTTATTTTATTTTACTTTAAAGCTATGAAATTTCAACACACAACTAAAAGGCGTCCCATAAATATTCATCAGAACTACCTTCTGGAAAACTTGTTAATTTCAAAGTAGAGATTGCAAATTCGAAGTATTGACACAGTAAGAATAATTGTAATTGCTGATCACCAGCAATTCCTATCATCTTTATTCATATTCTCTATGAAAAGCGTTTGTGAGACAGTGCATGCATTATATAGAAATTATTTTGAAATTAATAGAAATTATTTTGTTTCTTTCTAAGTAAAGGAGACAAACAATATACATAGTAGGAATATAACTCATATCAAGGCAAAAGAGGAAAAGTCAAGACGGGTTTTAGTGAATTACTCACAGACACAAAAAACGTCCTATTTCTTGTCGATATATCGCTAAAATTCTGCAAGATTTCTTACGACGTACGATTACAAGATTACTAAAAGACTCTCTTTCCGAAGTATGTAACTTCGAGGTATCCGAAGTATTAAGACCGCAATTCCATTGTCCTTTTTGTATTCTAAGACATACAAACAGTTTTGTTTGTGGAAAAAAGAAAATAACAGTACAATATTTTAAAATTCATTATGTTTCCGATTTAAAATCGTGTTATTTATTTTACTACAATAAAATCGTGTTATTTCAATGCCGCACGTCAATTACAATTTTTTAGAATTCCTTGTGCGCTATCACGAATTTTGCCCGTTTCATGCATAACATTGTCAAGACAAAAGTATAATTTTGTAAATTAGTGGATTTTACTTTCCCGTATACATACGTATATACGAAGCGTGAATGAGTTCCATTTTTCTCTCCCCACACAGCAATGTCCTGACATTGCTATTGTAATACATATCTTTGATTGCTTCTTTTTTGTTTTTTTCACGTATTGTTCTTTATTAAATGGTGTCTTGGATGCAGTCGTGGGTTGTTTAGCGGTGATGCTTTTTGTCCATGAACTTTTTCTTAGTTTTTTGAGTTTTTTTCATGGTGTTGTCCCAATACTCCCATTTTAAATGTATTTCTATTTTTTATAGCCGATCTTCATTATTTCCCCCTCTTCTCTTTCTTGTATTGCTACTTGCCAGAGTGCAGCATAGATCACTCTTTCCTGTCTTGTGAGAACATTTTCTATATAAGTGTCTTTATCTTTTAATTTATTCTTGTTCTCCGTAATTGACATTTTATCTCATTATTCTTCCTGTTTTATTTTCTCCAATAAAGAATGCATCAACAAAGTTTATATTCCCAACTACGGTTTCCAGGATGTTTTTTGTTTTTTCTCTTTGTATGTGGCTGGGTTTCCTTGTCGTGAATCCTTTTCATTTTCATCACTATGTTATTTCTTTTCTCCTTTTTTTATTATTTTACTTTCCCGTATACGTACGTATATACAAATTATATATGTAGTGTAGGAAAAGTTATGTAATGCTTCACGAGAAAACGGCGGATTTTCTGGAAAAATGTCATTTTTAGGCCACGATCACGAAAAAGTGGATAAATCCTGAGCTAAATTAAGAAAAAAATCCTCTAACACGTAGTTTATCCAGAATACATGTGTTGTGGGTCCTTGATACCGAAAAACCAATTGACGGCAAAACGTCCGTCTGTCCGGTGTATGTGAACAACACTAGCGCCTAAGCCATGCGTAGGATTTTTCCAAATTGAAGAAACCCCTGACCATTTGGCTTGCGTTGCCCTGCGATTTTGAAAAGCATTCATTAATTTTTGGGGGTACTTTACATGAAGCCTCCGAACATTTTCAAAATTTTCTCAAAACGGATCAAATTTTTAATCGAAAATTATGATATAGGATTAGGTTTAAGTTATGTAATATTCTTAATATCACATTTTTCTATTTTAAATGGCCTGAAAAATTGAGAAAATGTTAAATAAAATAATGTCAGCCATGGATGACAGCTGGAAAGTAGGTGATGTAAAACCAAAAAACTAGTCTAGATTAAAGAAATCAGAAGAGATCTAGTACGAGAAACTCTGTGACATTCTGTTGCAACACTAGTTTCTTTTTATGTGACAACGAAAACGCTCCAAAACTGCGAGGTTTGGCATACAGGCAGTCCCACCAACTATGGCCTCCCCCGTAACTTCTAAACGGTTCCCGATATAGAAATGTAGTTTTCGCCCAACAATGCGGAATCATTGGGCAAGTAATGTACCGTAAGGATATTGTCCGAAAAATTTTTAGTTTTCGAGAAAATTAATCATCTTTCATTTTTTAAATGGAACCATGATTTTTTCTCACTAGCGAGAGGTAGATCATAAGTAGACGAGTGCAATGACGTAACATGTTATTGTTTTAATAGTATTTTGAGCAGAAAATTATACTTTCTGACAAGTGATTTTAAATTAAATGCATGAGATTTCCTGTGTCAATTCTTGCAACTGTTGCCATTCAGGAAGGTTGCATTCCCGGCGCCGGCTCTTTTCGAGGAGAGGCCGCGAAGGCCTTTACCAAAAGTGACAATAGCGACAAGCAGCTACAGCAAAAAGTGCAGGTTTCATTTACAATCTCTTGCCAGAAAGTATAATTTATTACACAAAATACTATCAAAATATGAACATATGTTACATCATTGCATTCCCCTTTTTATGATTTATCTATTGCTAGTAAGAAAAATATATGGTTCGATTTAAAAAAAATCAAAGTTGATTTAATTTATAATATATATACAATTTACAATATATATAATTTACAATATATATACACATACATACATATAATAAACATATACATACATATACGTTCACATTCAACACATACACATATATATATTCATATCCACAATTTAGTAAATAAGCCCCTTACTTGGTATCCCATTCATTTCACTATGCGGTTCTATATTAGTTTGTCAAATTCCGTTACTTTTAAATATTTGATAATTTGATCACACTTCTCTATGGTATTAAGAAGGTCTAATAAATTGCCATTGATTTTCATTGCTGTTCTTTGACTGTTGGTTTCTGGGTATTCAAGTAGCAGATGTGGGGAAGAAATTCTAGCTCCACACTTAGGACATTGTTCTGGATCGGATTTTTTTATAAGATGTCCATGACTGGCTTTGAAATGACCTATTCTGAGTCTGGTGATAGTAATCTGATTATTCCTGTTAACCAACTTATGTGGAAATGGAGATTCATTTATTGATCTCCTAACGAGATGCAGTTTAGAGGTTATGTTCTTCCATTGTGTGTCCCAATATTTAACTATTTGAGATTTAAAAAGCTTTTTAATATCTTCATATGAACCATAAGCATTATTGTCAATATTTGGTAATTTTGTTGCTCTTTTTGCGGCTTCATCTGCTTTTTCATTACCTATAATGCCTTTGTGGGAAGGAATCCAGGTAAGAACTATTTGATTTCCTGCCTCATGGTGATCATACAGTAGTTTTTGTATTTTTGTATATAGATATTCTTTGTATATCTATTATTTATGGCTCTCAATGAGGACAGGGAATCAGAGAAGATAAGTATGTTTGGATTACTTTATTTGCAGAAATGGTTTCAATACTTTTTAGGATTGCCCAAGCTTCACAGGAATAAATTGAATAGAAATCAGGTAGTCGAAATACTTCTTCAATACCCTCTGTGGTTGAAATTATAGCACAACCGCATTTACCATTACATTTTGACCCATCTGTGTAGATCTTTAAGTGATGATTGAATTTTGCTTCATATTCAGCAATAAATGGGAGAAGAAGGGTCTCAGATTGTGAGAAAGGGTGTGGAAGTTGATT
>JAHLJT010008446.1:131075873-131108372 GCA_031308135.1 Acheta domesticus
CTGTGAACACTGCTAGCGCCTAAACCATACGTACGATTTCTTCCAAATGGATATTCCCCGGTCGATCTGATTTTAGTCGAAGCTTTGAGATTTGAAAAAGATTCTTCAAATTTTGGGGGTACTTTATATGAAGCCCCCCGGGGATTTTCAAAATTTTCTCAAAAACGGATCCAAATTTTTTCTTTAAATTTCTTGTATGAATAGAGTAAAATACTTTTTAACATGGCATAGGTCCGATTTTCACGTACAGCTCTGAATTTTCGAAAATTGTGAAAGTTTGAATTTTTTTCGGCGTCTTTCTCCAACTACAAAATTGAAGATAGAGATTTTTTCTTCAAATAAAATTTGTTCTGCATATTGAGTTCTTTAATAAAGGTCATGTAAATGTTTTTCAAAATTTTGGTAGTTTTCGTGCAATATTGCGTGCAATATGTGCAATTTCAAAAAATGACAAAAACAAGATTTTCTCAAAAACGGCTCCAAATTTTTTCTTTAAACTTTTGGTAGGGATAGTGGTAAATGTACTCTATCAATGACATAAAAGCCATTTTGGTCTATCGGTTGGTTTTTACAAAAATTACAAACATGTAAATTTTTTTACTTGTCTCTCACGTCGTTAATATTTACATTATCTGCAATTTTTTCACATTATTATATTTACGAGTATATATGCTTTAAATAATGTCAAGTAAAGTTTCTCGAAAATACTACCGTTTTCTGTGAAAAGTAGCTCAAATTTCGGCATTTTCAGAAATGCTCAAACGCCATTTTCTCGTATATGGCTGCAAATTTTTTCTTGAAACTTTTGTAACGGATAGTGCTAATTACACTCTTTAGTATAGCGTAAAGTTTATATTGAGTTTTTTTTGTTTTTTCAAAAATTATATAAATGTAATTTTTTGAAAGATCTCTCACATCTTTAATATGCACATTATCTGTAATTTGTAAAGATGATTATATTTGTGAGTGTCAGTGCTTCAAATAACTTCAAATAAAGTATTTTGAAAACTCAAAAATTTTCTGTGAAAATGAGCTTCAAATTTCGCATTTTTAGTAGTGCTAAAACGCCATTTTCTCTTAAACGGCACATAATTTTTAAAAGAAAATTGCCATTTACGGCTAGGTTTTTGTGTTCTTTAATATTCTAAAATTAATGTTTCTGTTCTACCAATAGGAAACCTAAAAATTAAGAAAATGACAAAAAAATGTACTTTTGGCGATGATAGATGGTAGCTGGCAAGAAAGAGTATGTGGCAATTCCGAATAGCTAGCGAAGACCCAAGAAAATAGAAAACTAATACGGGAAAGTCTTTGTCATTCTGTAGCACCACTAGTTTATGAATATTCTATCTATCTTTTGGGATATGGGTCCAATATATGGAACGCTTTCTTTTAAGACGAGATATTTAGAGGGAAGGCTTTCTTAGTTATTAATTTAACTTCTTTTTCTTTTATGAATTTCTTAATGGTGGAAGGGTTGTATCCATTGTTTTCACCAATTTGTAAAATAGTATTAACTTCTTCTTGAAAATCTGATTGTGACATGGGTACGTTGAATAGTCTGTGTATCCATGAATGGAATACTGCAAATTTATGTTTATTGCAATGGTTTGAATTGAAGGGAATGATCAAATCTGTTTGGGTGGGTTTTCGAAAAATTTTAAAATTATGTTTATTGTTCTGTATGAAAATGGTTAAGTCTAGAAAATTTATGGTATGATTCTGTTCTAATTCCATTTTAAATGTGAAATTAGGGTGAAAAGAGTTTAATAAGTCATGAAATTGGTTCAATTGTCTTATCGAACCAGTCCAAAGGCAAATAATGTCATCGACATTTCTAAAATAATACATAATATTCTTATGTAATGGATTACTACTATTGAATAAGTTATTTTCAAATTGGTCTATGAAGATTTCTGCAAATAAAGGTGACATGTTAGAGCCTATAGCCAGACCTTCAGCTTGTTTGTAAATGTTGTTGTTAAATTTGAAATAAATTATGTTCAATACATAAATCTAATAATTTGATTAAGTCTATTTTTACATTGTAAGGGGATTTAGAATTCAAAATATGCTTAATGTAAATATCTTGTAATTCAGTGGGAGGTATGTTGGTAAACAAATTGTTAACATCAAAAGAAACTAACTTGGCATTGTTCGGTTCTTTAATTTTCTGAATAAGATCTAAGGAGTTGTTAAGTTTGAATTTGGGGCAAAAATTAGTAATGGAGTTGAAAATAGGAATGATAAATTTACTCAGAAGTGAAATACAAGAATTACTAAAGCTAACTGCAGGTCTAATGGGTAGGTTTTCTTTATGAAGTTTAACGAGACCATATAATCTGGGGCATTGAGGGTTCATAACCATTAAGGATTTTTTCCTTTGTTCAGTAATTAAAGTGCTAGACAATATGGCATTCATAACATTAACATTGAAAGAAGAAGTGGGGTCTTTATCGAGGGTAATGAACTTATTTTCATCTATGAAGGTTTGAAGTTTGTTGTTGTAATCTGAATGATTTAATATGACTACAGTATTACCTTTATCAGCCTTATTAATAATTAAATTATTGTGTTTAACTTTCTCTATTAATTTAATTATAGAATTATTGCTAGGTTTTGTAGAGTTCTGAAGGATAGGTCTATCGATTTCATCAGAAAGAATTTTAGAACAATTGATAACTAAGGAATTGAGAATGTTTTTGTGATTAATCATGCATAAGGCAACTTCAGTACTAATAGCTAATTTTGTAAGATCTTTGGTAGAAGAGTTTAGTAAAGGGGCATATTTTAGGCCATTGCAAAGTAATTGAACTTCTTCATCACTAAATAAAACATCAGATAAGTTTTTAATTCCAGGATAAAACGTCTGAGAACTGGTAGAAGGGGAGGGATTGGTTTTGGAGGATTTTAATTTATTTAGATTTTAATTTTTCTAATTTTTGTTTAATGTTAATTTTTTCTGGCAGTTTTCTAAGAAAAGGGTATCACGTATTTTCCGATCAAGGTGGAGAAATTCAAGGGGCCAAAATAATTTTGTGATATGGGTGTGAAACAAACAGGTAGTAAGATAATGCATACCTAATAGAATACTATTTAATAATTTCGTGTTTAATCCATGTTACGTGGGCTCTATGTAAAGCAGTTCTTGCGGAGGCGGTGGTGGCAGACTTGGTGGCGGAGGTGGTGGAGTTTATTTATTTATTTATTTTATTACAGTGTAATTGATATTGCCTTTTTAAGTGAGACTGAGCGACGTTTTAAGAACGTTGGTAAAGATGACTTAAACCTAAGTTATTTACTCTTCACATATTCCTAGTTCTTCGGTTTCTTTAAGCCATGAATCTAGAGGGCTTTCGTTTCACTGGAACGTGGGAGTGAATGCCACCTAGAAATGGAGGTGTATCCTGCCTAGACGGCGAGAAAGTTGCTGCGAGCGACTTTTCTTCGTTTCCGCGAGATAAAGCAGATACTGCTTTCTGCCTCCCTAGAGAAACTAGTGTTGATAATTCCATTGGATCGGAAAAGTTATGCTTTCGTTTATCATTGCATGCACAGAATCAAAATTTTCTTTAAAATGAACAATGTCCGTCACATCCTTTCAATGTATTAATTTTAAGTAAACGAGAAAGACAGGATTACAGTTGTAAGCATGTAATATAATACGCTGAGGGGAAGAATGAGAAGGAAAAGAAAAGGCAGAAGTTGAAGAAGAAGGAGGGGAATGAGTAGGAGAGCCAAGAAGTGAAACATGAGAAAGAGAAATAGGGAAAGGAGTAACGCCAGATGTTCAAAGAGGAGATAGAGAAACACAAGGAAGAGAAAAAGGAGAAGGAGAAACAGAAGGAGGAATTCAAGAAAGAAAAACACGAGGAGAAAAACTACAAGAAGGCGAAACCGGAGTAGGAGTATTTGGAAGAAGGAGTGTCTGGAGGAGTAAAGACTGGAGAGAAAGAGATTGAAGAAAGAGACCGGAGAGGAGGGACTGGAAGAGATATTAGAGGAAAGGCTTAAAAGGGAAAAACTGGAGAAAAGATCCTGGAGGAGTGACTAAACAACAGGGCTAATTAGATTTACCTGCAAGCAAAATAAGTAGGTGCTAATGGCCCCTCATCGATTGGACGCCACAATAAAAACAACAAAATTTAAAAAAATGCCGAACACATTATGTTTGTACTAGCTGTAAAATAATTGTTAAACAAATCCATTACTGTACTAAAAGTTGTATTTATAATTCTTTTCAAATGTGATAAATGTTTTATTAGTCTAATTTAAGTGCACATTAAATTTTGCAACTGAATGTAGAAATGTTTTGCGCAAACTTCCAAGTGTTCCAGGGATGAATTTAAAGACTGGAGAAGGAGAGACTGAAGGACAGACTAGAGGAGAGACTTGCAGAGAGACTGGAAAACGAGAGACTGGATGCGGAGAAAAAGAAAGTAAAGAAGATGAAAAGATGAAAAGAAAAGAAGTAGAAGACGAAAGGAGAAAAAAATTGGAGCAGTTTTTGAGAAACAACATTTTGGTAAATTTCAGGCCCAATTTACGCAAAAACTATTCGTTTCTTCAAAAAATTGTACATGATCTTTTTTAATGAGTTAGTTTTGTACAACCAACTTTGTCTGAGATAAAAATCAATTTTGCAGTTTTTAAGTTGTTTTTTGCAATTTTCAAAAAATTGAGGACGTCAACGAAAATGATATCTACATCATTCTCTTAAACATCAACGAAATATTTAACAATCGACAGTTCAACTACGTTTCAATGGAGAGTAAAGAGCACACTTACGTATTCTCCGTAAGCCATTTCTTTACTGACGTAACAATGAGCAATGCCAAATTCTAATTTGTGGTACTACAGAATGAAACAGACTTTCCCGTATTAGTTTTCTATTTCCTTTTGTCTTGGCCAGCTATTCGGACTTGCCACATACTCTTACCAACTGCCATCTATCGTCGCCTAAAGTACATTTTTTTGATATTTTCTTCATTTTTCGGTTTCCTAATGGTAGAACGGAAATATTATTTTAAGAATATTAAAGAATGCTTTGAAAAATTTGGAGCGGTTTCTAAGAAAATGGCGTACTGTAAATTCGAAATTTGAACCTCGTTTTAACAGATAGTTTCTGAGTTTTCGAAAAACTTCCTTAGAAGTTATTTGAATCACTTTAACTCGCAAATAAATTTGTGTTTACAAATTGCTGGAAATGTGCATTTTAACGTTGTGAGAGATCTTTCAAAAAAATTAGATTTGTGTAATTTTTGAAAAAACAGAAAAATACCCAAAATGAACTTGGGTTATACAAGAGTGCAATTAGCACTATTCGTTCAAAACGTTTTAAAGAAAAAAATTGGAGCATTTTTTTGAGATAATAACGTTTGAGGATTTCTGAAAATGCGGAAATTTGAGATAGTTTTCACAGAAATCTTTAGTTTTCAGGAAACATTATATGACATTATTTAAAGTATATGTAGTCATAAATATAATGTGAACAAATTGCCGCTAATGTAAATATTAACGACGTGTGAGAAAAGTGAAAAAATATATTTTTATAATTTTTGGAAAAACAAAAGAATAGATCAATATGGCGTTTATGTCATTTCATAGAGTACATTGAGATCTATCTCCATCAAAAGTCTAAAGAAAATATTTGGAGCCGTTTTTGAAAAAATCTTGTTTTTGTTATTTTTTAAAATTGCACATATTCCACACAATATTGGGCGAAAAGTACTAACCGTTTCATCAAAATATGCACATGACCTTCATGAAAAATTGACTATGGAGAACAAATTTCATTTGAAGGAAAGTTTTCTATCTTCAATGTTATAGTTCTAGGAGGACACCGAAAAATTTCAAACTTTGGCAATTTCCGAAAATTCAGAGTTAACCGTGAAAATGGGACCTACGCCATCTTAATAAGTGTCTTTTCCTCTATTCTTACAAGATATTTAAAGAAAAAAATTGGAACCGGTTTTGAGAAAATTTTGAAAATGTCCGGGGGGGGTCATGTTAAGTACCCCCAAATTTTGTAAACTCTTTTTCAAATTCCAAAGCTACGACCCGAGCCAGATCGACAGGTGTTTCTTCAATTTGAAAAAAATCCTACTTATTTTTTAGGCGCTAGTGGTGTTCACAGGCGGACAGACCGAGAGACGGACGGATGTTTTACTTTCAATTGTTTTTTCGGTATCAAGGACCCACAAAACAGGGATTCTGGCTACATCACGTGTTAGGGGACTTTTTTCTTAATTTAGCAACTGGTTTTATCCACTTTTTCCTTATCAGGGTCCAGCAATGAATTTTTTTCACCCGAAAATTCGCTTTTTTTTTCGCGCAGCATTACATATACAAAATATTCCCTATACTCCGTAATACGAATGTATACGGAAAAGTAAAAATACGTAACATCCTGCAAATTAAAAATTGCTTGATTTTATTATTTTGTGGTCAGTTTTAGATGCCAGAAATATAACTGTTTCACGTCTAATGTTTTTTCTTTTCCTGGTTTAGTCATTTTGTAACCTATTTTAAGTGCCTAAAGCGTCACTTTTTATGCCTTATAGTGCCTAATTTCGTAATCTTGTTACCTATTTTAGGTGCCTAAATTATAAATTTTTTGTGCCAAAAATTCCGAGGTCTAGTGATCAGTGATGGTTTCAGAGGCGCAAGTTACAGGTGGCGCTTTCAGGCGTAGGTTTCGAAAATACAGAGATATCGCCGAAAATTGGGCCTACGTCATTTTTTAATCGTTCTAAGATTCATTGAAGGACAATATTTAAGAAAAAATTTGAAACTTTTTGAGAACCGTGTGTTTAAAACTTTTTACTACATTTCTCGCAAAATGAATCACAAAAAAATTGTACATGATAATATTTAAATACCTGCTTTGGAAGAAGAGATTTTATTAAGAAAAACAATATCTATCTTCATTGTTGCAGTTCTAGAAATACATCTAAAATTTTTTGACCTTTTGCAATTTTCTAAAAATTAGGTATTTCAATAAAAATGAGATCACCCATTCTTTGCGCGAAGAAGTTTAATTTACAAAATGTATAGCCTTTTTTAAGGCAGTTTTTATAATGCGTTTGAAGCTTCATGTTAAGCACCCCCAGAATGAAAATATCAGTTTGAAATCGCAAGCCATTGAGTTCGTTCAGATCGATTGAAGAATATCAATTTTGGAGAAAGTCTTATGGGCGATTTAGGAGCTACTGTTGATCACAGACAGACAGATAGACAGACAGACGCCGTTAACCAATTTCCCGATATCAAGGATCGACAAAACGTGAATTTTCACTACAGAACGTGTTAGAGAAGCAGTTTACTACATACGTGAACAAGTCATCCATGTTTTCGATATACCGGGGCTTTTCTGTCCAAAAATCGTCGGTTTTCGCTGCAGCCTTACCAAACGTTTTACTTCCTCGTTACAGAGTAGAGAGAAAATGATGTAATGCTGCGCGAAAAAACAGCGAATTTTCGGCTACAATTCTGAAGATAGAGTTTTCCCCTGTTCTTTAAAGATAGATTTTGAAATAAGGTCATGCACAATTTTTCAAAAATTTGAGTACTTTTCGCGTAATTTTGAGTGAAAGTGCGGGCGAGAAAGTATGTGCTGTTTTAGCACGACTAGTTTCTTCACTACGTAGGTATGTACGTAGCGACCCAAGAAAGGAAAAAAAAAAACAACACTCCTCTACTCGTAGACGAAGGTGAAGTGAATACGAGACGCAAGTGCCTTCCGTGTAGACCAGGGCCGCTCAACCATTTGCTCCGAGGAGGACCGGCCGGTTGCTCTCTCCTCTATCGCCGCAGAAAGAGCAAAATGACGTCATCAAATATCGATCGGCGGCATGTGGAACAGTGGGTCGCGTCGCATTTCTACGGGGTATTTTCCGTTGTTCGGAATGAAAAAGTCTCACTGCTCTGGGAAAGGATATTACGACAGAAAAAACAGTAAAATACTTTTGTAACATTTATTGGAACAGTTACTAGATATAAACACATTAGTGTAATTTGGAAATTTAAACAAAAATGCAATGCAGCATGGAAAGAAAAGTATCATTTTGCAGATTGCGCCTGCAGCGCCAAATGTTTAGTTGCAAAAAAAGTGGTCAATAACATAAAGAAATTGAATAGCGGTGACATTACACAGTTTATCATGCTGCTGAATATGAAAAGTATTATAAAGGTTGCACGAAAAATGTTATTAAATAAACTAGTAATAAAAATACTAGAAATAAAGGAATTTAAAATTAAAAATGAAGATGATTGCAAAATCTCTTCATTCAAATACTGTTATTACACCTTCTAAGTGTTTTTACTTGCAATATACTTTCTATATTTGGAAGAGATGACATGGTGCTATTGAGCCGTAACATGCATTTCAGATTGTGATCTGTAATTGTACTTCTCATTCGAGATTTACAAATTTTCAAAGAAGCAAAAAATTGCTCACAGTTGTATGTTGATCCAAACGTACTTAACAATCGAGCAGCATTCCGATGCAGTTTTGGAAAACGGTTTTCTGGGAAATTCTTTTCCTAAATGTTCACGTTGTATCGGTATGCAATAAAATTAATCTCATTTGTATTGTGTTATTTTACAGTCAAAACAACATAGGAACATCAAATACATCCAAAACTTACTTCTAGTGAGTCGTTTTTTCAGAACACTGAAAACTTCCTTTTCGTTTTCGCGTGTTTTTTTCATTTTCATCAGCATGATTAAATGTATAATGTCGTGGCAAATTAAACTTCTTCACGTGATTGAAGCATTTATGTAAACTAAACATTTGGCATAGCTGCCGTAGTCGGCGAAAAGATACTTTTCTTCCTATACTGCACTGAAAATTGTCGGTGTAGATGCTCTGGTCTGTGAAGTGTTCGCGCCGACTTCCATATTTCCGCGACTGGGACACTGTATCAGAGGTTATCGCCAGGCGCGCAACTCTCGGGCTCCGGTGTCCCGCTCTCGGCTGACAACACGGCTCCGCGCTGCCGATTTGCTCTGCTTGAGCGGCCCTGGTGTAGACAGTTCCCAACCACCTTCCGCCGGAGCACTTGTGGGAGGAGCCGGCTGCGCGCGGGGTGGCTCGTTTATTTGAAGCGCGCAGCAGATGGCGCCCAGCGCTGGCCATTCTCCGGGCGAGGGGGGCCATCGCCTCCGCAGCAGGCGGCCTCGTGGAGCTGAGTCGCTGCCGCGCTCACTGCTGGAGCGCCGTACGCAAACACACAACAAAGACGCACGATCTGCATGTGGCCGCAGTCCTCTTTGCAGCTGGATACTTAACACTTGGGATCTGAAATCAGCCCCTTCCCAAAATTCTCAAATTGATTTGATTTGATTTATTTAAAGTCGCACCAACTACGTAGAGTTATTAGCGATTACTTTTATAATTGCACAGTCAGTACAAAATAACACAGTAACTCAGAATTATACATATATGGTTAAATATTGTTATATACTTCAATTTCCTTTAGAACGCAAATTAATTTAATGCACTGTTCTTTGTTGTTAAGATCCTTAGGAGAACTTAATTTGTACTTGTTTCTTCAACTTTCATATTTAGGGCAAGCAAACAAATGTTCTACTGAAAGAGGAATCTTGCATACATTACAGTATATTCTCAAATTATTCTAGCAGTAATAAAATATCTCTTAATTCTAATTTTATGGTTCTAAAGATTGAAAGAACTTGAGTTAGTACTAAGTAGTTGCACCATAACTTTCATATAAAATAAGATATTTGAAAGGTTTCTTAGTCCCCGTCCCACCACCACAACCCTCTACAGCCAAAAACATGTTTTTAAAGTGTTTTCCCCGTCAACTTACTATTTAATCAGACTTAAAAATATGAAAAATAAGTAAATAATGTATACAACCAGACAAAGGTTTTTTTAATATTTCTCACAGCCAAATTCAAATTCAAAAAATATTTTTTGAAAAAATAACAAAAAATAATTTTTACAATGTCTTAGAACCCTGGAACAAGCTCGAAAAAAAATAACTCAAAGGTTCCTCTCAAAACCCAAGTTGTTGTGAAGTTTTGTTTCAATTTCTTTGACTGCTGGGCTGTAGTTAAAAATAAAAACCCTTTTTAGACAAAGGATTTTAAAAACATGAAAATTTGTAGCTATATTACAAGGTCAAAATATTACTGGGTGCTACAATGTATACAAATATATAATAAACATTAAAATAAATGCACAGAACTGTTGCAGTCATTTTCAAAGTGTATTTAGTGAAGATGATTTAAAGTCTGGAAAATGTTAAGTAGTATATTAAAAGTTTTTATAGGAACTAGATACTTGCATTCAATAATATTTTTTAGTCTACAAGACAATATGAATGAATTAAAACTATTGTTATTTTACATACTTTACATATTTTGGTATAATTACATATTTTTACATATTTTACTTATTACTATCTATTTTGTTACATTTTAATATATTTGTATGTCGAAACGAAACATTTCAGATGCGCGTTTGCAATATATGTTACGGAATCATCTTTCTTAGAAATCAAATGTAATGCTGCTGCGCTTCTATGATCACCATATCTGCGCCATGAATTGTCAAACTTATCTATTCCCCCGCTTACTCCCCACCCGGCTTACTGCGTACTCAGAGTCAAGGATGAGCGGATTCTTGTGAAGCAGAAATAATTTCAACCACGTGCTTGCACATGTTTCAAACAGCACATTCGTTACTCGATCGAAAACTAACAAATATTTTTCACAGAAAATTGTCTTATCAGGTTGTTCGATTTGGGGGGTGATAACCCTCTAACCCCCTCCCCCAGGGATCCATCACTGGCTACACGGTACTACTATGCACTTGAGCACTGGCTCCTCGTAAACATTGTAATAAATATAATCAATGTATTTTATACTTTGAATAAAATTCTTGTGTTGTGAAGACTAGTGGACAATTACTTCTGTAGCGGTAGAACCTATCTTCAGCCACTCCGAATCCTTGTGAAGTGTTCCTTGTTCGGCGACGTTCTATGCTCGGCAAAATGCTTGTAGAGAACAATTTTAAACACAATAATGAATTTTTATTTTACGTATTTTTTTTATTTTTTCTTACATGTTTTGAAAAAAATAAGTACGTATATATGTACATAATTTGCATTTTTTATTACAATAAATTCCGTTTCCTACTAATAACTTACGTAATCTTTCAGTAGCGACATCGCGCAAGCGGCGAATGAAACTGATCGCTTTTTCTCTCGCGGCGCGGCGGGTGTCGCCCGGGTGTGAGGCTGTGACAGTCGCGCGCTTCCTGTTGCCAGCATAGAACACAACGCGCTTTGTCGCGCAGATATAACACCAAGCTTGAAACTGAAGCAAACAATCACGCGTCGCCGCCGCCAGTTGTACCCCACTTGGAACTACTCCCTTTATTTCCGCAGTGAAACTGAGTGGCATAAGGCCATCAGAAGGGCCCCCATGCCAGGTCCGCTACCTTCACCTCAGGGGAGACTTCTTCGGTCCCCTTTCGAGGATAAAATGCTGTGTCTCCTTAACCATTTGCCTTAAAAATTCATACTCTGCGCCAAAATTAGCTGTAGGCAAGTGACAAAATTAATCTGTAATAAAAAAAATTGCCGCAGACAGGTTAGTTTCAATTACCCGGGTTTGAATTTCAGAAAAGCCCCATTCAAGGAAAAGACGCATTTTTTTGGTGCATAAATATTTTATAATAATGGAGCGTCCGTGTTTGCTCGCTTCTGATTTCAATGGCATCAGCTATGGAAAATGACAAGCATTCTCATCAATAAAACACGTTCCATACGGGGTTAAAACACATGGAACAGGAAGACCGCCGTTCACCTTCTGTGCGCCTACAAGACGTTGCGGGTATAAAAGTGTTTGAGAGGCAGTAACAAATTTGATGCTATTGCGACATCTTGCGACAATCGCCGCGTGTCTGCCCAACGCTTTGTCTCCCGGGCAAAAATCTTACCCACGCCCACCCTTCACATTTTTTAAGGTCGCTTCTTAACTACTAGGTCACGTAGTGACAACTTTGATTGTTTTACATTGGGGTGACTGTAGTGGAACACGACACGTAAGAACAACACAAACACACACAAGTATCTATGCCCGAGGCGGTATTCGAACCCGCGACCCTTCGAGCCGAGGTAACTACGTCCCTACAGTCTTAGCGACCTCGGCTATCCAAGCCGGCCCTTTGCATTCTTGTCCACTGCAGTCATAGCAAATATCACAGGCAGAAAAATACCACGCTTATCTGGCCAATTTTTATCCAATATATCCCTAATCCCCTCTCTTGCGGTTGTCAAATTCAGCAAAAACGCCCCAATGCCGAAATCAAAAGTGATCTTTTACATACAGACGGACGATTGGACAACAGCCATAGTTGTTTCAATTCCCAAAAATGGAGATAAAACGAAAGTATGTAACTATATACCAGTATTTCTCACATCAATAGTATGTTAAATAATGGAGCATTTAATATTCGGGTACATTTGCCGGAAATGGGAGAAAGCAAACTGGATTTTTTTCGGACAACCTGGGTTTAGAAGTAAATATTCGTATGAAAGTCAAATTGTTTCCCTTTTTCAATATCTAGCTGACGAAGTTGACGCGACTGGAAGGGTGGATGCGGTCATAATTGACTTTGCGAAAACACTGACGTAGTACCGCGTGATCTCCTCATTAAATTCAGGAACTGATGCTAGAGTTGTAAAGTGGATAAGCGAATTTCTTAGAGACAAGAAACAAAATGTTCGAATTACTGGTATTGTAACTTCAGGGTTTCCAGAGGCAAGTGTTTTAGGGCCGTTACGTTTCTTAGAGTACGTAAATGATCTCCATGGTAACATACAATCAACGATGCGTTTACTTGCAGATGATTGTGTTAAATACCTCTAAATCAAAGGTATCGCTAACGAACTAATATTACAATAGGATTTAGGATTGGGCTGAAGCAAATGACATTAACGAACAGAAAAGTAAAACAATAACGTTCGGGCGGGGACGGAATTATGGGATACCAGACTACCGTGTAGATATGGTCATCATTCCAAGAAACACATCAATGACATTTAGGCATTCATCTAGGTAGTAAATTAGGGTGGGAGCAGTACCAGTATGTAAATCAGGAAACGAAAAAAACGTGGAAGTCCTTGCATTTTGTAATTCGAATACTAAAGAAAAGTTAAACAAACGCCAAAGCATTAGCGTGTCGTTTGCTGGTTCGCCTTCACATGGAATACGGAGTGTCATGTAGAGAAAGTCGCACCTGAAAAATTTAGATAGAATACAGACGAAAGCGAATAAGCGTACCTACAGAGTTAACGCAATAAAAAAAAGTCAAGGGAACTGCTAGAAAAGAACAAGGGCGATACTTTGTCCACATTATAAATCATACGTAGGTCGACCAGCTTGGAAGGTAATTCAGCTTACGGCCGAAGAAACCATATCCTCAAAATTCGAATAAGGAAATAAAATTCAGATCGTGGGAAATTTTCATTTTGTAACAGAACAATTAGAGATTGGAACAATTTATCCGCAGAAACTTTTAAAGTCTTTCCTCTAAATGTCCAGAGTTTTAGAAATAAGTTAGAACAAGCTCAGAGTAATAGATGTTAAATGTTGTATGAGTGTAGTGCATATTAGTGTAAGTGTGTGTGTGTAAAGGGTGAGAATAGGACAAGGAATGGGAAGAAAAAATCGCGCACGGTCCGTGTCCCCTTTTGGTAGGGTACTTCTCAGGCATTCGCCTCGTAATGATCGGGGAAACCACGGGAAACTACCGATCAGAGAACCGGTCGCTAGAATTCTCCTCCAGACAGCGAAAGAACTCGACCTAGCTATTTAGCTAGTGTCAAAAATCCTGCCTCCGTCTGAACTCGAACTCCAAGACCTCCCGGTCAGAAGCGCTACAGTAACATCAGTTGATGCCCTGAGTGACCTCTCCTGGTCGGAATGAGAGAGGGAGAAACCCAACAGATTCACAAGTTACTATACGTGATACTGAGTGGATCTACTATAAGTCGACCCGAAAGAGGTGGGGAAGATTGAAGAAAAATAGTTGCTGTGGGATGGGACGGATCTCGGGAAGGTCACTGCTATACTGTATTTATGTTTTCAATTAAATTAGTAATTTGGTAAATAGAAAGTTAGTTCATTCTATGTATTACCTCTAATTAAATTATGACTTTTGAGTTAAACAAAATATCGCACTTCTTCAATAAAGGGATTCAAAGGTTCTCTCACAGTCAATAATTCTGCGACTAAATTTAGAACTTAAGGTTTCTTGTGAAGGCTATCGCTCTATTAAATTTTGTCGTCTGTTCAGAAAATGCATTTCTCTATCAGTGTTTATCGTGCTTTTAGTTTATGAAGTTTATGCAATACCCTATTCCATCGACGGCGGTAATAAATGTCTGAAAAGGCTAGAGAATGATCATAAAGATGACCAATCAGTACTCCTGTTATGCAAGTTGATAAGTGGGGTAAGCCGATGACATAACTACTGAATAAAGTAAAATTTATAATGCAAGGGAGTAAATATAACGCTTTTATGCCTCTGGTGACCTCGAAATAATGCTCTTCTATCTGACGCAAGGAAAATTAGTACTTCGAGGGTTTACACTCGTAAAGTTACAAGTTAGGGAAGGAAATTTTACACATGAAATGAATTGTTACATACTATCTATTTTATTTTTTAATGTTTTAAAAAAGTGTACGTATTTTTAAGTGCGAATACAGTAGATTTAAACTTACTTCTGCAAAGCATGTGTTAGTACGTGCTACAGGGCAATTTTTTATCCATTATCATCAGACGAGTACTGTAAATTACACGTATATTATCGGTCTCGCATCAGTGCACTGGAATATATTTCTGTCTGATCTTCAATCTGAAACTGGTGAAGATGTTCTGCATAAAAATATACCCAATATTTTACGTTATCAAGTGACGTTGCGTGACAGCTGTGACAGCTGTCCTCTGTACTCGCAACATGCCTGAAGCTCCAACACGGATAATCCATAATTTAGCAAACAATATTTAAGTTTGGAAATATGAAAAATCTTTCTTAAAAATTCAGAATAAAAGATGAATTGAATTAATTGTTACCGCTACGACTACTTCAATCGCATTATTCAGTAAATTGTGGTGGTTGAGTATAGATAGTTATGCCGTGAATATCGGAAGATTTTTCATTTACTATTTCATTACAAAATTTTAAAGTAATATTTAGTTTCAAGAAGAAATGTTAATAATTCTTGTGAAGACTACAATTTCTATTAAGTTTAATTCCACTGCTCGTGGTTGAACAATTTCTTCATGCTTTACAAGACTTTAGAAAGGCAATGTATTGGGACTTATTCATATTTAAAAATAACAATACAAATATTTTGTAACTTACACGTTCATATTTACTAGTTCGTTTCTCTTGCATGAGTTGTAGAGAAAGTATTGTAATGCTAAAAGTAATCAATGTCGACATTTTTACAAAAATATATGTCTTGGGGGTCCATGATACCGAAATTATAGATTTCTTTGACATACATTTACTATTTTTGAAATTGCCGTATTTCGCTTATGAAAATGACACAGGTCCGATTTTCATTAAAACCTCATAATTTTCGAAAATTGCAAAAGTTAACCATTTATTGGAACCTATCATACCATTATGGAACTAATAGATTTTATTCATACAAACTATTTCTGGATACTACAACTTTAAAACAATTCATGTACACATTTTTTCAAAATATAAGTAGGAAGAAAGGTGGCTCAGGGCATCAATTGATGTCACTGCCGTGCCTGTGACCAGGAGGTCCCAGGGTTCGAGTCACGATAGTGGCAGGTTTTTCGACACTAGCTTCACCGCTAATTCCAATTCGGCCGCTGTCTGGACGGTTCGGGAAAATTCCCGCAAGCCGACGTAGGTCGGCGCAGAATCTCGCCAGCCAGCGAGGGAGATCTCCGCCACCTCCCGAGATTAAAATAAGCGCTACACTTAAGGGCAATGACCTCAGCGGCTGATGCGCCCGGAATCAATCAGTTTCCCTTAATTTTGGTTGATCTCCAAGCAATATTCGACAGTACGTAAACAAGATTTTCGCAAAAAGAGCTCAAATTATTCCACTTTTCCTGCACCCGAATAAAGCAATATTTGCTTAATAATATGACACAGGTCGTATTTTAATTTAAGTCTCAGAAATTTCGAAAATTGCAAAAATTCAACCCTCTTTTTGATGCGTCCCTTTGTTCGTTTACAAATGGGTGGTCTCTCCAACCTATGATTCGCGGGCTGGATTTGACCCACCTAGCAATACAGACTGATCCAGAAAAACAAATACAAAATTTGAAATATTTTGCAGACATACCTTTGTATTGTAAAATCTGTAATTACTATACTGAGTTGTAGTCAACTCTTTTATTCATGTACTGAGTGGTCAATTGTAAGAAAACGCTGATTCAAACTTCAACCAATCCTAGTTGTCTATAAGGAAAAATTATAAAAATTTCCTGTCTGCGAAATACACGCTGCATGCATCTGTTTTTCTTCTGTTTTTCTTCCGTTATTTCTTCCGTAACTATTCAGTTATTCTCTGAATGATCCATTACATTGTTCTGGAAAATAACCGTACAGTAAGGATTAAACAATTATAAAATATTTCCGCGAAACTTCGCATACAGAAATAGTTGAGAACATTAGCTCATCGATACCCCAATATAATGAAAAACAAGTGGTGTTAAAACAGCATATACTTTCTCGCATTATTTCTAAATTTGCAATTTTCGAAACTTCAGAGAGTTCAACGAAAATGAGACCTGCGCCATTCTTCTATCCGTAGAAAAAATTTTAAAGAAAAATATTGGAGCGGTATTCAGAAAAAAATTTTAATTTTTTTATCGTCTACATTTTACGCCCAATAACACGGAAACGACTCATATTTTCGAATAATTGAACATGAACTTATTTAAAGATCCGTCTTTAAGAAACAGATTTCACTGAGGAAACAATCTCTATCTTCAATATTATATTTGTAGGAAGACTCTCCCCAAAAAATTGCACTTTTGCAATTTAAAAAAAAAGGGATTTCAACGAACCATTTATTTATTTATTTATTTGTCAAAAAACAGTAAAAACTGTATATGACGTGTGGGGAAAGAAATTTATCTGCGCACATTTTCTTGAGGGCCAGAATTAAAAAAAAAATAACGAAAAAATGAATTTAGAAAATAATTATTTTAGAAAAATCAAAATATTTGAAAAATGTTTTTTCCCGAGTTATAGAAAATCAATTTCAACTGTAAATGAACTACAAGCAAAAGGAGTGCTCAACAAAACGTGCGCACAGTGAAGCTACATTTACGCCCAGAAGCAAAACAAGGGGCCATCTCAGCATTTGCTCAATGGATCAGGGAAACTGGACAAAAACCTGATCGAGATGGGGGTCATTGACCCGGAAGCTGAAGTACATTACTTGTTACAGGCGTATTAAATATTTTTTTAAAATGTATACAATGCAAACGTAAACTAATTCATTATATATCTTTGTTTTGTTACAATAAACATTATTTTTCTTTTTCACGATCAGTATAGTCTCTAATTGTATAGAAACAGTTTTGCAACAGAAAAGATTTTACTTTAAACTTAAATTTGTGTACCGACTTTAATTGTTTTATGTCATCTGGCAATGCATTGTAAAGTAACGTACATGTATTGTATGTTGATTTTTTGTACTGAGCTGTTGATACTGACACTCGATGCACGTGATTTCTACGGCGTGTGTTGTAATTATAAATATCAATATTGCATGAAAATATGTTCCCTCCGTTAAGTAGGTCATTTTTGACTAATATTACAGATTCGTAAATGAATAGACAAGGCAATGGTAAGATTCCCAGTTCAATGAAAAGAGGCTTGCAGGAATCACGTGGAAGGCATTTTTTCATTATTCGAATAATTTTCTTTTGCAATCTGAAGGTCTGAATACTACAGGATGAGCTTCCCCAGAATATTATGCCATATCTCAGGCGGGAATGCACATTTGCAAAATAAACGCAACGAGCTGCATGAAGGCTGACAGAATTTGAAAGAATTCTGAATGCGTAGCATAATGAACTTAATTTAGTGTTTAATTCTGTTATATGTACATTCCATTTGAGGTTTGATTGAATTGAAAGTCCTAAAAATTTTGTTGCCTCCACATCAGCTAATTGCATATTGTTCATTTTCAATGGAACATGCGATTTCCGATTTGAGATGCAAAAATCCATTGAAACAGTTTTTCTTTCGTTAACAATTAATTTGTTATTATTAAACCAATTTGAAACTTCTGAAATTGTACTATTTACTGCTTCTTTTTTGCAAAGAACATTCGTGTCATCAGCAAACAGAACCGTTCTTCCATTTTTAATAGACGAGGGCATATCGTTTACATATAACAGAAAGAGAATAGGACCTAAGATCGAACCTTGCGGGACCCCATGCACAATTGGCAAAGAATTGGAAATATAAGTATGTAATGTCCTTTCCTGCCAGTAAGGTATTTCTACTCTTTGAGTCCGATGTTTAAGGTAAGAAGTTATCCAATCCAGGGCAATACCACGAATTTCATACGAAGGTAATTTTGAGAGCAAGATCTTGTGGTCAATAATGTCAAAAGCTTTCGAGAGATCTACGAATATTCCAATGGGTACTTCATTTTGGTCTATTGATGAAGCAACATCTTTGAGAAAAGAAAAAATGGCAGTTTCCGTAGATTTTGATTTTCTAAAACCGTGTTGTGAGTCTGAAAACGCTCTGTTTTTCCTGAGAAAAGTTTCCATTCGTAAGTAGAAAAGCCATTCTCTTAAGCGTGCTTCACTCTATTCGAGAACAAAGTTTCACTAAAAAATGGTGCTATTTTTGAGAACATTTTGATAAGTTTTTTGAGAATTCACGTAGAGAACCCTCAAAAATCAAAATATCCTTTTGAAAGTCCCAAAGCTGGGAGTTTAGTCAGATTGAGCGGGGAATATCAATTTTGAAGGAAATCGGCTGAACGGTTTAGGCGCTAGCGTTGACCACAGACGGACAGATTGACAGACACGTTTTGCCGTCAATCCATTTTTTCGGTATCAAGGACCCACAAAACACGCATTCTGGCCACACCACATCTTAGAGTAGTTTTTCTACATTTAGTGACAAGATTTATCCAATTTAGGCAATAAGAGTTTTTCTGCTGAAAATTTGCCGTTTTCCGGCGCACTATTACATAACTTTCTCTTTTAACGAAGTACCTTCGTATGAGCGAGGAAGTAAGAAAAAAAAACAACTGGAATACACTCGAAATCAGTTACAGCTGGTCAGCTGTAAAGGAATTTATCAACTTTCATCATAAACGCAAATAACAAGACGTCAATTCGAATAACTGGGTTAATGGAAAACGTGTTTTTAATATTTGCGCATTTATTTACTTAATCCTTTTTTTGAAACGTTGCGGGTTACTTTTAAATCACTTTTATGTCGTTACAATTGTGCCTATAATTCGGACGTCAAAAACCCGAACCCTTGATAATTGTTGTTTTATTCTGCCAAAAAAATATGGTGTTGCTAAAAATTCTCGTATGTTACTTCTTGACTTACAATGAAACAAAGAGAAAGTATTGAAATGATTCGACGCAAATCGTCGGTTTTTTCGAGAGGAAATCCCGCTTTGTCAGGCCCCGATAACGAAAAAAGGGATGAATCTTGTTTCTATACGTAGTAAATTTGATATGATATGATTCTGAAAAATCGACTGACGTCAAAACGTATGCCTGCCAGTCCGTCAGCCAGTCAGACCGTCCCTTAGTCCATCAGTCAGTCCATCAGTCAGACCGTCTGTCAGTCAGTCAGTTCGTTAGTCCGACCGTCAGTCAGTCCGTCGGTTCGATAGTGAGTCGGTTCGATAGTCAGTCGGTTCGATAGTCTGTCGGTTCGATAGTCAGTCGGTTCGATAGTCAGTCGGTTCGATAGTCAGTCGGTTCGATAGTCAGTCGGTTCGACAGTCGGTTCGATAGTCAGTCGGTTTGATAGTCAGTCGGTTTGATAGTCAGTCGGTTTGATAGTCAAGTCCATCAGTCCGACGGTCCTACCGTCCGTCTGTCTGTGGTCAACGCTAGCGCCTAAACTGTCCAATTTATTCTCTCGAAATAGATATTCTAAGATGAATCTCAACGATCTCAAGGCCCTGCGAATTTGAAACGGATATCTAAATTTTTGGGAGCGCTTTACATAAAGAGTCAACATTTGCAAAATTCTCTCAAAATGGCTGTAAGTGATTTGATTTAACTTTGCCTTCGGATAACCAAAAAAAGTACTTTAAAATGGCGGAGGTTTAATTTTCATTGAAATCTCTGAATTTTCGATTCATTGACAGATTGATTGATTGCATTCTGGGCGCTTTAACAACTAAGGACATTCATTAACTGCGCACGTCTAATTTAAGTATAGTGCATTTCTTATTGATGCAGGTGGCGACCTCTCCCCGCTTATAGTTTAAGGTCTCCCAAACATGATTTATCAACAAAAACCAAACTCGGTGATGGAGTATTCGAGAAATTAATGTTTCTGTTTACATAAACGTTTTTCACGTTTTTATTATTAAAATCGGTAAACTGTTAAGAATATCGACTGTTGGATTTTCTATGGATGAACTGACTTTATTTTCTCATGAATACACAAAATGCATGTTCATTCCACGATATACAATGCAATATAATATAATACACAGCAACCAGCGTCATTACTTTATTTTCAGCAGGAACACAACAATGCTTAGAGATGCTGTCCTCGTTGCTACGATCTGCATTATAATAAACAAAGCGTGAGATAACTTCATCTATCATTCCCCCCCTTTCGTTCGTAGATCGTTTATCTTATTAATTTACGAGCGAATCATTCTTGAAGATTGTTTCTCTATCATACCAAATTAAGTTATTTTATGTGTTTGGATAGTGTGTTCTTATCAAGGTGCTTAGTAAGGATATCCGCCTCCATATTTTGTGACTTCACGTGTTCTAGCATTACTTCGTTGTTTCATAAACTTTCTTTCACGAAGTTAAGTCTTTGAACCATGTGTTTATTTCTATTCGTTATCTTGAAATCTTTAGACCAATCTAATACAGCTTTACTCACAATAGGACGTCAAGCTAGACTCTTAAACCCCAAATCTTCTAATAAGGTCGTAACCCATCTTTGTTCGCATATCGCATCCTCGATAGCTACCAGCTCTGCCTCCATGGTCGACATCGCCACTATCCTTTGTTTTTTTACATTTCCATCCTATTAAAGACTCGCCGAGCCTGACAACATATCCCGCGAAGACCTTGCTGTCTCTAGTCGTGTTCCAGCTTGCATCTGAACTCAATCGCAACACATGCGACGAGCCGCTGATCTTTAATTTCAAATCTGCCATTCCTTTTAAATATCTTAAGACTTTTTAGACTTTGCCAGTGCAAATTCCTTAGGTTTTACGAGTATTGTGATAAGCAGCTGTATGAATACGCTATGTCTGGGCGAGTAGCTGTTACCAGTCGGTAGTTTAAACAACCGAGAAGTTCTTGATACAATTTTACGTTTACATTTTCCGAACCTTCGTAGTCGTCATAGTTACATCCCACCACTCCTGGAGTACTCACAGGATTACATGCTTCCATGTTCAACTTATTCAATATCTGATTTACGTACTCGGTTTGATCTAAGTCATATCCTTCCGAACATTTCGTAACTCTAATACCTAAAAACTTTCATTATTTGTGCCGTCCATTTCCTTGATGGTGAGTTTCTTCTTCAGTTTGCAGATTAAATGTTTAATCACATCGTGATCTTGTCCAATTATTAAACAGTCGTTCACGTAGAAGCTTATTCCAACAAATTTGTCAGGATCCCGATTCGTGAATACGCACGGATCACTCTCGCAAGCAGTAAGACCGCACTCTGTCAAGATGCTACACAATTTCTTATACTAGTACCTACCAGCTTCTGGCAGACCATATAAACTTTTCTTCAGCTTCAATATCTTGTTTTAATGAATGTCTATTCCGTCCGGTATTTTCATGTACACATCACGTTCCATTTCGCCATTTAAATAGGCCGTTTTTACGTCAATGTATCGTATTACATATTTGTTAATTGCCGCAATCGATAAAATTGTTCTGAACGTGTTCATTTTCATTACTGGATTGTACGCAGAGATGTAATCCATCCCACAAGTCTGTCGAGATCCATCCACGACAAGCCTCGGCTTTATACTTAGTCTCACCATTTACGTGTTTTCTTTTGAATACCCACTTGTTTCCAAGAAGTTTGTGTTCACCTAAAGCTGAAATTTCGTCAATCTGCTATGTTTCGTATCTCTGTAAACAGGCTAACTCACGTGAAATAGCTTTTTTCCAATTTTCCCCTTCTTTCGAGATCACCGCCTCAGCATAAGTCTTCGGTGTTTCTTCGTTATGCGAATTCCTTTCACATCCAAGTACCGCTTGATACTTCTTAGTAGAAATTTTCATTCTTGTCGATCTTCTCGGCGTAATCTCTTCTACGTTATGTATGGAAGAACGATCACCTATCATATCATTTTCGCTTGGCGCTTCCTCTTCCGTCCCAGATTCTTTCGCTCCTTTAAACGAAGTTCGTTGTTCAGCATCTTCGAGAGTATCCGCATTCGTTACACTCTTCTTCTTCAGATAATTATCGTTGATCAATACAGGTACAAATACTCCTAACGTTTTCTCTTGCAATGACGTTATGTTATTATTCTCAAGATTTTGGGTTGTATTATAACTCCATTCCAATACATCCTGAACATTCGAAAAATCTACGTATCCTATTTCTTCCTCCTTAAAGATCACGTCTCGTAATTCCAGAATTGTTCGTTGATTCAGACTGTATATTCTGTAAGCTTTCCTACAACGTGAATAGCCTACAAATACCCCTTGTTCTGCTCGTGGACTAAATTTCTGCTTATTTTTCGCATGTTAGCAAAAAACACTTTTGCCCCGAAAACTCTGAAATGTGCCACATTTGGTTTAAATCCCGTCCAATATTCTAGTGGAACCTTTTTCTTATCGCTCGAGGTAGGACTTACATTATAGGCATATACCGCGGTTCTAGCGGCTTCCGCCCAGAATGCCTTAGGCAACCCAGACTCCAAGAGCATAATTCTCGCTGCATCAATAATGGTTCTATTCGCGCGTTCGGCTACTCCATTGCTTAGCGGTGTGTAGAACGTGGTAAGTTCACTTTTGATTCCTTTGGTTTTGTAAAAATCTGTCAAAACGGAATTCACGAACTCGCTTCCATTGTCACTGCGAATGTATTTAACTTTTCGGTTCGTTTCATTTTCCCTACGATTGATGAATTCTATAATTTTACAAGAACATTCCTCCTTCTTTTTTAAAAATTCTACAAAATATCTACGACTGTACTCGTCAACGATGGTCAACATATATCTACTACCTCCTAAGGATGGTGACGCGATAGGTCCACATAAGTCGACAAATAGCCTTGACAATACATCATTCCAAGTTCTCTGCGATATGTTCGTAAAAGGCAACCACGTAAACCTACCGCGTAAGTACTGATCACAAGAATTACCTCGAATCACAGCGTTCTCCAGTCCGCGAACCAATCCTTTGTTTTTAATCACAGCTATATAATTATAATTGATATGACACAGCCTTCTGTGCTATAGATTTTCCACACTTGCTTTCGATTTAAAACAGGTTTCGATAACACTCGTTCTTGTTTCTTCTTTATCATCACTTTTTCTCTTTTCCTCACATCTTCCAGATTTGATATTATTGCCGATTTGCATATTAAAAATGAAATTTTCCCCATCGAAAGATCCATTCGCGATCAACATACCATGTTTGTGTCGTAGATTTTCGCTCCGATTTTGTCCAAAACTATCTTCTTTGCTTTACTATGTTCGTAACAGAAAGTACTTTGGTTTCCAACTTTGGAACAAATAGGGCGCGTTCCATATTTACTTTAGTGACAGTCCCTTCGTTAGTAATGCAGGAGCCACTAACGCGCCCTTCCATTTCAGAAATGAGTTTTCTTCCTGACTCGGCAGTAGCTATTTCGACGGTCGCTGGTTTTCGATCTCTCAATATTTCATTATGAGAGGTCGTGTGGACACTACATCCTGAGCCTAGCAACCACGAATTCTCCTTTTCGTCTTCCGCGTACCCTTTAACGTGATCTTTCTTCGCAATCATCGCGAACTGTTTTCTGTTAGAATTGGAATGTTTCCCACCATAATCAGAATTATAACGTCTTCCTTTGTTATTTAACAGATTCTTACTTCCTGAATATTCTTTATTCATATTATTCTTCGTTTTGTAGTTATTCCCTCGCTCACTGTCTTGAATATAAGTTGCTCCACCTTTCCTGTGCCAGCAATCTTTCGTCTTGTGTCCCATCATCCCGCATACAAAACAAGTCATCTTGCGCATTTCTGTAACTCTGTTTGCGATCGTATCTTTGATCGTGGAAGAGTTTAAATATTTCTTCTCGTAATGTATCAAATGTTCCCGTATCGTGGCTGTGTGAAATAACTTCATCTATCATAAACTTCGCATTTTTGGCATTTGTTCTGAAATTATATACGTAGTATTATAAAGAATTCATGCAAAAGAAATTTTATAAAATTTTTACCAATTGTTTGCAAATCTTATTACCATTGCAACAAAATGAATGTGTTTTTATAGCATATTTCAATTTTTTATCCCAAAGCAATATTGGACAAAATCTATTAAGAGTGATTTTCTTTCTTGTATATGATGAGGGAATCTGTCAAAAAATTGTCACTCAATTTCAAGGACTCGTGCAGATAGTGTGCTGACTATGAAAAGAATGATCCCAATGCGATTGCTTACCACAGAACCGATGTCATACATCAAAGCTCAAATACTCAGCCTGCCATTCAAATATTTTCAATTGTTGCGTTATGGAAATGCAAATTTGTATGTTCTTGTTACTGTATATGTAAAGAAATGTGGTACTCTCAATGGTATATTGTATCACAATATTGCAACATTCGTAAATATTGTTTTTGTTATAATGTTTAATTTATTGCAGTGTTACGATGAATTATTCTATTTGTTGTTCTTAAGCAATGTGAATGGTAATATTTGAAAAAATATTTTAAGTGGTTTTTTCATTAGCATTTTTGATGCTGAAGGCCACTACTATTATAGACAGGTGTCAAGACTAGGCGTAAGAACACCAGCATAATTATCCTTGTGTTCCAATCAACATTTTTGTTCTTTATATTATTAAGAAAGCTCGTCACCAAGTTATTCATTTTTTCTTGGTGTATTTGCTTCATTATCGTACGTAAAACCACGACTGCTTTGGAAATTTTCGATAAATCCCCGACTCGCGAAGCGAGGAGGGGATTTATCTGAGAATTTCCAAAACACGAGTGGTATTAACAGGAATATTCCACGAATGAAATTATGTCCAACAAAGTTTAAAAAAATGCGCCAAATATTGAAAATAACTGAAAGCTATGTTAAAATCCAAGAGGTTATTGTATAGTACATTTGCGGTTTATTCGACATCAACATAGCGAGCGATGTATACCGCCTCCTAAGATAGATGAGTCATAATGTATGATTGGCCGGCAGGGAGAAACTGTAAGAAAAATCGGATAGAACAAGCGATAAACTTTTTGAGATACACCACTCTCATTGGAGAATTTTGTATATATAGTTAAATGCTATTGGTTCTAATTTCCCGAATGGAATAGTCATTTTAACAGGCCGTTCTCCGATCCTTCTCTCTAAATACGTTTATGAACAGAGAATGCTGCATGTTGGAATGTCATAAGGCGATGTCACAAGGTCGTGGGATGTAGCGATCACTTCAAAAAAAGTTTCAGAGACACTAAAGGATGAAACATTCACGACTGTTTACGCACTGCAGTCTCGCCTGCTATCGTATTGATGTGAGCTCAGAAGCATTGACAACGGGGCAGTTATAGGAAGAAATACTTGTACGAAACTGTGAGGTGTCAACTCGTTTGCGTGACATTTCAATGCATCTGCATTTGTTATGTTGAAACCTACAGACCAATTAGTCTATTACCAAACATATATAAAATTGTTGAAAGACTGATACTGTCTAGACTTATTAAATTCCTCAATTTCACCAACGCTATTCCATCGATTAAATTCGGGTTCAGGATTAATCACTCAACAACGCACCAACTACTACGACTGACTGAAATAATAGCGCTAGGTTATAACCTAAAGAAGCATACAGCATCAGTTTTTCTGGATTGATGTCAGGCGTACGACAGAGTCTGGCTTTCGGGCCTAATTTATAAAATACAACTAAGAGTCCCGGAGTATTTACAAAAGTTATCGAAAGTTTTCTCACTAAGAGATCGTTTATTGCAAAAATCAACTCTTCAACCTCTTACCCGCACACCATTGATGCAGGAGTGCCACAAGGATCGGTACTCGCTCCCATTCTGTTCAACATTTTTAGCTACGATATCCCCACTGAGGGTGACTCAAAGTACGCTGATGATGTCGCCTTCTTCGGAACGCACAGCGACATTGCCGTAGCCAAGGATTATATTCAAAACATACTAAACAAGTATGTTAACTGGACTCAAAAATGGAGAACCAAAATAAACCCGTTAAAATATTTTCACGTAACGCCGCCCCAAAAATTTTGCTGAATTAAATCTTCACAATACATATATTCCTTGGACCTCCTCACCGATAAAATATTTTGGAGTGTTGCTTGACAAAAGATTAACTTGGAATCCCCAATAAATGCAACATCTAACAAAGTATCTGCAAAAATATCAAAAATCTTCTCTCTAATCAATGTACGTTCTTCATTGAAAGTCGAATGCCGATTGCTACTATTTAAATCCTTAATTTACCAACCATGACTTATGTTTGTCCAGTTTGGGGATGTGCTGCAACTAGCAATCTCCAAAAATTAACAGCCATTCAGAATATATTTTTAAGAAAAACATTAACTGCCCCCTGGTTCATTCCTAACACCTAGATTTACAGAGAATTAATAAGTGACCACATAACAAAAATAGCCCAACATTTTTACCAAAACCTTCACACTTTCCCATGCTCCTTAATCTTCAGCTTAGGTCGCAATGCTGCATCCCCACGTATTAAATCCAGGTATCCCAAAGTCCGATTCAAACCACTGCAATCCCCCATAACTGTCAATTGATCAAACTGAAAGTCTTCAACCTCGTTTCATTTCCTTCAGCTCAATGTTTTCGTTCTTTCGAGTAATAAAAACCACTGCTTATGGATGGCCATTCCCAAAAAGTCAAAAACTATGTACTTCATAACATTTAACTTCCTCGCAAGACAGGTATGTCGAACGAGAAGAAATACATTTTTTTAAATGCATCTGCATTTGTTAATCAGCTATTACTGACCTCCAGAGAGTTGAACACAAGGCCTGACGGAAAATGTGAAAAATAATTACTCAGTGTTTTAATAAGATGGGAGCACAGCCACACACGCGCCCACGCTCCGGCACTTCGGCTCCTTGCCCTACGCACGCCACACCGTTAATTGGCCTGCGAGGTCTCCTCATTTAACACGCTTGGGATTTTTTCTCTCAGGATACTTAAAACAAGAAGTGTATGGAATGCTGCTGTGGAATGCAGAAGACGCATGTGCGTACGCTGCTGTAACAAGTACTTCAAAGAAATTTGTCTGTTAGTCTATATTCATAACTTCTTAAATGAATCCAGGTACAAAAATGGAAATTCAAATTCAACTAGTGGTGCTACAGAATGGCACAGAGTTTCCCGTATTAGTTTTCTGTTTCCATGGATCTTCGCTAGCTATTTGGTATTGCCATATACTCTTTCTTGCCAGCTGCGATCTATCACCGCAAAAGTACATTTGTTTTGCCATTTTCTTAATTTTTCGGTGTCCTACTGGTAGAACGGAAATATTAATTTTAGAATATTAAAGAACACAAAAATCAAGTCCTAAATGGCAATTTTCTTTTCAAAATTATGTGCCGTTTTAAAGCTACTAAAAATGCGAAATTTGAAGCTCATTTTCACAGAAACTTTTTGAGTTTTCAAAATACTTTATTTGAAGTTATTTTAAGCACTTCCACTCACAATTACAATAATTTTTTACAAATTGCTGGAAATGTGCATATTAAAGATGTGTGAGATTTTTCAAAAAAATTACATGTATATCATTTTTGAAAAAACAAAATATAACTCAAAATAAACTTTACGTCATATTAAAGAGTGCAATTAACACTATCCGTTACAAAAGTTTGAAGGAAAAATTTACAGCCAAATATGAGAAAATGGCGTTTGAGCGTTTCTGAAAATGCGGAACTTTGAGCTACTTTTCACAGAAAACGGTTGTGTTTTCGACAAAGTTTACTTGACATTATTTAAAGCACATGTACTCGTAAATATAACAATGTGAAAAAATCGCCGCTAAATTAACGACGTGAGAGGCAAGTAAAAAAATACATTTTTCCAATTTTTGAAAAACAAAAGAATAGAGCAATATGGCGTATTTGTCATCTCATAAAATACGTTAGGCACTACACCTACCAAAAGTTTAAAGAAAAAATTTGGAGCCGTTTTTGAGAAAATCTTGTTATTGTAAATTTTTAAAATTGCACATATTGCACGCAATATTGCGCGAAAACCACTAAAAAAAAATGTACATGACCTTAATGAAAGAACTCACTTTGGACAACAAATTTTATTTAAAAGAAAAATCTCCATCTTCAATTTTGTAGTTCCAGAAAGACGCCGAAAAAATTTTAAACTTTTGCAATTTTCGAAAATTCAGAGTTATCCGTGAAAATAGGACCTACGTCACCTCAATAAGTGTATTTTATTCTGTTCTTATAAGAAATTTAAAGAAAAAAAATTGGAGCCGTTTTTGAGAAAAATTTGAAAATGTCGGGGGGGGGAGGCTTCATGTAAAGCACCCCCAAATTTTACAGAATCTTTTTCAAAATCTCAAAGCTTCGACTAGAACCAGATCGACCGAGAAATATCCATTTTAGACAAAATTGTGCGTATGGTTTAGGCGCTAGCAGTGTTCACAGACGGACAGACGGACGTTTTCCTTTCAATTGGTTTTTCGGTATCAAGGACCCACAAAAGAGGGATTCTGGCTACACCACGTGTTAGGGGATTTTTTCCCTTAATTTAGTAACTGGATTTATCCACTTTTTCGTTATCACGGCCCGGCAACAAATTTTTTTCTGGCGAAAACTGGCCACTTTTTCGCGCAGCATTACATAACTTTCCCTATACTACGTATATCACTCCGTGTATATGTACGTATACGGGAAAGTAAAAATGGATATCCAGGTAAAAAATGGATATCGAAATAAAAACTTTTCGTCTGTTCTAAATATTTTGTGCCCAGATTCATTTAAGAAGTTATGAATATAGACTAACAGACAGACAATTTTCTTTGAAGTGTTATATAATACCCACATTGGCCTTGTAGTGGTTGGACTGTAGAACGTTTTGTTACCACAAATTGGCAGTGTCCTGTCCAAGACCCATCCCCATCCACATCTCCTAGTTCTCTTCCATCCTCTGGGACCCCTTTGGACCCAATTACCTTATCCCCTGAACCTAATCCGTGTATTACCTCTCCCACTATTAATTCCTCTACATCTGTCACCCCTCCTTCCTCACCTCTTGTCACTGCTGGGACACGATACTTCCTTCGACCACGCACTCGAGGTAAAAATGAAATAAATAAATAGCAACTACAGTCAGATGCAGTAGAAAAACATCCGTGTAGGTACATGCAAAGATTCGAATAATGCATCATAATGTACAAACTCTTTCAAATAAAATTGAATTTATCGAGCAGCATTACAATGTGATCTAAGACAAATAGATGTTTTTTGCTTTACAGAACATTGGTTGTCTCAAAATGATATAAACACACTCCAAATTCCTAGCTTTACCTTGCAGGATCGTATTGTAGAGCGAGGGAATCAAATAAAGGCCCTGCTTACGGAGGTTCACGTATTTACATAAGAAATTATATTGATTCTACCTTCTTGTCAGAATTCAATTTATATGCACTTGAAAAAGTTTTTGAAACAACAGTAGTACATCTTACTACGCTCAAAATTATCTTACTTTGCATTTACAGACCTTCAACAAAGCGAGCTTCAGACAGGGTTGGGCAAAATACTTGAAAAATGTATTTTCGATACAAAATACAAAATACTTCGCCGAAAGTATTTTAGATACCAAATACAAAATACTTTCATAAAAGTATTATAGATACAAAATACAAAATAGTGTTTTAAAATACTTTTGAAAATACAAAATACAATCAACCAATATCTTCTATCCTATTTTTTCTCTTTTAAACATTCATTCACGTTCAATAAAATATCACATCAGATTTAATTTTTTTTATTAAAAATGTATAACATTCTTTATACAAAAATGTTTCAAATTAAATTTTCAACCCATTTCAGGTATCCGTATGGGGTCATCCATAAATTACATAACGCTAAAGGGGGAGGGAGGGGGTCTGAGGCAACATTACGCTGCTTTACATAGAGATAGGGAAGTGCGTTACAAGGGGGGAGAGGGTATTGAAAATACTCGAAATTTGCGTTACGTAATTTATGGACGGCCCCTATCATTTGTGATGTATGTTAATATTTTAAGTCTGAATGGCATCTTGTCCGTGCTACGAGCCGAAAGAATACTTGGAGTTTAAAGATCTCACCATGAGTTCTTGCGAGGTGATATTTTGGGACAAATATTGCAGGTTATAGACAATTAACTAAGATGCCTTTCAGACTTAAAGTATGAACATACATCACAAAAGATATGGATATTTATTTATTTATTTATTTGTCAAAAAAACAGTAAAAACTGTATATGACGTGTGGGGAAGAAATTTATCTGCGCACATTTTCTTGAGGGACAGAATTTTATTTTTAAAAAAACGAAAAAACAACGAAAAAAACGAATTTAGAAAACAATTATTTTAGAAAAATAAAATATTTGAAAAATGTTTTTTTCCCGAGTTATAGAAAATCAATTTCAACTGTAAATGAACTACAAGCAAAAGGAGTGCTCACAAAACGTGCGCACAGTGAAGCTACATTTACGTCCAGAAGCAAAACAAGGGGCCATCTCAGCATTTGCTCAATGGATCAGGGAAACTGGACAAAAACCTGATCGAGATGGGGGTCATTGACCCGGAAGCTGAAGTACATTACTTGTTACAGGCGTATTAAATATTTTTTAAATATATACAATGCAAACATAAACTAATTCATTATATATCTTTGTTTTGTTACATTAAACATTATTTTTCTTTTTCACGATCAGTATAGTCTCTAATTGTATAGAAACAGTTTTGCAGCAGAAAAGATTTTACTTTTAACTTAAATTTGTGTACCGACTTTAATTGTTTTATGTCATCTGGCAATGCGTTGTAAAGTAACGTACATGTATTGTATGTTGATTTTTTGTACTGAGCTGTTGATACTGACACTTGATGCACGTGATTTCTGCGGCGTGTGTTGTAATTATAAATATCAATATTGCATGAAAAATATGTTCCCTCCGTTAAGTAGGTCATTTTTGACTAATATTACAGATTCGTAAATAAGTAGACAAGGCAATGGTAAGATTCCCAGCTCAATAAAAAGTGGCTTGCAGGAATCACCTGGAAGGCATTTTTTCATTATTCGAATAATTTTCTTTTGCAATCTGAAAGTCTGAATACTACAGGATGAGCTTCCCCAGAATATTATGCCATATCTCAGGCGGGAATGCACATTTGCAAAATAAACGCAACGAGCTGCATGAAGGCTGACAGAATTTGAAAGAATTCTGAATGCGTAGCTTAATGAACTTAATTTAGTGTTTAGTTCTGTTATATGTACATTCCATTTGAGGTTTGATTGAATTGAAAGTCCTAAAAATTTTGTTGCCTCAACATCAGCTAATTTCATATTGTTCATTTTCAATGGAATATGCGATTTTCGATTTGAGATGCAAAAATGCATTGAAACAGTTTTTCTTTCGTTAACAATTAATTTGTTATTATTAAACCAATTTGAAACTTCAGAAATTGTACTATTACTGCTCCTTTTTTGCAAAGAACATTCGTGTCATCAGCAAATAGAACCGTTCTTCCATTTTTAATAGACGAGGGCATATCGTTTACATATAACAGAAAGAGAATAGGCCCTAAGATCGAACCTTGCGGGACACCATGCATAATTGGCAAAGAATTGGAAATATAAGTATGTAATGTTCTTTCCTGCCCGTATGGTATTTCTACTCTTTGAGTCCGATGTTTAAGGTAAGAAGTTATCCAATCTGGGGGAATAGCACGAATTCCATTCGAAGGTAGTTTTGAGAGCAAGATGTTATGATCAATAACGTCAAAAGCTTTCGAGAGATCTAAGAATATTCCAATGGGTACTTCATTTT
>JAHLJT010008446.1:131108472-131167459 GCA_031308135.1 Acheta domesticus
CTCTCATGAGGAATCTACCCCAAAGTAGTAGTAATAATAGAACTAGGTAAAGCATTGTTTAATTTAGCAGTAAGTCATCAATACATCTGAAAGAGTGTAAACTGATCTATGTACAACCCAACAAGCAATAAATAAAAAAAAACGTATTTTAGCCTGTGATGGAACAATGTTAAAACCATCTAACTCAAATCTTCCAAAATTTGACTTGACTTCATTTGATTTGACTTGACCACTTTTGCTCTCAAAGGGTCATTTAGTATATCCAGAAACAAAACAAAGGACCATCTCAGCATTCGCTCAAGGGATCATGGAAACTGGGCAAAATACTGATCGAGATGGGGCCATTGACCCAGAAGCTGAAGAACAAGGCTTGTTATAGATTGTCTAAAATTATTCTGTCCAAATGGTAATGAGTACATTAAATATTATTGTTAAAGTTGATATTTTCCATTTTGATGCTCGGTACAGAAACAGGAGAGGATATAGAAACAGTTATGCAACAGAAAAGAAGAAAACATCGGAAACGTAAAATTTTCGGGCACGAAATATCGACGTTAAAAAACCATGGGCTTCATTATATCTATTTTTAAGTTAGGCCTGCACAGCATTTTGCACTTTCACCGACCTCGGCAATTGCGTGCGAGTGTAAATGCAGGGGTAAATACGAAGAGTGGGGATGAACTCCGGTTTAGGAGTAGTGACCGCCAATAAGAATGAGCATTTCGAACCGTTGCGCATTTATTGGAAGATCAATCGGCGATTGATTGATTGATTCGTGGTTCCGGGCGCGTCAACAACTTTGGTCATTAGTCCCGTATGTGTAGTGCGTGTTTTTTTCTCGGGAGGTGGCGATGATCTTTCCCCACTGGATGGCGGGATCTGGCGGCGACCTACCGTCGACTAGCGGAGTTTTCCCCTCAACCAGGTATCTCCCACCAGCGGGGCACCGCCCCAGCCCGGACAAGTTCAATCGGCGAGAAGATGGCGGAATGTCACATACAGTGCTAGTAATATTGTCTTTTGTATCATATGGGAAATGTTTGTGGTCGATAGATAACAATGTAAAATATGAAACTAACATGAAAGACATATTTTTGATTAGGACCCCAAGTATTTTAATTGCTTGTAAGGCTGATAATGTAATTCGCTTTCATATGATGTAATCACGAATTTAATGTGGTGCTAAATACAAAATTGTAATATTGAATGGTTTTATTTCATGATGACAGTAATAAACATTTTTTCATTAACATGTTTAATTGAATGAGACGGTTCTATCAACTTAAACAATTTTCTTCAAACAGTCATGATGATTTTCTGCTCATATATTGCAAGAGTTCGTTAAATATCTCCCATATTCAGTCAATGAACGCTATTTATTCATAATCGTTTACGACTTCGTGTAAAAAGACTTTTGCATTCTATTTAACAATATCCATAATAATCTCTAGACTGCCCGTGACTTATCGTCAGGAAGATTATCTCGTTGATATCTCTTATTCAGATTCATAATGAGGAAAAATGTTCTCAAATATGTGAGCTGTCGTATCCATAGAACGTTAATTCATCTTCACTGGCGTGGACTTAAATCTGTATTTCTTACTTTCGAGTTGAACGATATTCAGTACATCGGACATTTTCGTTAGATACACACATAAAATTTCTTTTGTTTTTCTATCATTTAAAGAATATAACATTCCTCATGAAAAAATCAATAATTATTAAATTGAAATTCTTGTAATTATAATTAAATAATATTTTTAAATGCCATTGCATTAAAATATTATTTAAGGGTAAGCATCAACACAAGTCACAGTGAGAATATGCTAAAATTAGTGGCGCTGAAACAGCACGTACTTTCTCGCCATTAATAATGGTTATGCAATACTATTTATTCCACAATTCCTCTCCGTATTAACACATGTCAGTGTTTTTAACATCATTTAACACAATTAAAGGACACAATTGAAAATAAAATAACAGAAAAATAATAAATAATAATTATAGAATGAAATAAGAAATAATATACAAATTTTAACTCACGTAACATCGAACTACGTAATTTGGGAACGGGCGACTGAAAGCTAGCGATCTTTATTTCATATATATTTCAAATAGGTTTTAAATAAGTTCTAAAAGATTATGTAAATATATAACAAAAGCTCTAATGTAAGAAACGTACAAAGGAATAATGAAATAATAAAACAATGTACACATTCTATCATACGTAGCACCCATCTTATTCAAAACATCTCTGAAATTACGATCACAAAGCGAAGGATTTTCAGAGCATGCAACTAATTTTGACGCCCGCACACTACTCCACACTACTCCGCCTACTCCACAAATACTCATATTTTCGAAAAATTCAACACGGCCTTACTTGAAGATCTGCTTTTGATGAACACATTTCATTAAGAAAGAAATTGTATTTTCACCACTGTAGTTGTATGAAGAGGAATTTTTTTCTAGTTTTTTTTTTATTTTTATTTTTGCAAAATCAGGCATTTTAGTGAACATGAGACCTGTACCATTTTCTTAAACGCTCTTTAGACTATTCAAAAAACAAAATTTCATAAAACTTGTTAGCGCTATTTGTTTGAAAATTATGAAAATGTCACAAATGTCACAGGGACTTCATGTAAAGTAGCCCCCAAATTAAAATATCGGTTTCAAATTCAAGGGGCCACGAGATCAGTCAGATCAAACGGGGAATATCAATTTTTGAGAAAATCGGCTGAACGGTTTAGTCGCTAGCGTTGTTCACAGACGGACGGATGGACAGACGTTCTGCCGTCAATCGACTTTTCGGTATCAAAGAGACACAGAACATGAATTCTGCCTGCACCACCAGTTAGGAGGATTTTTTATAAATTTAGCAACTGGATTTATACACTTTTTCGTTACCAGGGCCCTGTAATAAGAGTTTTTCTGCTGAGAATCGCCGTTTTTGGTGTTTTCACCGTTTTTGGAAACCACCATGGTGGTTATTTGCACCATGGTCCCCACGGTGCAACATCAGGTTTCTCCTCTTTCCGCTCCTTCTTTCCGCTTTCCGAAGCTTCCAACCCCCATTACTTGCACTTTCGGCGCTCTCGCGTGCAAACGCCCGGCTCTGGAGTGCAGAATGCCCGCGCAAGTTGGCGTTGTGCAGGCCTCGTTTAAAACATTGATGTTTTTAAAGAATAATCGAGATTTTGGAAACATCGGCATTGATTGGTATCGCTCATATGGGCTACATTGGAAGGGACTCCAAGCTTATCTGTGCCTTATCTACTGACACCCCCTCAATTACTTACTGCTGGTGATGCCCATGGAGAATCCTAGTGTGGTGGAGGTAACATGAACGAATATAAAATAATACATTGTTACAGTAGTCTGTAAGAACTGTGTTCTGTAAGTTCTGTGTCTGACAGAACAAAATGTCAAAAATTCTTTGGAAATATCTCTAATGAACCGTAACTTGAAGTGTAAATATTGCCAAAGGAAGGAGATTTGAATCAATAGATGGTACCAAAATCAATAACAGAGGTGTCTGCTGCATGATGACATAACGTGACTCATTGACTTCGATTTTTTTTTTTTATTGATTTATGTTGGTTATACATAGTTCAGTAAAATTACTACTTTAACATATGTTTGAAGGCTTACATGCTAACTTACATTCAAAACTTACTTCTAACTCTTAAATCTAACATATGGGTGAGGATGCCCTTTTGGGTCCTCTAATATGGTTCGAATTCGGAGAAGGTTTTCAGGAATATGTTGTAGGGATATCTGTTTTTTATTCTGGTGTGGTTAGGATTTATTGCGAGTCTGAAGGTTGCAAGGGAAGGGATTTGGGGTAAATAATGGTAGAAGTTAGTGGCTAGGTATGTGATGTGATGTTCAATGGGTTCTAGGCTGAGTTCTTTATGAAGCTGATGATTCGTGACAAACCATGGTGCATTAGATATTGTTCTGAGATACTGATTCTGTATGATTTGTAATTTTTTTAGATTAGTTTTTGAGGCATTTATCCAGATGGGACAGGCATATAGTAGTAATGGTCTTATGATGGATTTATATATAGCGATTGAAGAATGATATGGTAATGGGCTGTTTCTGTAGATTAGAGGTTTTAATTGCTGTAGTTTTATTTTAGCTTGTTTAACTTTGTCGTCTATGTGCTGTTTCCAATTCAGTTGAGTGTCCAAGTTTAATCCCAGATATTTGATAGGTTTGTTAGGGGGGTACCAGTTTATTGTATTGCTATTTATTGTTAGGGGGGTGGGAGAGGTATAGGGTCTTAGCGTAAATATTTTTGCCGCGGTTTTGGTTGGATTTAGTTTGATTTTGAGTTTGGATGCCCAGCTATCGAGTAAGTTGAGGTATATTTGTGTTCTATTTCTGATTTCAGTGATAGAGTTGCCAGAAGAGAATATTGCTGTGTCATCCGCAAATTGGGCAGTGTGAATGTTCATTAATTTTGGAAGATCTGCAACGTATAAGTTGAATAGTGTGGGTGAAAGTGGTGAGCCTTGAGGGAGTCCTGCGTTAATTAGTCTAGGGTTCAAATGATGATTATTGACGTTAACGGAAAAAGTTCTATTGTGGAGAAAGCTATTGATAATGGATTTTATGTAGTATGGGGTGCCAATTTGTTTTATCTTGTACATTAAAGCTTGGTGCCATGTCCGGTCAAATGCCTGAGTGATGTCAATGAATACCCCTATTGTGTGATGTTTCTTTTGAAATGCTGTGTACATATGTTCCGATATTCTTAGTAACTGGTGCTGTGTAGACAATTTTCGGTAAATCCAAACTGTTCTTTAGGGATTGTTTTCGTTATGTGTAGGTGAGAGTTTAATCTTTTTAGTATAATTTTCTCGAAAATTTTTGATAAAGATGGCAATAAACTGATCGGACGATAGCTGTCAGTATTTGCAGGATTTTTACTTGATTTACAAATGGGGATAATGATGGCATGTTTCCAGGTATGCGGAAAGTAATTTGTTCTGAAACACGAGTTATATATGTTTGTAAGGGTGGCTATTGCTGGTGCAGGTAAATGTTTTAAAACAACATTATTTATATTGTCGTGGCCAGGTGATTTTTTGAGTGGTAGTTTGTTAATAATTTTTTTAATTTCGGAGGGTGATGTGTAATGTATTTTTTGGTGCGGTCCATATTCTTTTTCTAATGTTGATTTGGTTATGGTGATGTGTCCCGGATGAAAATTAGTGTTATTAACAGTAAAAGTTGAGGCAAAATAGTTCGCTAGTTCTTCTGATTTTGGTAGGATGTGTAAGCTTTATCTGTTGCTGTGTTTATAGGAGGTATCGTATTTTTCTTCTTCAGAATTTTTCTTGTGAATTGCCATAGAGAATTATTATTTGCGCTGAGTGATTGGATTAAGTTATAGTAATGTTGGTTATTGAAGGTAGTTATAAGTCTTTTTACTATATTTGTTATTAGGTTTAGTTCTCTCTTTAGTTCAGATGTTCTTAATCGGTACCAAAGTCTTCTGGTTTTATTTTTTATCGAAATTGCTTTTAATATTTCTTTGGGTAGTATTTTATGTCTGGTTGTTTTTGAATTCGGTGGAATAGTTAATTGTGTATTTTTTAGCGTGGAGTGTATTAATTCGTTGAAGCGAGAGATTGATTGATCTATTTCCAATGGGGTTTCTAATATCTTTATTTTGGGCAGAGAATTTCTTAGAGTTTCTTGAAATTTTTGCCAATTAATTTTTAATAAAGTTGGTTTTGGGGCGGGGGCGTGTTGCGGTGTGAGTTGGTGTGTAGTAATAATTACCGGTATATGGTCGGAGTCGAGTTCGAAAATAGGTGTTGAGTAGAATTTAATGTTAGTATTTGTGATGCCTATGTCAAGGATGTCCGGTTTCCGAGTGGGATCCCGAGGGTGATATGTTGGTTCCGATGGAGTCAGTATTCTTAGGTTTGTAATGTTTAATAGTTGTGCTAGTATTTTTCCGTTATAATTATTTGTTTGACATCCAAAGCTTAAATGTTTACAATTGAGGTCACCTAACAGCAAGGTTTTCTCGGTAGGGTGAAATAAATTAGAAAAATTTGCATTTAGAATTTTGGCTGTTGGGGGCTTATAAGCTGTTATTATTTTCCATGGTTGGGCGTTAATATAAATTTGGATAGCGACAGATTCGATGCCTGGTGTGTCGGGCAGTTTAATTTGGTGGTGGTTGAGGAAACTTTTGACCGCGATAAATACACCTCCTCCTTTATTTCCCGTTCTATCAGTTCTATATAAGTTATAACCTGGGATAAATAGTTTATTTTTAATATTGAGGTGTGTTTCGGTGATACAAGCTACGTCGATTTTATGATGGTGCAAGAAATGAATGAGTTCTGTTTTTTTATTATTGATGCTGTTGGAATTCCAATTCATGAAGGATATATTATTACTGGGTTGTGTTGGCATTGTTATTCCTTAAATATGCAGTGACTGAATTTTGAATGGTGTTGATGATGGAAGGGATTAAAGAATTTATAAAATTAATGATACAAGATGTGATTGAATTAATTATTGTATTGAGAATAGGATTATTAGAATCAGAATTTTGTGGATGAGGAGTTGGCTGGGAGTGCGTGCGGGAATTTTGAAAGTTGGATTGGATTCTATTATTCACATTTGATATATGGGTGAAGTTTCGGAGATTGCTAGTTTGGGGTAATTCTGGGAAAGGTTCTCTGGATTGGTTTGGGGGAGAGGGTGGTGGAGAGGATTGACTGTTTTGACGGTTTACATTACTAAGATTTTTGTTCCGAACATAGTTTTTTCTTTCAAGGATTTCTTTAAAATAGTTACAGTTTGGGTTTCGTATGTCCGCACGGTGGTTTCCGTTGCAGTTCGCACAAAGAGGGGTTTCATCTTTTTGGGGGCACGTCACAGAATAGTGATTTCCGGCACAAAAAGCACACTTGATGACATGATTGCAGTTATTCTTCGTGTGGCCGTAATCTAAACATCTTTGACACTGCAAGGGACCTTGAGGTTTTCTACGTCTTTCTGTTTTCACACGGTGATTACATATTTGCACTATAGCTAGAATTGTTTCTATTGGCTCGGCTCCGTTGAACTCAGCGGCCACCACCGGGATAGGGTTATTGTCTTTTAATAGTCTTGTAACTTTGATAATTGATGGATGACGCTGTTTTAAATCTGAGAATATTTCTAGTTCCGAAATAGTCTGATGAACATTTTTAAAAACGACTGAATATTTTTTATTGGATGGATCTTTGAACGAATGAAAGCTTCTCTGGGTTTGAATTAAATATTTAATTATGCTACGAAAGTCTGTAGATGTGTTAGGGCTGATTTTATCTTTGTTGTTACAAAATTTGGCGTTACTTTTGATTTTAGTTCTTTGATGAAATTATTAACTTGAACGATGTGGGCAACAAATATTGGTGGGATTCTATTTGGCACACTTATTTGATCTTGTTGATGATTTTTTAGGTACTCGAACCTTGTGTCCTCGGGCATGGTATCTTTATCAGCAAGCGGGCCAAAGCTGTTTCCAACAGGGACGTTATATTGTAGGTCACCATTATGTTCACCATCACCATTACGATCACTATAATTGTTGGATTCCGCACTTTTTTTTTTATTCTGAAAGTCATCAAGTTCACCTACTGACCTTTTTCTGTTCACCGCACCTTGCAGTGGAAGATGTTGCTCCATGCTGAGTAAAGTTGCAGTTGACTGGGTAGCCTCCGTGCTACCTTCAATGCTGTTCTGGGGCGGGGCCATGCCGAATCCCTCTTCCATGGCGACCTCTGATGATAGAATTAGCGGCGTCGAATTTTCGTCGCCGTTGATGAAATTGTTGATGTCACTGTTGTGAAGAGTTATCAGGGCTTGACTAATAGCATGCCCTGTTGATGGGTCAGTGCCACATGACATAGACTGGTCACTCGTTAGCGTGAAACGTTCACTGCGAGCACCAGTCTCTGTTACTTCGCACTGCGGGAACACAAACACTAGGCACCAAGTTCACTGGCAGACCAACCAAGCGCCACTGAGCGCTAGCAAAGAATGATTGACTTCGATATTCAAGAATTTTACAAAAAATTGGAGATTTGACGTGATAATTCATTCTCAAAATGAGGGTCTAGACCTACCTTGAACCTGTGTCAACTCCCTCAGAAGTAAAAGGAGAGTATAGTATATTGCAATCAAAAAGTATAATGACCTGTCGCCACTACCTATGTGGATACGAGAAGTTTCTATGAGAATTAACAAAAAATATCCACGTTCTAAATTAGTGTACACAAAACTGTTGATTTTCAAAAGATTTTATAGTTTTTAAATATTGACGATAAAACAATATGTTCTTTGCAAGACAATGCAGATATTTTAACACATACTTTACAAGCAACAAATTGGTAAACCAGTTGTCAGTCAAGATATAATGGTAATGTCAATAACGTTAATGCAGAGACATTTTCAAATGACATTTCCTTAAAAAGTAATACTCAAAATACAATATTTTGCTCTTTTCCTTTGACAAATGCAGTTAACATTTATAAAAATTTCACTATCGTAATTTCTCTGTAAAATGTTGTAGTAACAGTCAACTTAATTTTTTTTTGTTTGGGTAAAAGTAAAGCATTGAATGTTACCATTATCTTGCTGCAAGGCAATTATTTTAGAAATATCGGCGTCCTTTACTTTATTATATCACGGTGTTTATAATTATTGACAGGAGGCTAGGCCCCATGTATCTTGACGTTCTTTCTCGATTACTTTCCTGTGGCCAATGCACTAAACAAGACGTATACAGGTGCCGAGATTTCAGGTTTTGTTTTTTCTACATTCTTCCAGTGAATTTAATCCACATTTCCGCTACAAGAAACTAGCAAAGATCGACCAAAAATATTGTATCCCATCATTTACGATATTCCAACGCCCAAATATGGGGTCTCATTAGAACAAGAATTATGAAAGAACTTATGTCGGGGGTTCTGTTCACGCGATACGATTCCGGTTGTGTGCCCGATTTGGCTAGAGTGGGTTTCCCGCCTTATTGAAAATTCAGCGACCTCGGTTGGGATCGAGCCGGTGCCTCGAGAGTGAGAGGCCAAAGCGGCTAGAGGGTTCGCTGAAGGCAGCATTCCAGCAGGCTGACCCTCAAGGTTTTCTGCCCTTTCGTACTATAATATTTTGTCAATTCTCAATGTTTACCCCTAACTACTCGCGGCGGGTCAATATGACCCGAGTGGTTTTTCTTTCTCTCACATCTCTTAAGGTAGCTGCTTCACGAAAAATTCCTTTCAGTTAATCTCCTATGACGTCAAGACCCTTCCAGGAATGTCCCCAACTATACATCTACAGATACCAATATATCTCAGTCTGATATTTGGACCCGAAGGGACCGCCTGGGTTCGTAGAATTTCCACGATACGCCTGGCTCAACCCAACTGTGTACGTTAGTTCCGTGTATTGAGTTTTTTTCTACAGGTGAAAAACTAAGTAAATTTAGTATTGTTTTAGTATTTTATACATTAACATTATATTGTGATTATGAGTGATTTCATTTTATCATATCTGTTTAGAATATCGAAATATTGCAAACGGATGAAGACATACTTGTGGAGCTCTTGAATGATGACGAAGAATTAATGCCTGGCGAGACTGCTGAATATGATGGTGAAAAAGATGAACTTAAAAATAGTGAACACGTATCTAATCCTGAAATAGAGGAGTCATCAGGCGATTCAATTCAATCAGAACAGTAGAACAACGAGCACTACGCGCGTTCGAACGGTATGATTTAAGCAAAGAGACCTATAAATAAACAGGTAATAGAATAAATAAACATGATAATAGAATTTAAAAAATCATTAGACAGATTTAATCCTTTTCTCACCTTTCTGGCAATGAACATTGGCGTGGCCGACCCTCTGCTGCCTGATTGAATAGGTTCGGAACTCTAGAAAAATATTTAGAAAAAAATCAAGCCACAAGGTTTAGAATAACATTATTTATATATAATTGTCACCATACCCGTCACCTTGTTGGAAGCTATACGCTCGGAGAACATGTTCCGCAGTCATATAGAATCAACACCCAGGGGATGATGATAGACTCCAAATTGTGACCATGTTACCAAGTAACAATGCGTTTTAATAATTAAGGGCGATAGTGCGCTCGTGAATACTGTTCAAAACGTTGGTTGACTCGGTAGCTTAGTGGTTAGAGCAGCTGGGCATAAATCAGGAGGCCCGAGTTCGATTCCCGGTCGGGCCGACCAATTCTTTGAACAAATTTAATTGTTAAGGGCAACAAGGTGACGGGTATAGTGACAATTATATATAGCGCACTCGTGAATACTGTTCAAAGGGTTGGTTGACTCGGTAGCTTAGTGGTCAGAGCAGCTAGGCGTAAACTAGAAAGCCCGGATTCGAATCCCGGCCGGGACGACCAATTCTTCGAACAAATTTAATTAATAACATTATTTGATACCATATGTGTAATAAACAACTGGAAATGACAGGATTACATTTTCACTGGTTTCTTTTCAGGGCACTTCCAATTGCACACAGATGTAGAATTATTTGAATCAGTTATTACATATTATATTATATTTGAAGTATCATACTGAAATATTATTCATTTGTGTCATCAAGAAATTTCTACTTCAGAAACTGAACAAGAAAATTAATCGCAATATGCTATCACAATATAGTAATCCCTCGACATCCGTGAATTCGCTATTCGCGAGTTCCGAACATTCGCAGTTAGAGAAATGCTACCCGTTTTAATATTCGCGACTCCTACATTCGCGAGGGCGTCATTTGGTCGTACTACATTTTTTGAAAGCGAGCACATTTCATTTCCTTTATCAACGTCATCTGGGAAACAAACTCGCTAGATGTCGGAGCATATAGAATCATTTTCTGCAAACATTTCAAAGATGAAATGTCAATTCACATTTATAGAATAACAATTGTAAAATAATTCAGTTCAGTTGCGTCAAATTGGAGGTAAGTTTTTTGGCCAAATGAACAGAAAAGCCAGTCAGGATCTGTACAACTCTCATTATAATTAGCCAATTGTAAATAAGCTTCGGGATATCATCAGTGAAGAAAACTTCCTCGACGGTAATGATGAAGTAACGGAAGCGAAACTGCATCCTAGAGCAACTTCAATGTCAAAACCGTTAATGGCGTTCTAAAATCAACAAACTCTTGTGGAACTGGCATTCGAATGTGATCCAAACATGGCAATAACTTCTAAATTTAAGAGAGAATAGAAACAGCAACTTTTCCATATTTGGATATTAGAACAACGAGGAGGGTAATGAAACAAAAAAATTACCAAATCCTATAACCAATCACTCTCGACTTTGAAATACGTTTGAAACATCTGTTTATTTCTTCATTTTGGGATGTTAATTGTGACTTCTGTTTGTAGTATCGCTTACTCAGTTCTACTGTAATTGATTGTTTAAAAACAAAGAAAAAATATCCGACAGTTTTTCGATATCCAGGAACATAACTCACATTTCTGCATTAGAAGATAGACTCAACATTCGCGGATTTAGCATTCGCGATGTTCTTTGGGAACCTAACTCTGGCGGATGTTGAGGAATTACTGTATTCTAGCAATATAGTCTGCAAGAGTTCTCACTATTAATTCATTACCAGCATCAAAACTTGATTAACTACGAACTGAATCAGTAAGAAACTTCAGAATTTTGGTTAGAATTCACATATTGGAACATTAATTCAGCAGCAACTTTGTATTCACTGGGTCTTGCAGAGATCTAGCAATTCACTATATAACAATATACTTTCTCTCGCTATAAAACCAATAACTAACTTACGTTACACGAGTTGCCATCATCCAGTATTATTTCAGTATCCTGGTCTGCCTGTGAAAACAAGAGATGATGACTTTTAAAAACATTTACTTCTGTACTTATAAATTTGGCTTGGTTATCTCAGAAATAAAGATCGCAATCAAATTCATTTGTGCCTTCGGTGAATTTCAGTGGCAGCAGGTACTGGATTTCCACCACTTCTTGAGACGGTGTAGCGGGCATTGGGCCACTACCGATTTTCTTCGTGCCCCTTCGGTGATCAATTTCTTTTTTCCACCTGGCCTTCGTCCCATTCCTCTGAATCTGAATCTGTTTCAGATCCCTCCTTCGCAGATTATAAGCACTGAATCTGAACAAATGAAAAATACAAAATTTATGAACGAGTATAGAAGACAACGAAACGAATACACATTGAACTTCTTTAACATATTATCGGTGAGATCTTTCCACGCTCGAGTCTTTGCTTTGTTAACTGACGTGGAATGCTCCTTCCTGTTAATATAGGAAGGAACAGCGAAACGCGTTCCGTAAGCTGCTCCTAGAGCAGAATCAGTCATCTTAAATACGTACAGCACACGAAGTACGTTCTCGTTATTGAAAACAAGGTCCCTTTTTTATAAAAATGATTTGTACAATATTATCTACGTGTTGGTGTGTTCTGGTGTTGCTCCTAGATTCATGTTAATCTGGATAATCATGTTAAAAATAGGTACACTCTAATTGATTGTTTTAAGTTTCTTTTCTATTATCGATATGTAACAAATCGTGTTGAAAAAAATAAAGGGTATTGTAAGCGACGACACAAGTATGTGTGTGTGTGTGTGTGTGTGTATATATATCGAGAGAGAGAGAGGGAGAGAAAGAGATTGATGATTGTATAACATTAATGTCTCCTAACAAAAATGTTATTATTGTGTTACAAAAATGTTAGAATTTTGCTTGTGCAGAGTTTGTACGCTCGAGCAGTTAAGTAGTCGCAGTTCTCCACCCTCCCCCTGCTTTGTTGCGGATTTCTTTCTTTATATGGCTTACGACATTCGGAATTGTGTATAAAATTAGAATACATTAATCTCAGCTTGTTGCGTCAGCAGGAAAGACAACGATCATCTTCCGTCTTTCAGGCTGAGCGTCAGGTTCGCCCATTGACGCAAACGTCTAAGAAATGCGGTGCTGAACCTCTGACGCAACCGCGACGCCCGAGGATCGCAAGGGGGAGCATTCGCCATTAGCGGAAACGGCCCGGGACGACGCGGGATGGCTACTGGGCATGCGGCGCAGGCGGTTGAGAACCTGAGGCACGAAGTCACCCTGCCGGTTAACGTTTTGGCATTCACAGCCGGTTGACGCATCGCAGGCGGAGCGGGGCGGAGCGGGGCGGAGCGGGGCGGAGCGGGGCGGAGCGGGGCGGAGCGGGGCGGAGCGGGGCGGAGCGGGCGGAGCGGGGCGGAGCGGGGCGGAGCGGGGCGGAGCGGGGCGGAGCGGGGCGGAGCGGGGCGGAGCGGGGCGGAGCGGGGCGGAGCGGGGCGGAGCGGGGCGGAGCGGGGCGGAGCGGGGCGGAGCGGGGCGGAGCGGGGCGGAGCGGGGCGGAGCGGGGCGGAGCGGGGCGGAGCGGGGCGGAGCGGGCGGAGCGGGGCGGAGCGGGGCGGAGCGGGGCGGAGCGGGGCGGAGCGGGGCGGAGCGGGGCGGAGCGGGGCGGAGCGGGGCGGAGCGGGGCGGAGCGGGGCGGAGCGGGGCGGAGCGGGGCGGAGCGGGGCGGAGCGGGGCGGAGCGGGGCGGAGCGGGGCGGAGCGGGGCGGAGCGGGGCGGGAGCGGGGCGGAGCGGGGCGGAGCGGGGCGGAGCGGGGCGGAGCGGGGCGGAGCGGGGCGGAGCGGGGCGGAGCGGGGCGGAGCGGGGCGGAGCGGGGCGGAGCGGGGCGGAGCGGGGCGGAGCGGGGCGGAGCGGGGCGGAGCGGGGCGGAGCGGGGCGGAGCGGGGCGGAGCGGGGCGGAGCGGGGCGGAGCGGGGCGGAGCGGGGCGGAGCGGGGCGGAGCGGGGCGGAGCGGGGCGGAGCGGGGCGGAGCGGGGCGGAGCGGGGCGGAGCGGGGCGGAGCGGGGCGGAGCGGGGCGGAGCGGGGCGGAGCGGGGCGGAGCGGGGCGGAGCGGGGCGGAGCGGGGCGGAGCGGGGCGGAGCGGGGCGGAGCGGGGCGGAGCGGGGCGGAGCGGGGCGGAGCGGGGCGGAGCGGGGCGGAGCGGGGCGGAGCGGGGCGGAGCGGGGCGGAGCGGGGCGGAGCGGGGCGGAGCGGGGCGGAGCGGGGCGGAGCGGGGCGGAGCGGGGCGGAGCGGGCGGAGCGGGGCGGAGCGGGGCGGAGCGGGGCGGAGCGGGGCGGAGCGGGGCGGAGCGGGGCGGAGCGGGGCGGAGCGGGGCGGAGCGGGGCGGAGCGGGGCGGAGCGGGGCGGAGCGGGGCGGAGCGGGGCGGAGCGGGGCGGAGCGGGGCGGAGCGGGGCGGAGCGGGGCGGAGCGGGGCGGAGCGGGGCGGAGCGGGGCGGAGCGGGGCGGAGCGGGGCGGAGCGGGGCGGAGCGGGGCGGAGCGGGGCGGAGCGGGGCGGAGCGGGGCGGAGCGGGGCGGAGCGGGGCGGAGCGGGGCGGAGCGGGGCGGAGCGGGGCGGAGCGGGGCGGAGCGGGGCGGAGCGGGGCGGAGCGGGGCGGAGCGGGGCGGAGCGGGGCGGAGCGGGGCGGAGCGGGGCGGAGCGGGGCGGAGCGGGGCGGAGCGGGGCGGAGCGGGGCGGAGCGGGGCGGAGCGGGGCGGAGCGGGGCGGAGCGGGGCGGAGCGGGGCGGAGCGGGGCGGAGCGGGGCGGAGCGGGGCGGAGCGGGGCGGAGCGGGGCGGAGCGGGGCGGAGCGGGGCGGAGCGGGGCGGAGCGGGGCGGAGCGGGGCGGAGCGGGGCGGAGCGGGGCGGAGCTGCATGCAAAAGCGAATGTTATCCACCTGCGGAAGCTCATCCAACTACTCGTTTTTTCACTTTACTTATTGATTGTCGCTTAGCTGGTTGCGCTAGGTAAAGGAGAGTTTTTATCTTCTACATGAGATGCCTTTCTAATCAGCTGCTCTTGTTTTAATTGCACGTAAATTGCTTTGCTTTACCGCTAGACCGCGGGGTCTCCTGTAACAAATGTGTTTGTTTCTGAACGGAATTTCGCCGTTGGCCGCTTCGGCGCCTTGTGACCCAACAGATGGTTGACTTCGCCCGCTCATGTTTTTTGGTTGTAAAACTAATTAGGTGTGGGCGCATTTACATTTAGTGCATGTCCGCGAGTGTTGATAGTCGTAAATTCTGTGTTGTTCAAGTACAAGGAAGACTATCTAACGGAAGAACTGTGTTTGCACTGGAGGTTTTTGTGAGCACGAAATGGTAAGAGATCACATTAAAGGTCAATCGATTAGAGTATTTTCTCCTCTTGCTGAAAGAAGAAAAATGAGGTGAAAGGAACTTAATGATTTTTTTGCTGCATGCATCATGGTCACGAACTTTTCTTCAGTGTGTACTCTCTCCTTTCAATTATCATTTTTACACAACAATCACGTAGCACCAATAGCGAATATTTACTTGTATCAAATTTGGTTAAAAATGACTGTTGCTAATTTTCCCATAATTCAACCAAGTATAGTGAATGAGAGGGGTAGGTATAGTTATAGTTTTTCACTCTCGTTACATGAAAAATAAAAAACAATCAATATCTCTCGTGATGAGTTTGGAGCTGATGTATAGTATCTTATGCGGCATTAGACCAGAATATTGGTCAACCGCCAGAAAAGAACTTTCATTTCATAGGGTATCAAAGATTGTTTCGAGTTTTTTTACTTCTTTTTCATCATCCTGATCATTCTTCGCTTCTCCTTCCTATTATTACTTTCCACATTAGCAAAATTTTTGATAACTGGAGGTTCTGTTAGATTGGCCGTCCCTTTTACTTTCTTGTGTACTACTTACGTAGTATATAGAAAGTATTGAAAAGCAGCGGAAAGAGAAGATTTATCATAGGTAATACTGGCAGTACTTTGGAAACTGTCGAAAACACCCGGACTCGCGAAGCGAGGAGGGATTTATCAGAGAATTTTCAAAGTATGAGTGGCATTTAATAGTTTAATAGGTCTATTCCAAAAGGAAATGACGGTACGTCCAAAAGATCCAAAATCCACCAATATTGAAAATAACTGAAAGCACATTAAAATCAAAGAAGTTATGTTATAGGTTTATTGCACATCAACACAGCGATCGATACATGCCGCCTCCCAAAGTAGATGAGTCGCAGCTTATTATTGGCCAGTAGGGAGAAAGGTAAGAAAAATCGGAGAGAAATAACAATAATTGTTTTAAAATATACCGTCCTGTTTGGACAATTTTACATGTATATTTAAACACTGTGCTGCGAAAGACTCGACTGCCTAGTCTTCTTTTGTTCTAATGGTGAAAAACTTTCTAAGAAAGTATAAAGCAGAAAACTTTTCACAATTAGTAGAAACAAAGCTATTCAATTCCCCTGTGCTTGACTGCAATGAGTAATAAGGTCTATTACCTAAATAGCCACTTGGGTTGCTTTCCTTCGCTTGATGATTAAGTGAAGAATAAGGTGAAAGATATCACCAAGATTCACCAATGGATGCGAGACACCACGGTAAATGGGTCTTCACATAGTATGACACACTACTGTTGGAACATGCAGTGAGACTACTCTGGCATTTCTCACTCAAAAAAATCTATTTAAAAAACCTTTTGGGTGTTGAAGGAATGGTTGATTTTGTGAATTTCTAAAACATTTTGATGAGAAAGAATCTGATATACAGTTATCTAATTAATATATTATATTTATAAAAACACATTTATTTTATTTTACAACAAATTAACACTAGCAAAATAAATATTTTATGTCCACATGGTTTTGATGCTCCCAAATTGTATCCCTCACAGTGTGAAAGTGGGGTAAATGATAATTCTGTATTTACAAAACTAGAGCTGATAGAGCAAAATTAATGCATTTTTTGAATCAGAGACATCGAAATACCCAGGAAAGAGTTTAATATCTGAGGCACTAAAAGTGTGTTGACCAGTGTAGTCATCGGAGCTCTGGGATTCCTTCCGCAAAATTTGAGTAAGAACTGGACTAAACTCTCAGGTCATTCCAAAGATTGGGAAGTGCAAGAAATTGCTTTATTTCGAACAACCCACATTTTGCACAAAGTATTGCAGAGGCATCGACAGTCGCTATATATTGTGACATCATGGGTACTCACAGCGAACACAGACACGAGCTTTCATATATACTGTTACATTTATAAAACAAATATGTACATTGAAATATTTACACAATACCTCTAATAGACATACTATCCCCTGATCGCGGGAGCGATCCAAATCCGATTGAGATTCGGTTTAATTTGTGAGCACACAGCGTCACTCCTACGTGACCGCAGTCACACTAAAACACAAAGTCCTCACAGGCGCGTTAACACGTGACTTGCCGCGCGAGCCCAGCTCGCCGCTGCACCGCCTAGGCGCAAATTTGTGCTTCAGCACGAGGTTCTCACTCTTTCTCCAGAACCCACCCACTGGCTTTGTACACTCCCTCATGTACCTGTGCCTCACGTGACCTCCTCCGTCACGCATTCTCCCCCGCTCGCTTCTGCTCGCACACGGCCCCGATGTATGTTCACCCTTTGCCACCTGCTTGCTGTAGGGAAAGCCTTTCTCTCCCTCCAGTGGCGAGGCGATTTCTTGTTGCTAATCCCTTTACGCTCGTTCCAAATAGCTAGAGGTTCCAAATACACGAGGTTCGCTCGCTAATACGTTACAAAATGCGTCTTAGGTAGCTGGTTGCAACCTGAAGTAGATTTATATTCAGCCGACAGTCTAACATGATAAAAAACGTGAAGACATAAACATTAAAATTTAAATTTACTTACATAAAATTGGAGTTTGGATGTCAACACGTAATATATTACATGATAAATATCTTTAAAAAGTAGAAAGTGGAGTCATCCTGGCAGCGAACATGAACATCTACTAAAATAACAGTGGCGTAGCGTGACTCGCACGTTTGGGGATGCTCGACAATAACACACAAAATGTCACTATCAACTACTTCATCTAACAGGCGAATGCAACACAAGGCAGATACACTGAAACTACTTCCACGATCTCGATTGCTTAGTAGCTCGTACTCGTAGACGCTTCACACAAAATCCTCACTGTAGTCAGGACTGCCGATGTCTTGAAAGCAAATTATTCAATGGCTCAGCTTCAATTCTTATACGCGAATGGCAATGAGACCACTTGTTAATTTACACATTGCAGACTAAAATAATATGTAATCTATTTAAGGGATAATTCAATTTCTAGGATATTCATTAAGAAATAGTAGACAGGCACTATTTCTACAGTTTGTGCCCATGACCAAACGGGGACTCCCGAGTGAGAGAGAGAGAATTTACTGGCCTGAAGTGTGCTGCGTTCTCGTGCACAAACGAGTTTCTTTCCGCAGTGGAAGCTAGCGTAAAGCAGTCGCGTTTCCCTGGGCCAGGGATGAAGAGGAGAGAGGGGAACATCGCCATCTGCGCATGCGTCATTACTCGTCGCAATCTCGCGGCAGACGCTAGAAGCATTTTAGCTTCCAAGCAATCACAGGCCAACTTCAACAACCCGCCGAATTCAATCATAGGAAATCAATTTAAAATTAATACAAAACGTGTTTCGCTCAACGGACCACTTGTAAGATTATGAATACAGTGTTTAAGGTTCTTTATTAATATTATGTACGGGGATGTTCAGCATCCCAGCGTCCCCTGACGCTACGCCACTGCAAAATAAGTCTTTCAGCACATCCGTACTGTCGACGAAATAGAGTTAAATCAGTAGAATACATCGAACGTAGATTTCGAGAGGCTTGAATCCTTCGGTAGATTTCAATAATTATTAACAGGGACGCATTCCTCGTCTGCGTGTGATCAATGTCTCTTGGAGGCCGCGTGGCGCACTGTCGGAGGGGCAACTGCGGGATTCAAGTAGACAGCAGGGCGGTGAGCGGCGCGCGACGAACTAGTGGCCAAATGGAGGGACAGAGTAGAGGATGGGGTGGACGATGAGGTTGAGTCCGGTGGATTGATTGATTGGTTGGTGATTAGTGCCAACTTTAAGACCATAAGTGTAGTGCATGTTTTATCGTAGGAGATGACATTGATCCTGCCTCCGGGATGGCGAAATCTGGCGCCGACCTACCCGTCGGCTTGCATGGATTTTCCTCAACCATGGATCTCCCACCAGCGAGGCACCGACTGGTTTCCAGACAAGTGTAGCAGTGTGGTAAATGCGATTAAGGAGAGAGGATAGAACAAGGAAGAGGAAGGAAGATTCACGCGCAATCCGTGATCGTTTTTTGTTACGGTACTGCTTCGGAATTCGCCTGGTGTTAAACGGAGAACCACGGAAAACTACCGATCAGAGCAGCCGGCCGCTAGAATTGTTCTCCAGATAGCGACTGAACTCGACCTAGCTGTCTAGCAAGTGTCAAAAATCCTGGCACCGTCGAGACCCAAACCCGAGGACCTCCTGGTCAGAGGCACTGCAAGTGCTATCAATTGATGTCCTTAGCCACCTTTTTTGGTGGTGCGTAGTAAAATTGTCAACAATAAAGGGGACGGGGAACAAGACCTCGTCACTGGGAATTTGGAACTGGGAATGGACAGCAAACAGGACAGTAAGACACCCAGAGTCAACAGAGCGGGACCAAGGTACCGGGAACAAACCTGCAACAATCTACTCCTACTCGAATTCAGCGACTGGCTGGTAGGAAACTCAGCGGCCGGCTGACCTGATCGAGCCTGTGGGGTCTCTGGTCAATACCAGGCAAATGCCGGAGAAGTACCTGAACAAACGTCAAAAAACCGCGCGCGGTTTTTCTTTTCTCGTCTCCTATTAAATACACACACATTCACACTTAGATGGATTACATTATCAGACATGTCTGGAGACGTCACAGTTTTTGTCCCTGCTGGGCGGTGCTTCGCTGGGGGAGATGTCGGGAGAAGGGAAACTTGCAATCCGACGTTGAAGTCGGAGCCGAACTCGCGTTCCAATGGGGACGGCTGCTCTGATTGGTAGTTTTCCGTGGTTCCCCCGTTCAACACCAGGCGAATGCTGGAGCAGTACCCTAACAAGCGGGCCATGGACCGCGCGCGATCTTTCCTTCCACTTCCTTGTCCTATCCTCACCCTTTACACACACACTTCCACTGACATGCACTACATTACCACACATGCCGGGAGACCGCTCGGAAGCTGAGAGCTTGTCACCAGCTGAGTCTGTGCCCCGCTGGTGGGAGATATATGGTTAGTGGAAAACCCCTCTAGTCGACGGTAGGTCGGCGCCGGATCTCGCCATCCAGCGGGAAAGTTCATCGCCATCTCACGAGGAAACAACACGCACTAACTTACGGGAGTAATGACTTTAGTAGTTGACGCGCCCGGAATCACGAACAATTAATCAATCCATTTGGGATCCACCTCCGGACTGTAACATTCACTCACAGGACTAGAGACCATAATAGATGACCCTAACCCTAAATACTCATCCACCCGGCAAGGGACCGGGATGAAGCGAGCGGGAACAGGTTGAGGGACCGGGAGAAGACGGGAACTTTCCCCCGCCACGGACACAATGGGCCACGCGCCGCCGCCATTGCTGGCGATAGGCCATCGATGGCGGTGGGAAGCGCCGCAGTCTAGCGCCGCATCGCCAGCACCGTTCCATCACTTTCTCCGGCAGCCGCCCCACTTCTCGCCGCGCCCTCCCCTCCCCCCCCTTCCCCCCCACCCTTCCGGCCTCCCCCTCGCGGCGCGGCGCGCATCGCTGCACACGGCCGGGGCTACTGGCACTCTCCGCGCTCTTCAACCGCTTCTGCACTCGATGGAAACGCCTTGTCGTCCACAATGGAGAACATTCACTTTCTATCCCATGGATCGTTTTTGCGGAGTTCATTGCGTTTTGTTACTGTTGCTGCTCTGCTCTGCGTTTCTACTCGACTTATTTAGTGCGTCCTGCTCCCCTTTCGCAAGCGGGAGGGTCATCCGATAAACGTTTTCGATGTATCGTATTTCGTTTTCTTTGCATTACGCTTAGCCAATCCAGAAAATAATGATTTCCAAGAAAGTAAGTTATTTTGCAATATATTTAATTCCCGTAAGCATTTGAAAGTCTATGCAGCGCAGTTCAAACAATATGAAAATAATATTTGCTATATACAGTGGTCCACATAAATATTGAGACACCCGTAAATTTGCGAATATTATGCCGAAACAAGAATAAAGAGAATAATACTTAATGTAAGCTATAATTTGAATAAAGCCGAGTGTGAAGAGAGGGAAAACCTGTAAAATAATTTATTTTAACAATATATTACATCAAAATGAGTAATTTTAATGTGCAAGGACCAAGTTCGACTTCAACAAAAGTATTGGGACATTGAATATCAGGATAATTTGAGTGCAAAATATGGAGTGGAGTGAGCGTGGGAAAACGGTACAACTTTCCGAAACCTTGAAAAGGGCTCAGTTACTTTCTTGGTTGCGTGGGAACCAGAAGGAAGGACAATGGTGCACAGAGGAAAAAATGTTAGCTTTAATATGCGTCAGTTGTTGATATTCTAGCATGAGAAAGGAAACAGCGTCAGAAAAATTGCGAACATGTTTCGAATGAAAAGAACAACAGCGTATAATATTATTAAACGCTACAAAAAAAGAAGAAAGGATTGAATATAAATGTCAAACGGGGCGTCCTAGAACATTTTCTTCCAGAGAAGAAAATAACATTTTGAGAAAAATTTTAAAAAAAAACGTTATATTACGGCGATACAGATTACTGCTGAAGTGGAAACTGAAATTGGAAAACGTGTGCATCCCGAAACTGTTCGGCGTGTTTGCATAGAGCCAATTTCCACAGCAGAATCGCCAGACGAAAACCGCACATCAGTGCAGTTAACATCAAGAAAAGAATAGCGTCCGCGAAATACCACATTCTGAAGGACGAAGACTGGTGGAAACGGGTGATCTTTGCCGACAAGAGCAAATATAACCTGTATGTGTCGGATGGACGAAGTACCGTGTGGCGGAGACCCAATGAGGAGTTCCGAAAGATTAATGTTAAACCGACAGTAAAACACGGCGGTGCAAATGTAATGGTTTGCGGGTGTATGGCAGCCAATGGAGTGGGAGAATTAGTATTTTTGGACAACATTATGTACCAACATGTATTCTTAAACATATTAAAGGAGTCTCTAGAAGAGTGCAGAAAATTTGGGACTTTCTGGGTCATTTCAATTCTACCATAACAATGACCCAAAGCACACTGCCCATCTTGTGAAGCTGTGGCTTCTTTATACTTGTCCCAAAGTGCTCCACCCTCCTCCACAAAGTCCAGACATAAATCCCATTGAACATCCGTGGGCAAAATTAGAAACTGAAATACGCCAGAGCCCTATTATTAACAAAGAACATCTGAAATAACGAATACGGGAGGAGTGAGGGAAGATTTCCTCGGATTATACCTGAAATTTAGTAGAAAGTATGCCAAAATGGTTAAAAGATGTCATTAAAGCTAAAGGTGGGCCCACAAGATATTAGTGTTTTTTATTCAAATTTTAGTTGTAAAAATTACCAGTGTCCCAATAATTTTGTTGAATTGCCACAGGAGCAAATAGTTTTGTAATATGTAAATAGACTTTATTTTTTAGATTTTCTTAGCGTTTTTTAATAGTATCTTTTATGCGATTATTCTTCGTTATTTGGTTTCATCATTTAAGTATTTTATAACATTAATACAATTTTTATTGAAGAAATTATTACAAAACTGCTCCTGTCCCAATATTTTTGTGGGTCACTGTACATAATCGGGTGCATTTTCCTGACATTTTGAAGAACAAACAGTGTTCAAAAGATAAATTTGAAACCGAACGACAGGAGAATTGCATTTCAAAAATAGAAAGAGAAGAGTTTGTGAAAAGGCACCCAGTTGTCGCGTGATGGGGTTTTAAATGAAGGTCAAAAGGTCGAACCAGTTTAGGGACCTCGAATATAAAGGCGAGAACGTCTGCCATCGATTTGCACAGCCATTGCGTAGCCTACCTAGCGTCGCTAATCAAAACAGGTAACCATACCGGAGTTGATGTATTCAGAATTTTGTGATGATTGCGGCGAATTTGAAAATGCGAATTAGAAAATGTCATTGAGATTCCATGTACGCGTAAATCACCCTCAAATTCAAAATATACCTTTCAAATTCGTAGGGCCTTAAGTACGTCAGATTGATCGGGGAATATCAGTTTTGAAGGAAATTCTATAAACGACTGAGGTATTGTCCACGTACGAACAGTACACTACATCGGGTGTCTCATCAACTATGGGATCATCCTCGTAACATCTAATCGGATTACGAAATCGAAGTGCAGGCTTTCATTCAACAATGCGGAATCATGGGGAAAGTATTATGCGGAAGATAGTTTTTAATATTTTAGTTATCGAGAACTTTAAACATAAATAAATAAATAAACAAACAATTAAACTTTTGACATGTGGTGTTGAATTAAATGGACAATATTTCCTTTAGTAGCATTTACAACTGTCACCTTTGGGGAAGGTGGCCTTTGCGACGTCGAGACTTACAAGGGAAGGGGGAAAACAGGGGTGTCAATGATTGATACAAGCACAATTACAGCACTCCATGGTCTTGACAAAATGACACAGGGACAAACGTCAATACTAACGATTAGAATGAGAGAATTTTTCATTGATTAATCAGAACTAAACTTTTCTTCCACTGACTGAAATTCCAAAGCATCCATCATTCAAAGGAACGATATAAAAAATTGCAGCATTAGGAAGATAATAAAAAAGGTCATTTTAGCTCTTACTTTTTTATACCAAGAATCGAGCTCCCTGTCTAATGACTGTAGGAACACGCCAGCATTGCAAAACATTCCAAGTACAAGGGAAGGAAATGAGTGGCTGAAGATGTTCACTATAACTCTTGAGGTACTAATATATCACATCGTAGATAGTAGTTTTTTTATTATAATTTACGGTTACTCAACCGCTCAATAATTACATCGTATACCAAAGAAAAAAAATTTCTGTATACTCTTAAAATGAAAATAATTTTTGTCATTTTAAATTTACAAAAAAAATGTCATATGCTATATAAAATAATAAAATATGAATATAAATTATTTATACATACGCTTTAGGTGTCCTCCATCGTCAGCAAAGCACCTCAACCATGTTTTATTTATCAAACTTTTCTCAATAATGACGGTCCGTTTGTCTGTCTGTCCGTCCGTCTATCCGTCCGTCCGTCTGCCCATCCGTCCACCTGCCTATCCGTCCATCTGCTTATCCGTCCGTCTGCCTATCCGTCCGTCTGCCTATCCGTCCGTCTGCCTATCCGTCCGTCTGCCTATCCGTCCGTCTGCCTATCCGTCCGTCTGCCTATCCGTCCGTCTGTCTATCTGTCCGTCTAGGATTTTTCTCAAAATTCATGTTCCCCGATCTCTCTAAACAAGAGGTCCTGCAAGTTTCTATAGGATATTTTGGTTTTGATGGTTACTTTACATGAAGCCTCAACATTTTTCAAACTTTTCTCAAAAATGGCTACACATTTTTTTATTAAACTTTGTCCTCGAATAGCGTAAGTAACACAAAGGATGGCGCATGTCTCGTTTTAATTGATATCCCCGATTTGTCGAAAATTGCGCAAGTTCAGATATTTTCGATAACAACCTGCAACTTAAATATCGAAGATAAGGCTCTTTCCTTTAATAAAATATGTTCTGCAAAAGCAGATCTTGAAATAAGGTCAGGTTCAAGTATTCGCAAATATGAGTAGTTTTCGCGTAATTTTGCCAGAAATATAGGCAATTTTTAGACAATTATTTTCTCTAGAACAACCTAATCTTTAAATTTTCTTCTCGTATCTATCAAAGATGGATAACAAATGGCGCTATTCCCATTTTCGACATACTCTTCGTATTCTCAAACATTGCAAAACTACAATGTTGAGAATAGATATTTTTGTTTTAAATGATATATGCTCTCAAACTCTAAAATATCAGATTTTTAAAAAAGATCACGTACAATTTTTTAAAAAAGAGTATTTTTTCAATTTTCACAGTTAAAGTGACACTTAAAACAATAGATCAAAAGAAAAGGGACACTTAAAAGATAGGTCTCATTTTCGTTGAAATATCCGAATTTTCGGAAATCGCAAAAGTTAGAAATAAGGTAAGAAACTTTAAGCTTTTGTATCATCACTAGTTTGCAAATGTTAGTCGTTTATTTGCACGGTGAGACACTTGTCTCTTCGGCTACTTCTTCAAAGGGAAACAAAAATTTAGAATACTTTTCCCTACTCCACTGTGAACATCGCGTTATTCAAGGTCAAGTGTGTGTTCAACTGAGTAGCAACTTATTCAATAATACAGGTATTGTCATTAAATTATTTTTTTATGTAAATATATTATTTTCTGTAGTATGTACTCCTGTATTTGTCTTAAACCAATTATAATTTGAAATAACTTTTATTGATATTAAGATGTTGGTAAAAACACAACTTGGAGCGCAAATTTCTAAATGTTTCTACACAAACTGTTCGCAAAAAACGACTCGTCGCAGGGTTACAGGTTTCTTAAGCTGACTCTACGAATACTTACAGAGAGCTGGGCACAATATTGTGCGCAAACTAATTTAGAAGACCTAGTATTCTCAAACATGAACACTCGCTTACTTTAATTTCACTATTACATATTTGCGCAAATAATAGGAGTAATATTTAAAAGCAATTGACTGAGAAGACCAAGAGTAAAATCTTCGAATAAGCGATATCTATTTATGATTAGAGGTCAAAACAGCCATTAGACATTTTACTCGTGCTTTTAAGACTGACGAATTGAAGATAAAATCCAACCAGGTCGCGAAATTTCGAACCTGCTGTAACGCTGGATTTTATAACTCTTGTGATCGTAATTATTATTTACATAATTTTATCAAGCGTAGTATTGCCTAATTTGTCTCCTGACGATCTGTCTATTCCGGTTAAAACAGCAGTGTTCCATTGAAAACAACAACAACCAAAAGAAACATGAAGCGAAGATGATCACATTTTGCCAAAGAACAAATGGTAGGAAATTTCAGATGACGAAATTACTAATCTGCCTGTTGCCACCTTCTTGTTAGGCAACTCCTCATTGACCAATGTTTGGCAGATACACGAAATCACTTTGCGTCAGAGCGTGACTAGTCGAGCACAAGTGCAAGAAGAGTGGCATAACAATCAGGAAGTGACATGTCACATGTGTAACAATGTCACATGTGTAACTTGGTTATGTGAAATTTCCCACACTTTGGCACAATGTGATCATCTTTGCAACCTTTACATGCCCTAAAGGCTCTACATGCCCTACATTTGTTGATTTGTTCGAATTTTTTATTATGACGCTTTTGACCATGAACTCTTTTCATCGACTGACCCATCCAAGCTTTCGTAAGCTCCTGCTCTCAGCAAATTCCGCCTCGTTACACTTCGCAAATTTCCTCTATACGTTGCTGGGAAGGAACCCTCCCTGTCCTCGACTGACAGAGGTAGCCCATCTGTAGCTTTTTTTCTGCCGAGGTCCCCTGTAGACCAGGCATGTCAAGGTCGCGAGCAAGGTGTGTAACTTTTTAGAGTTGTGGGCAATGCGTCCAGAGCAACTGGCGCGAGATTTAAAAGTAAGGGTTGTACAAATGTCTTCGTAGTGACGGTAGCTTACGTCACTGAATACCTGATCCATGTCAGTCTTGTGGAAAAGTTAGTTAACAGTTATTACCCCAAAAGCGATATAAATTCCTATTTCCCTTACTAAAGAAAGAAATATCCATTAAAATGAAATAGATCAGTCATGTTTGAGTAAGTATAGTAATGAAGTATACAAGATTAACAATTATAAAAGTGTGAGGCTAGGGGTACGTGGCCCAAGAAAACGTGAACATGTTGCCTTCTAGGCATAAAAATGATTTGACGTTAAATGAATAAATAATGATGCTTATCACAGGCAATGTGTGGCTGAGCTTGAGACTGCGCCACATGGGGACCAAAGGCTTTCACTGGCTGAGCCGCGCCGCGCCGCGCCGCGCCGGCGCTCGCAAGTGGGTTAACGGTGCGACGCGACGGTCTCGGCGGAGTATCGACGCCCGGAAGGGAACCCGGCCTCTTGGGAGCAACGCCTCCGCGCCAGGCCCACGTCCAGCGCCCGGTGGCCCACGCCGCTGGCCGCGCGCCACGCGCCATTAGCGCCGGCTGGGCCACGGAGCGGACACTACGGCACGCCCGCAACCGTCACGTCGGCGGACAAGGAGCTGTTGGGGGGGGGGTCCCCACGAAATGAAAAAACGCTTCAAGCAAGAGACAGGAAACGAGAAAGAACGGATATGGGTATGAATAAGGAGAGAGAGTGGGGCAGGGAGGGAGAGAGGGGAGGGGAGGGAGAGAGGGGAGGGAGGGGAGGGAGAGAGGGGAGGGAGGGGAGGGAGAGAGGGGAGGGAGGGCGATGGAGATGGAGGGGAGGGAGAGAGGGGAGGGGAGGGGAGGGAGGGAGGGGAGAGAGGGGAGGGAGGGCGATGGAGATGGAGGGGGAGGGAGAGAGGGGAGGGACGGAGAGAGGGGAGGGGAGGGAGGGAGGGGAGAGAGGGGGAGGGAGAGAGGGGAGGGAGGGCGATGGAAATGGAGGGGAGGGAGAGAGGGGAGGGGAGGGGAGGGAGGGAGGGGAGAGAGGGGAGGGAGGGCGATGGAGATGGAGGGGAGGGAGAGAGGGGAGGGACGGAGAGAGGGGAGGGGAGGGAGGGAGGGGAGAGAGGGGAGGGAGAGAGGGGAGGGAGGGGAGGGAGAGAGGGGAGGGAGGGCGATGGAGATGGAGGGGAGGGAGAGAGGGGAGGGGAGGGGAGGGAGGGGAGGGGAGAGAGGGGAGGGAGGGCGATGGAGATGGAGGGGAGGGAGAGAGGGGAGGGACGGAGAGAGGGGAGGGGAGGGAGGGAGGGGAGAGAGGGGAGGGAGGGGAGAGAGGGGAGGGAGGGGAGAGAGAGGGCGAGTGAGATGGAGGGGAGGGAGAGAGGGGGAGGGAGATGGAGAGAAGGGAGAGAGGGGGAGGAAGAGAGGGGAGGGAGAGGGGGTGGGAGAGGGGGTGGGAGAGGGGGTGGGAGAGGGGGTGGGAGTGGGGGTGGGAGTGGGGGTGGGAGTGGGAGAAGGGGGAGGGGAGAGGGAGAGAGAGGGGGAGGGAGATAGGGGGAGAAGGGAGGGGGAGAAAGGGGGAAGAGAGGGGAGGGCGAGAGGGGAGGGAGAGAGGGTAGGGGGAGAGTGGGGAAAGAGGGGAGGGAGAGAGGAGAGGGAGAGGGGAGGAAGAGAGGGGGAGGGAGAGTGAGAGATAACAAAATTATAAGAAAAAATAATCTTGGTCCATAGGATAACAAAATTTTCTAAAAAAGTATACCAATTTTTTAAACTTTTGCCTCAGAAACTTAAAATAATGACACATCTCGTTTTCGTTAAATTCTCTGAATTTCCTTGAGGTAGATTTTATTGCGAAGGTACAAACTTTTTTCAGCGTTAATTGCAATATTCAAGTCACACATTTTCTTTAATGGAATGCTTTTCAAACACAGGTCATTAAATAATGCCGTGTACAACGTTTAAAAAATATGAGTAATTTTCGAGTTAATAAATTGCATGAAATAACGGCAATTTTTAAAACAATAATTTTCTTGAAAAATACTCCATTAAAATTATTAGATTTTTGTCAAATTTTCAAAATGGATTTAGAAAATGAGAATCTACAGAAGAAGCCTTTTTATTTTCTTGCTTTACTACATACACACATAGTTAAGGGAGAGTATTGTAATCCTGCGGCAAAAATCGGCGGTTTTTCGACAGAACTTTGTTGCTAGGCACTGTTTTTCTATTTATTTATTTTCTTTTGGATAGACAAATACAAAGATCAGTGTTTATGGTACACTCTACATTTGTTATGATTGCTTATATCTACTTACAAATAACTTACACTATTCTTAAAATACAACTTACATCACTAATAGGGTGGTAGAGGTATCTTTATATAAATACCTCTACTTTGGGTTGAGATCTGCGAATGTATTGAGAAATATTTGGAAAGGAATTCTTGATGCGGAAAGATTATTCTTGATGCGGGTTCTGTGTACTAGATTTTGGCAGAGTCTTAGAGGGTTTAGGTTGGGTATATTTGGGATGTTTTGGAAGAAGTGGTTTGGATAAAAAATATGTTGTTGGTCATCGGTTCTAGCTGGAATTCTTTATTGAGTTGTGCGTTGGAGATGTGCCAGGGGGCATTCGTGATGGTGCGGAGGAACTGATTTTGAATTACTTGGAATTTTTTGGTATTAGATTTGGCTGCGCTGATCCATACTGGGAATGCATCTAATAGTGGTGGTCGTATGAACATTTTGTATAGCTATCAAGCAATATTGTACAGTAGCTTCACTGATCTATTTATTGTTGGTTTTAGTTGGTGTAATTTAATTTTTGCTTGTATAACTTTATTGTCAATATGGTTTTTCCAATTGAGACAGGTGTCTAAAAAAAGGCCTAGGTATTTTATGGGTTTTGTTATGAAAATGCCATGGTACCGATTCTTGATTCAATTGTAAGGGGATGGAGGGATGAAAGGACTAAGGGAAATATTTTAGCTGCTGTTTTTGACGGGTAGATTTTAATTTTGTTTTTTGCTGCCCAGCCGTCGATTTGGTGTAGGTATAACCGTAGACTGATTTTTATTGTGTTTATGTTGGGACCTGATGAATATATAGCCGTGTCATCTGCAAATTGTGCGGTTTTTACATTATTATATTTCGGTAGGTCGGCTACGTACAAGTTATAAAGAGCGGGAGATAAGGGGGAGCCTTGGGGAAGGCCTGCCTTGACCGCTTTTGGATTAGAGTGATGGTTATCGACTGTAACGGCAAAAGTTCTATTGTTGAGGAAACTGGAAATGATTTGTGTAAGATAATATAGAGTGCCTATTTCTTTTATTTTGTAGTTTAGAGCTTGGTGCCATGTTCAGTCGAAGGCTTGTGAAATGTCAAGAAAGATTGCTATTGTATGATACTGTTTTTGAAATGCCGTATGGATGTTTTCAGTAATTCGAAGTAGTTGGTGATGCGTGGATATTTTTTTCGGTGAATCCCATTTGTTCTATGGGTATGAATTTTCTGTAATGGAAATACATTTTAAAACGTTTTTAATATTATTTTTTCTAGAAGTTTGAATAGCGTGGGAAGCAGACTGATTGGCCGGTAAATCTTGGTTAGGGATGCATTTTATTTGGTTTCTGTATCGGAATAATGATTGCATGTTTCCATACTTGTGGAAAGTAACCTAGTCTGAGGCATGAGTTGAAGATATTAGTCAAATATGCGATGGCTGTTTGGGGAAGGTTTTTAATATTAAATTATTAATTTTGTCATGTCCAGAGACTTTCTTGACAGGTAGTGATTTGATGATTTTATTTATTTGATTAGGTGATGTGTAGTCTATTTTTTGATGTGGCCCATATGTCTGTTCGTTTATTTTTTGTTTATTTAGAGATGATTAGGGTGAAGTTTAGTATTATTTAGGATACATGTGGATGCAAATTAATTTGCTAGCTTGAAATTCTTTATTAAGGCTGTCACATAGATTTATATAAAAGTTCAAAAAGATCCAAAAAGATTTCGGACAGTCATATTTATAACATTAAAAACTTTATTTATGGCAACGTTTCGAATGGTTGATGCACATTCATCTTCAGGTCAATACAGATAGGAATGTGCATCAACCATTCGAAACGTTGCCATAAATAAAGTTTTTAATGTTATAAATATGGCTGTCCGAAATCTTTTTGGATCTTTTTGAACTTTTATATTAATTTGCTAGCTCTTCGGCTTTCTGAGCAGGCGTAAACACTTTTCCTGTGGGAGTGTCTTGTGAAGGGATGGTATTCTTTTTTTCTTAATATATTTTTTTCTCAATTGCCAAATGGGTTTATTGCTAGTGTTTAGTGATTGAAGTAGTTTTTGAAATTTCTGATTGTTTAAGTTTTTGATTGATTTACGTACAATATTTATTAGTATGTTAAGTTCTGATTTTAGCCCTGGTGTTCTTCATTGTGACCTTAGTCTGCGGGTTTTGTTTTTGATTGTATTAGTTTCACTATTTCTGGGGGAAGTTTGTATAGTTGATCATTGTTGGTACTCTTTGGTTTTAATTCTGCCTCTTTAGTTGTAGTGTGTATTATGGTGGTTAGTTGGTTGATTGACTGCTCTATTTCTAGTGAGTTGAAGAGGAGTTTGAATTTAGGTATTGTTGAACTGGTTATCGTTTAGAATTTTTTCCAGTCAATTTTTAATTTGGTACTCGGGAGTGCGGCGGGGGTATTTGTTGTGTGGTTATTAAGACTGGAATGTGATCCGAATCTCGTTCGAAAGTGGTAGAGTGTAATTTTATTTTTGTGTTAGTGATTCCGATATCGAGGATATCGAGATTTCTTTAGTATTGTCGCGAAGCGATGCGTGACTCCCCACCACTCCGTTAATGGAGAGGCGAACTGCGAAGAAACGATTTTATTGTAACAGATCTGACAGGGTCGCACAGCAGAGCTCACACTACCCCTCGCCACCACTGTCGGACGAAGAATGCCAGGCACCGGTAAAGAAAAAATGGATAAATCTTTCTATGTAGTAAATATAGTATCTTTAATATATAGTATCGTATATAGTATCGTAAATATAGTATCGTAAATGGAGTAATCTTTCTATGTAGTAAGTATAAATATTCTATGTAGTAAATTACTGTTTCTAAAACGTATTGTACACAGAATCCACGTTTGTGGCTCCTTGATAACGAAAAATTAATTGACGGGAAAACGTTTGTTCATCCGTCTGTATTCAACGCTACAAACTAAATTGTTTAGATCAGGCCTGCACAGAATTTTACTCTTTCACTAACCTTACGAGACGCGCGCGAGCAACTCAGGTGCGAATGCAACAATCGATGAAGAGTGGGGATGAGACTCATTCTAGGAGTGGGTACCATGAATTAGAATGCGCAATTCCAACCATAGCGCGTAAATTAAAAGAGCAATCGGCGAGAACATGATGGTCACATACAGTTCGAGTAATATTGCTTTTTGTATTATATTGGAAATGTTTGTTGACCATATATGACAGGGTGAACAATGAAACCACAACGAATTATACACATTTGATTTGGACACCAAGTATAACAATTTGCAGTGTGATGCTTATATTTTAATTCGCTTTGATATGATGTAATCACTAATTTATTGTTCTGCTAAACACAAAATCATGATAGTGAAGTGTTTTTGTTTAGTGATGACAGCAATAAACTTTTTTTTCATTAACTATGTTCAATTGAATAAGATGATTTGAACAAAGATGAAACATATTATTCTTCAAAATAAAAAGAAACATGATTATTTTCCGCTCCAATTTCTGTCGAGTGCGTTATATATTTCTAATATCAAATCAACGAACACTATTTATTCATCGTTTACATTGTATAAAATATTAAGCCTTTTGCATTCTATTTAACAAGACCCAGGATGGTCTCAAGATTGTCCGTAACTTATCGTCAGAGAGGTTTGCTCAGAGGTTTATTCAGTTTCATAATGGGGGCAAATGGTCGCAAATATATGTGCTGCTAAACATTACCCTTCTTGGAATTGCCTAAAGTTGTAATAAAGGTCACTGCGTTTTAAAAAATTGCTTACGTTATGATGAGCATCAACTAAATAATTATATATATATTATATATATATAGATATATATATAGTATATACGGTAGTGGATACAAAGTTGGATACACAGAAGAGCACGGAAGAACGTAGACAGTGAATTATGTAGCTTGAAATACGGGACATAATACGGGAAATAATGTGAGAAAGTCTGTCCATATGTAGCACCACTAATTTTTTACACAACGACACATCGTTTATAACGAAATTTCATTGCAATGGTCGATCATTAGGGGGAAAAGTCCTGCCTAAATAGCATTTTTGGCAAAATGTCGCCAACGAGTTTTTGCATCACTTTCTCACGGGTAAACTCCGTACGAACTAGTAAATGTGATAGAAAAATGTTTGCTGCCGTGAAGTAGACACTATTTTGTAAATGCAAACGTAGTGCTGTACTCAAAATAACTAACCCTCATACCTCCGCATCTAGGAAAATTGTAATTAAAGAAAACATACGCAGATAGTTAATCTACATTTACAGTCCAGAAGCACAGCAAAGACCATCTAAGACCCTCTAGTTCAACGGGTCAAGGGAACTGGGCGAAAAAAGTGATGGAGATAGGTGTCATTGATCCGGAAGCTGAGGGGCAACTCTTGTTAGGAAAATATTAAAGTTAATATTATTGTTATTATTAAATTTAATATATTGTCATTTTTGAAGTTCAGTATACGGAATAGAGTAGAATCTAAATAAGTAATTTAAATAAACTAAGCTCGAGCTATCATCTGTTGTTTTGGGATTGCGCTATTTCTGGTAGTCCTAGCGGTCACCTTTACCAGTGTACAATTATATTGTCTGTGCGATATATGTTTAAATAAATAAGAGTAATAAATAACCCTTAAAGTTTATAATTCCTCCTTGAGATGCTCTTGACCAACAGATTAATTTTCCAAAAGAATTGTCAAGCGCTATCTTCAGAACATATGCAAATAACCTAACCAAAACACGATGTTTTTATAAATGTCAGAAATTATTTTGGGGTATACGTATTTTCTTCGACGACAATTAAATTTGATAAGCTTGCGCCGAGCATTCTTCAGTGGGAAGAAAGGCCGGCCTCTTGGGCGAATCGAAGGCGGCCCCGCCGCAACGCAGCCATCGAGTATATACTTGCAGTAGGTTATCGACTGGCAGCGGCGGCGGCGGCGGCGGCGGCGGCGGCGGCGGCGGCGGCGAGGCGCGCCCACAAGAGCCCGGGGGCGCGGCAGCTCGCGCCTGCTGACGGCGCTCCAAAAGGGGAGGGGGGCGAACGACCGGAGGCGTTCCGCCTATCAGCCACGATGACAGTCAGCATACAAGAAAAACTCGCCGAGAAATCACTAAATCAAATTCATGTTGATTCTGTTAAACCTGCCTTCTCAATTTTTTACTACAAAGGAGATAAAACAAATTTTCTTTTACACACACGTTGACCGTCCAATCATACCTGCGATTTTTTGGACCTCAGCAATATACGTAAGTCACTCGATAAATAATGCAAATGAATTAAAAAAAAACATTTTCTTTTCTATGCCTTTGCTCTTTACAGATTTCATAGAATCCCTCTTGCTTGAGTTGAAATTCAGTTCAAAGTGTTTCCGCAAGTGTTGCTCTCGTAATACTCGTTTAAGATGGATGCTGCATTAGATGTTCGTCGGAAGCAACGTGTTGTAATAGAATTCCTATGCTGTGAGGGTGAAACAGTGACAAACATTCACTAGAGGTTAAAAAGTGTTTATGAAGATGATGCTGTTGATCGCAGACGGCAAGCTTCCAGACTATCTGGTGTGTTAGGGCAAGCGAATCCTCAGCTCTCCTCCGCAGAGTATCCAAATATGCGTTTCAAACTCACAGAGCCTCGATATCGTTTAAATCAATAAAATATTAGCACTTTGAAGAAAAGCGTCTAAACCAGGCCTGCATAACGTCTGCTTCCTTGTTCAATCTTTCTGCTTCTGCGCGGGCATTCTGCACTTACGAGCTGACCGTCTGCCCGCACTCTTCACATTCTCCGGACAATGTGCAGCACAATCACAATCTAATTTTCGCTGACAACGTGTCACCTTGTAGAATTGTCATGAATAGAGATGTAAGAGAAGCGTGCGCAGAATGTTGAAAACGCTGCCCCTACAACAATCAACAAAATTCAAATATTCCAAAATAAGGTCCTCAGAACAGCAGTTAACGCCAATTGGTATATAAGCAATGCAAATCTCCACAAAGACCTAGCCACAGAACCCGTTCTAACATATATCACTAAACTTCCTCATACATTCTTTCAAAATCTACCCTCAGTTACCGGTGCATCTCATAACAATTTAGGTAAAGAGCATCCCGTAGAACCTCGTCTACGTAACCGACTCCCCATTCGCATCTTCCTCCATAATCTGGCTGATATCAGGTAATGTAATATATACTCCTCCCATTAGTATACAAGAATATGTATTCCTCCACTTAAGAATTCACACTGATTCATTCTAATGTTTAAAGGGAGGTCGCCGTAGCTACCCCCTTCGCATATTTTTCGAATGAAGATACTCTCTCCTAACAACTGAAAAGCCGTATGGCTGAGCGTTTTATAATTACCTCATTCTGCAATAAAAATAAAAAATAAGAATGTTGAAAGAACTGCAGTTGAAAATGGTTTGTGCCAGGTGGGTTCCAGGAGATGATGGCTTGACTCAATGACCCTAGTGAGGGCGGCTGAACAGTAACTCAGACGTGCTCAAACGTCTAAAAGTTTTTGAAGTTTTGCAATTTTCGAAAAATCAGGGATTTCCACGAAAATGAGATCTGAAATCCTTTTTAAGCGTCCTTTTACGCGATCCCAATACTGATAGACAGACAGAACGATAGACGGAATGGCAGAAAGAGGTTTTGTCGTCAATCGATTTTTCATTATCAGTACCCCACAAAACGTTGATTCATACTACTCAACGTGTAAGGGCAAGTAATTTACTACATATAGGAAGAAGATTTATCCATTATTTTCAATTTCAGAGGACCACAATATAAGTTTTAATGGCAAAAAATCGTAACTTTCTGCCGCAGTAGTACAATACTTTCTCTTTACTACGTAAGTACGTGATACGGCGAATATGTAAACATGTTATTTATTGCTAGATATGCAAATAACTCAAAAGTATAAAAATTGGAGTTGGTGAGTTTCACTTTTTTATTATGTTTGAAGGCTTGGCAACTAAGGCCTTTAGCCTTTTTACTGTTTATAATAAAATGTCACATACACAAGTACAATTTATACTTACAATTCAAATTTTATGAAACAGATTTGCTTCTTTCAGTAATTTTAACGTCCTGCCAGTCGCCGTTGTGTCCGTTCCTAGTTTCACTAATATACGTACCATTTACTCTGTAGAGGGCGAAGGTTCTCGGTGTTTTGTTGCTTTTATTAAGTGTGAGAGAGCACCTCTGTGACAAGAGTCGTGGGTTCGAATATGACCATGTGCATGATTTTGTCTTCCTCTATACTCGCATTATGGAAAAAGAGAACACTTTATATAAAATGTTTTAATATAATAATTTATTTTTCTTTAAGACAAAATACTTACTAGCGACAAAATAAATAGGTCAATAGTCCTCACTTTCACTATCACTCAATAGGCCTACATCATTATCATTAGTCTTTTCTACTTTTATACCAGAAACATTTGGTGGATGATGAAATCTACTTCAACACTTAAAACCTAGCTTTGTTTAGAACATTGCAACAAACGCTTTGTACTTTTAAGTATGTCATTAAACAAGGTTTTTCTTTTGGCATCCTGCTCGAAATATAAACACCGCAGCGCAGTATTAACTCTATAGGCTTGCATTACAGTATTAATACTACAGAGCACAGAATATACGACCAGAATATTGACCATCATTCCACATGTACAATATTTTGTACTATCTGTTGGCAGCACCCTAGCATTTAAATGGAGAAAATGATGCAAAAGGATGGAGAAAAGAAAAATTAATGCGGATGTAGTTGATCTATGGATGTTGGCGGTTGTCACGTAAACGTGATAGTTGAAGATAAATGTCATTTATTTATACAACAATGAAATGTAATGATATCGGGGACTCGAAAAAGTTTAAACAAGCGCAGAATTCTTCGTACATCATACGTTCAGGTTGTATTTAAAAAGTGTATCCCCTTTCCAATAATAGATTAGATTTATTATTAATTCTGCAATTAAGTATCATTACTTGGTGGCAGAATATCTTAACATAACATACATTAAGCTTACATTGGCTAACAATAAATTACAGGAGAGTAGTTAATTAAATAATAATAATAATAATTAAGAATAATAGTACATAATTTCACAGCGCAGGCCTTACTACAATTCATTTTACCCCACTTCACTTCACTTCATTGCACTTCACAACACATAACTGTGAGTCATTTCTTTCGCATTTCTATCCCTCCACTACACACTGCACTGCACTACACGAATAGAAATATAATAATAATAATAATAATAATAATAATAATAAAAATAGTAATGACACTACTTCTACAACTACTACCAATAAAGTTAAAACAAATTACTTAATAGGAAATACTACTAATTTAACAGTAGAAACGTAACAATAATAAAATGACCTTAAATATAGATAAATGTAGGAATCGCAGGCTTACGATTCCCAGAAAAGGTACAACACGAATTGTCGTAACGAACGTGTATTAATCAAAGATACAAAATGCACACCCACTTCAATACATTAATACATCGGACTATAATTTTGTTTCTCTATGGCAAACAAGCTTCTGCCTCTTCCACCACGCGGTGCCGTCGTAGCCAAACACCGCGCTAGTCAAACATAAATAGCTAGGGATCGCACATAAATAGCTAGGGAACTAATTTATTACGTAACGTAATAAACGTACAATCATACAACGACCTAACGACGTAACGTAACGACGTAACAATAATACAACGACCTAAGTTAACGTAACAATAATACAATGACCTAAAATATAGATAAATAGCTAGGGAACTAATTTTTTTTAATTTTTCTCAAGTTTTGAGGAAAGGGTTCAAAGATTGTCGCAGGCAAACTGTTCCAGTTTCTTATAGTTCTGTTTGTGAATGAAATTTCCTAAGTCCGTTTTCTGCATTCTTGTCTTAATTTTGTGCTCGTGATCCGCTCTACCGACGTATGTAGGTTTTCCTAGACGACGATTAATTTCAGCCGAAGCATGATAGCCTGTATTTGCTTTGTACATAGCACAGAGTCGCAACTTAATAATAAATAAATAAATAAAATTAATAATAAAAGAGGACATTTCGTCCTTTCTTGTAAGTTGTACCGGACAGTTTTTTCTTATTTCAAAAAGAGGGCATGTCTGGGGAAAAGAGGACGTGTGCAAACCCTGTGTGTTCCTCACGTGTGTTGCATTGCAAAGGACTTCGCGTTCTATTCTCCCCACATCTGATACGTTATTAACTCAAGTTCTAGGGTAAAATAAGGACTCAAGATTTATGGTTTTCAATATTAATACATACATGCAAGCAATCTCTTTAGCCGTTGTTTCCTTCACTGCAACTTCATATCGCTGAATGTTTCTTTTGTCCTTTTTTCAATGCATAAAGACTTCCTGCTTTTGTGCAGAATTATTAGTTACATAATACAGAATAGTCTCCCAGCGATTATGTGACTGATTTGGCAAGAACATTATCTCTTCTCCTGCTTTGAAAGACCTAATTATTTACGCGAAGAATGTAAAAATCATTCCAACAGCATCACAAGATTGTATTGACTACTTTTCTGATATATGTTAAAAAAAAGTAAAGATTGAGAGTAAAGTAACCTTCCAAATTATGGAAAAGTAATATTTTGCGGTAGAGACTTCAGGCAAGTATTCTTTAGGAAAGCCGAAGCCATTGTATTCCGAAATCATGTATTCAAGTAGTAAGATTTTGAATTTTTCTTATAATTTTCATTTCATAGAAAATGTACATTCATTTTTATATGTTATTACGAGAGTTAGTAAATGGAACACAAATCTAATCCGAGCGTGAATGCTATTAACATTGCCAACGAATGTGCAAAGCATTAATATGGATCTGACAGTTGTGTCGTCTACAGAGAGCAGTCTTATAAATAGATTTAATTCATTTTCGTTATAATTCCTTAAAATATTGTTATTAGAATTTAAGTCTCTACATTTGAGTTGTTTGTACTGCTGCAGCTACTACTCGTGGATTTATACGTATTTCTCATTCTAAATTAAACGCTTCTGTTTCAAACTTGGCCTAATTCTAATCAAATGTTTAGTACCTGTGGAGGTTTCTCGTGAATACTTGCCTAATCTAAACTTACACTATTAAGTTCCGGAAAGCATTTTTTCAGTGAACCGCTTGGCTACGAGATCTGTATCAGAGTACAATACAGCACAGTATTGTTCCAAAAAGTAAATACAACTTTTACAACTCACATCGAAGCATGAAGCCCGTATACCCATATTGCTACATTTTTTAAGCTTCATTTAGCGCAAGCACGTCAAATCACGCCCGCACGAGCTACTTGCCCGCCTGAGGAGCCCGGCGTTTGTACGGGCACGGGCAATTTCCCCTGACTCCGCACTCATTTCCCCTTAAAATACAGAAAATGGGTGTACATGCGTAAGTTGAAGCGGGGCGAGACGGTGAACAGTGGCTTCATACAAAATATGTTTACCAGATTTTTTCTACCAAATAACCGAGAATTGTATTATGTTTATATTCTTCACTACTTTTTACTATTTGATGTTTTTTTTCTTACTAAATTCTCCCCTATATAAACATCTTTCCGAAGTGACAGAAATATGTTTGAATGGTAAATTCTTTCCTTGTTTTCGTTTTGTGTTGTATTTAGAGTTCTGCATGAGACGATTTTGCTCGAGCATCGCGGCTGTTTGCAGTAAATCCGCTAGACGTCAGGCGAGTAAGAGAGAGTTTTGCTCGGGCGCGATCCACCGAGCGAAATTCGCTCGGCCTTCATAGCCGAGCATCCGAAGCTCAGTACAAAGGGAACGACTCGGGCTAGTCTTGCGTAGAAAGGCAACGGTCAGTAGGCCACAATGAGGCGATGTGTATGTATGAAATAAAATAAGGACGATGGCTGTATATGCTAAAATAAGTAGATGTGGGCATGAAAAAAAGACAATTTATGCTGATGCATAGAAATATAATGCTTCAAATAATAATAATAATAATAATAATAATAATAATAATAATAAGTACACTGATTAAACCATTAAAACAGGAATACACCATTTCTAATGGGTTTTTGTTTTATCATTCAGGATAAAGTATAATGACATGCTGCTGCTCAAACGAAAGGATAAAAATATCTTTCTGGTATCACCTAATTATTAGAAACGTTTCTAAAGTAAATTAATATAATACATTATTCAACAAATTTGTATAAGTTAATTGCAGTTCGAACCTTAAAATTCCGTTACATTGCAAAATGTGTTAAGTTCAGTTTACGGAGGTAAATAATAATAATATTACATTTTTTTCAAAACCAACTTTACTTTTCACCGTTACTTGTTTTTCAATAATTTAAAAACAAAAACGTGTCGCCCATTACAAGTTTGCAAAAACATCTGAAAATATTTTTCGTGTTTTCCTGCGGAAGAAAGATGTTAATTTATAAGCAAACTTCTCAAATCTGAAGAAATTCTTGGGATTTCACAAACAATGTGTTATGCCTCTTCCTCTTATCCTTATTCTTTTTAGATTTCTTCTCTTTCTTTTTATATTTCTTCTTTGTGTTAGGGCGCCATGTGAAGGTGAATGTAAGCTTTCATAATCCTCTTCATTTGCTTTTGAAGCCACGGCACACTGTAAACGGGACCCATTGCATTGCGCTCCCGGACCCTCCCCTATTCGGCCTTGCGAAGGCCGAGGTTCCAATACCTGGAAATCGCCGTCGCCGGCCGCCGCCGCGGGCCCGTAAACCCGTCCTCCGCGAGCGAGGGCAGGACGCTCGAGGGTACCGTACTCGAGGCTGAAAAGCTCGAGCGACTACGAGTGAGCGAATGGCGCGCCTTGCAGGTCTCTAGTTGTATTATTAAATCATTCAGTTATTTATTATATTTAGCAATAACGTGAAATAAATGAACAAGTCTCTATACGTTAACAATTCTCACGGACAGACAGCGCTTTTAACAGACAAGGAAATTTGTCGGTTAAACATTCTATCCTGAACGTAGAAAGTTCATGCTTTTAGTATACCACTCTTAAGTAAACAGGATTACAAAATCAAAATACTTTTGATAAATTTATTTCCATTTTACTCTCAATTGAGAATTTGAAATCGATTGCTGTGCATTTTATTTTAATGGATAGTTCTTTGCTTTAAAGAGAAAATGGGAATTAATATACCTAAATTTGGTGCAATAACTGTCAACTGACATCTCGTAGACTGTCATACCAGTCATCCAGTGATGTTCCGCCATTCTGAAGAAATTTGGACAACCCTTTCTTTTAAATGTTGCGCCAATTTCTCTGGAGGCAGTGCCCGCAAGCTCTAGTTAGCTTGTTGCCTGGTCTGTTCACACGCAATCGTAACCTTGAAAATTAAGTGGTGTATTGTTTGAGAAATCCCCGTAGTTATCCTCTGATACTGATTCATTGTGATTGAGTTGTAGGGAAAGTCCAGTTCCTCGAAACTTGTCACAATTATTTTCATGTATCCTTTCATGATAAGACAGAAGGCTCCGTGGAAACCACCGCAAAATTTCTGCATTACTTTCCCTGTAATATTGGTGTATGTGTACTAATCGCATATCTTAAAGCGAAAGTGAATAAAATTATTTCATTAAAATGCACTTATTTGTAGACAATCAAAGAATGTAGAAACACTGAATTCTATAGACTAATTTTATGAGGTAAAAATAGTTCATACTCAGATTTTTGGAAAAGTGGGTAAATCCTTCATCCTTCCTTAGGAAGTTGCTTACGTGATCCATATGAGTCTACCGGTGTTCCTAGATGGATGCGTACCACGTTTTGAGAACAAGATATGGAGTAGGAATCAATTTTAAAACCACAGACAAATTAGTCGAGAAATTCCGCGGATATTTTCTCTAACCTTACCTTTGACGATTACTTAGTTTCTTAGATGACCTGATGTCGAGCAAGTGTGTTAATAATTTCCTTTCGTTTCACACACAATTGTGGAAAGTGATTCTCGTTTACATTGGTGACAATTTTGTTTTTAATAATATTGGATATACAGGTGTCCCACCAACTATGGACCCCCCTCATAACGTTTTAAACGGTTCAGGATATCGAAATGCAGTTTTCACTGAATAATGCGGAATCGTGGGGCAAGTAACATGCCTTAGAGAAATTGTCTATAACATTTTAGTTTTCGAGAAATTTAATCATCTTTGATTTTTAAATAGAACGATATATTTTTCTCACCAGCAATCAATAGATCATTGAAAGAGAAATAAAATGATGTATCATATGTTAGTATTTTGATAGTAAGTTGAGTATAAAATTAGACTTTCTGATACGTGATTTTGAATTAAACGGACAATATTTCGTGCAGCAGCCCCTGCAACTCTCGCCTTCAGGGGAAAAAGGCCTTCGCGGCGGCAAGACTGTTGCGTAGAGAGAGGAGACAGAGGGTGGCAATGGGGGATAAGAGGCCTAACTACAGTAATCCAATGTCTTGACACAAAGGTCACACTAAGAAACACCAATTTTAACGATCAGAATGAAATTTTTTCCATTCATTTATCTGCATTCCACTTGTCTTCTTTAATAATAAATATCATTTTCAAACTTGTCAAGAATCCAATCACCGTCTCTTCGTTAGTAAATTTCATTTTTAATTAAGATGATCATTCGTTGACTTCGCAACCATACCTCTACTGCTGTTCATAAATGGAAAGGAAAACAGTACACTTCCATTTTCTGCCGTGGATTTTCAAGTTTGAGGCAGCACGTGACGTTATGAAGTAAGAAACTCTCCAATCAGTATTAGCAGTCGTGACTGCAGATGTGCATTTGTGTTAAGTTTAGTAAATTTACACGGACAGTCTGTCAAGAATGTTTCAAAATTTGTATTGCTTTGTTCTTTTGGTAGTGTTTAAAAAAGGTGTTTATTGAGAGTATATAACAAGAAAAAATGTCTACCTATCTATTATTTGATGAATTAATCAAGATATTACAATAAAAATCTTTAAGCATTCATTCCCTTCCCATGTTTTAAAATGACAGCTTGTTTCTGCCATAACACACTTAGCTCGGTTCTCGATTTTTGTAAGTTTGAAAAGGACTTTTATTATTATCGAACTTCCGCTACAAATTATTTTGTTCTTTTCGATGATCGTTGCTTTGGAATTTCAGTAGAAGAAAAGTTCAGTTCAGATGAACAAATGGGAAAAAGTCTCTCATTCTGATCGTTAATATTGATGTTTGTTCATATGATCTTCGTGTCAAGACCATGAATTGCTGTAGTTACGCCCCTATCCTTCACGGTCACCCCTCTCACACTCCATGTTTCTCCACGAAACAGTCTCGACGCCAAGAAGGCCACTTTCCACCAAGGGCGACTGTTGCAAGGGCTGCAACAGGAAAGGACCGTTTACTTAAAAATCACTTATAAGAAAGTCTAATTTTATACTCAAATTACTACCAAAATACTAGCATACGATACATCTTTTTATTCCTCTTTTCATGGTCTATCCATTTATTTATTTATTTACGTCAAAAAAAACAGTTAAAAACTGCGTATGACGAGCTATGGGGAGAAGTGAATTGTGTGCACGTTGTCATAATTCTGTGGTCTCTATCCTAATCCATATTTTAGTCGAATTTTGAATACAGAAAAGAGAGGTTTTTTTCGAGTTTTGTTGACAAAATATTCGCTCCTATATAATACAATATATTTTCAAAGGTAAATTAGCTATAAATTCCTGCCCTGAACCCTCATGTTCTTCATGAAAGAATAATACTTTTTGCCGCGATAATATGAAAAACGATAATTTGAATAACTATATTTCCCACTGAAATTCAGAAGACGTGCACAAATAATGAAGTTACATTTATGTCCAGAAGCAAAACAAGGGACCATCTCAGCATTTGCTCAAGGATCAGGGAAAGTGGACGAAAAACCTGATCGAGATGGGGGCCATCAACCCAGAAACTGTGGTACAATACTTGTTACAGGTTCTTTAGAATTATACAGTCCAAATGATAAATAATTACATTAACTATCATTGTTAAAATTAATTCTACTTTCCTTTTTGATGCTCGGTATAGTCTCGAATTGTATAGAAACAGTTATGTAGCAGAAAAGATTTTACTTGGGACTTAAACTTTTCTATTGAATTTAATCGTTTAATGTCTTCTGGCAAAGTGTTGTAGAGTAATGTACATGAATTGTATGTGAATTTTTTGTAGTGAGCTGTTGATACTGCCACTTGGTGAATATGATTACTACGTCGTGTGTTATACTTATAGACATCGGCGTTTGCTGAAAATATATTCCCGCCCTTAAGTAAGTCATTTTTGACAAAAACTACTGATTCGTAAATCAGCAGGCAAGGTAATGGTAAAATTCCTAGATTAATAAAGAGTGACTTACAAGAATCACGTGGGTTGGATTTGCTTATTATTCGTACAATTCTTTTTTGTAATCTGAAAGTCTGTGAGCTATAAGATGTGTTTCCCCAAAATATTATGCCATATCTCAGGCGGGAGTGAACATTGGCAAAATATACACAACGAGCTGTATGAAGGCTGACGGAATTTGAGAGAATTCTGAACGTGTAGCATAATGAACTTAATTTTGTGTTCAATTCATTGGTGGTGATAGAAACATATAGTTATATTTAAAAAATCAAAGATGATTAAATTCCTCTAAAACTAAAAATATTATAGACAATTTCTGTACGGCATGTTACCTGCCCCACGATTCCGCTTTGTTATGCGAAAACTGCATTTCGATATCCTGAACCGATTAGAAGTGATGGGGGTGGTTCATAGTTGGTGGGACACCCTGTATAAGACAAACTCTAAATAATTTTTCACTTCCTCAAAGCACAAAAAAAGTTAATTTCATCTTTTCCTCATCTTTCCTTCCTTCCTTCCTTCCTCATCACCGTTGTGGAAAGTGATTCTTGTTCACATTGGTGACAATTGTGTATTAAGAATATTGGATACATAAGACAAACTCCAAACAATTATCCACTTCCTCAAAGCACAAAAAAGGTCCATTTCATCTTTCCTTGTTTACTCTTCAACTTGATCGCTGGAGGAAGTTTCATGTTTACCCCTCGTCAGCGCGGCGGTGTCGTTGTGTAAGCCGTCGGCCAACGAGGCGATCGCGATGCGCCGGTGCATTTGTCACGTCCACGTGCAATAGTCGCGAAAGACAGCGGCAAAAACGAGATCGGCCGATGGCGATGACGTCTGGCGTCTTACGGCGAGCGTCAAGAGGCGGCGTGGAGCGGGGCGGCGCGTGGCGGCGCGTGGCGGCGCGGGGCGGCGCGGGGCGGGGCGGGGCGATAAGGCTGACGAATTGCCCGATGCAGAACGATGCTTACAGCAGCGAGCGGTTCGGACACCCGTCGATTTTCCCGAAGCTGTCTGAAGCTGGTTGAGCCATTCCAGCAGAACACAACGAAATGTATACCAGTACTAATAATTAACTTGGCTATTATCCTGTATTCAAATTTTGTACCTGACTCGTTTTTGGAAAAACAGGGGTTAGTTTTCTTTAGATAGAATCTGGCAAACCCGTCAACACAGGAAAGAAAACTCTGAATGCCAAATAATTACAAACTGAAACAGTACAGTATTAAATAAAATGAATTACCTTCTCCAACACAAGGTAGAAAAATAGTAAAAGGGGCCCAACATATCATGAGCACGGTGCCCACTATCGTCCAGCTAGGATATTTTTTTACTAGTGCAAAAACAAAACACAAAAATTAACGAAAAAACTCATTAGTAGTCCGAAAAATATGGCATACGTGTGTGGGCATCCATTTACCGATAGTTATTATCAAATTGAGGAAAAAAAACAAATCTATTTAATTCACATAACTGCTTTGTAAAAATGTATTCCCAATTGACACCAGATATTCCCAATTAGCCTGTTCAAATGGTGCTCAAAAGTGGAAAACAGCAAACAGTTTTGGTGTAGTTTTGTTATTGGTTCCTAAATTGTTTGGGCCGCTAAACATGAACATCAGATTTGCTAGCAAGAAGGTTGCCAGAACATACGGGTTTTAAACAGAAGATATGTAAAAATTACGCTTTTCCTATTTTAATATAAAAACATACATTTTTCATTGATTTCACAGCCAAGATCGCATTTATTTTTCACTTTTTCTACTTACTTGGTAAAAAAGGAAGGATATTGTAAGCGTGGGACGAAAATCGGAGATTTATGGACGGAAACCTCCATTACATTACCGTAGACCTGGTAATGGAAAAGTGGTACCTATTTGTAGTAAATTACGTCCTCTAATACGTTGTGAAACCATAACATGTTCCACAAAACAGATTCTGGTCCCACAATCCAGAATCTGTTTTGTGGGACCTTAATACCGAACACCTTAGTGGCGATTCAACAGCGCACACTTTCGCACATTGTTTTTAACTTTTGCAATTTTGCAAAATTCTGACAATTCAACGAAATGAAACCTCTGCTATTTCTAAAGAAAAAATTTAAAGAAAAGAATTACACAAGTTTTTGAGAATTTTTATTGCATTAAATTAAAGAAGAAATTACGCGTAGAAGTCTTGTTTTTTCAAAACATTCTACGTGACCTTTTTTAAAGATTTGATTTTCATGATTTCTATGATATGATAACGCGAAAATTACTCATTTTTTGAAAAACTGTGCTTCACTTTATTGCAAGATCAGTCTTTTAACAAGATTTCATTGAGGAATTAGTATTACCTACTACCTTTACATCAATAAGGATAGATTTAACAATATTAACCAAATTTGATTTAAACATTAATAACAGCACATTATCATAATACAGTAATCTCTCGACATCCGCGAATTCGCTATTCGCGAGTTCCAAACATTCGCGATTAGAGAAATGCTACCACTTTTAACATTCGTGACTTCAACATTCGCGAATGCGTCTTTTAGTCGTAAATTTGTTTTAAGTGAGCACATTTTATTTCCTTTATCAGCGTCATCTCGAAACCGAACATACCAGACAGATTTCAAAGTATTACGTTTTGCAAAAATCTCAAATTTGGAATGTCAATTCACATTAATAGGAAAACATAATTGCAAAATATTTCGATTCAGTTGCGTCAAGTCAAAGCTAAGGGGTTTGGCCACAGGAACAGAAAAGCCATTCAGGATCTGTGCATCTTTCATTGTAATTATTTCAGTGAAGAGTAGCATCGGGAAATAATCAGCGAAAAAAATCCTCCTCGAACGTAATGAGTAATGAGGAACTAACGGAAGCGAAACTGTGTCCTGGAGCAACTTCAATGTCAGAACAGTTAATGGCGTTCTAAAACTTCAAGAAACTCTGGTGCAAAGGGCATTTTAACATGATCTGAACATGGAAATTACTTCGAAATTTAAGAGAGAGATAGAAGCAACATTTCCACATTTGGACATAAGAATATGGATAGTGATGAAACAAAACAATAACCAACTCCCATATCCAATCACTTTCAACTTTGAAATATTGTTTTATTTCTTCTCTTTGGGAATTGTTTGTAGTAGTGCCTACTCAGTTCTACTGCAATTGTTTGTCATTATTTCTTTCTTTTCTAAAAGGTTTTTTGATATCCAGGAACCCATCCCATGTTTTTTCATTAGAAGATATACTCAATATACGCGGTTTTGACATTCGCGATGCTTTTTTTTTCGGGAACCTAACTCTCGCGAATGTTAAGGGATTACTGTATACGTGTAATACTCGTAGTATAGGGAAAGTTATGTAATGCTGCGGAAAATCGATTTCGAGATTTCAACGGAAATGCACGCTTTGAGGTGTCCTGATACCGAAAAAGTGGTTCTTTTCAAAACGTCTGTCCGTCCGTCTGTCTGTCTGCGCCACTAGCACCGCTAGCGCCTAAACCAGGACCGCTCAAGCAGAGCAAATCGGCAGCGCGGAGCCGTGTTGTCAGCCGAGAGCGGGACACCGGAGCCCGAGCGTTGCGCGCCTTGCGATAACCACTGTCACAGTGTCCCGGTAACTCGCAGTCGCGGAAACATGGAAGTCGACGCGAGCACTTCACAGACCAGAGCATCTACACCGACAATTTTCAATGCAGTATGGGAAGAAAAGTATCTTTTCGCCGACTACGGCAGCTATGCCAAATGTTTAGTTTACATAAAGGGTTCAATCACGTGAAGAAGTTTAATTTGCAAAGACATTATACATTTAATCATGCTGATGAAAATGACAAGTACGCTGAAGAAGAACAAAAGAAAGTTTTCAGTGTTCTGAAAAACAATGCCTCACTAGAAGTAAGTTTTGGATGTATTTTGATGTTCTTATGTTGTTTTGACAGTAAAATAACGCAATACAAAAGAGTTTAATTTTATTGCATATCCATACTACAACGTGAGCGTTTAGGAAAAGAACTTCCCACAAAACCGTTTTCAAAACTGCATATTAATGCTGCTCGATTGTTAAGAACGTTTGGATCAACATACAACTGTGAGCAATTTTTTGCTGCTTTGAAAATTTGTAAATCTCGAATGAGAAGTACAATTACAGATCACAATCCGAAATGCATGTTACGGCTCAATAGCACCATGTCATCTCTTTCTAACATAAGACAGTATATTGCGAGAAAAAACACTTAAAAGGTGTAAAAATAGTATTTGATTTTGCAATCAACTTCATTTTTTAATTTTAATTTCCTTTAGTATTTTTATTACGTTTATTCAACCACATTTTTGTGCAACCTTTATAATACTTTTGATACTCGCAGCGTGATAAACTGTGTAATGTCACCGCTATTAAATTTCTTTATGTTATTGAGCACTTTTTTGCAACTAAACAATTGGCATTGCCGGCGCAATCTGCAAAAAGATACTTTTTTTCCATGCTGCATTGGAAATTGTCGTTTTTTTAATTTCCAAATTACACTAATACGTTTGTATCTAGAAACTGTTCCAATTAATGTTACAAAAGTATCTTACTGTTTTTTCTATCGTAATATCCTTTCCCAGAGCTGTGAGATTTTTTCATTCCGAACCACAGAAAATACCCCGTAGAAATACGACGCGACCCACTGTGTCACATGCCGCCGATCGATATTTGATGACGTCATTTGCTCTTTCTGCGGCGAAAGAGAAAAGAGCAAGCGGAGGCTCCTCCTCGGAGCAAATGGTTGAGCGGCCCTGTGGTAGGCGGTTTGCAACACGAGAGGACATTGCTAATGCTGTGTGCCAACCAGGTGACCCGATTCACACATGGTGCGTCAAATGCTGAGGCTGATGGTATTCAGCGCCTCCTACATCGTTGACAGCGTGTGGTGACAGTAGCAGGAGCTACTTTGAGGGTCTTTAAGCCGAGGTTTGTCATGTTAACTTTTTGTAAAACCAATTGGCCTATATATCTCTAGTTTTCCAGAAAATGTTTCTAAAGATTTGAAGTTGCAACCTAATACAACTTCTTACGACGAAAATATTCATCGTCGATTTTGAAGGCAATCTTTAGATACAGTAATCCCTCAATTTTCGCGAGAGTTAGGTTATCAAAAAGCATCGGGAATGTCAAATTCGCGAATGTTGAGTATATCTTTTAATGAAGAAAGGTGGGTTAGGTTCTTGGACATCGAAAAACTTTAAAAAAGAAAGAAAAAATATCTGACAAACAATTGCAATACAATTGAGTAAGCTCTACTACAAACTGATTTCACAATTAATATCCCAAAGAGAAGAAATAAAACAATATTTTAAACTTATCCAAAGTTGAAAGTAATTGGATATAGGATTTGTTTTTTTTTTTTGTTTGTTTCGTTGTTCTAATATCCAAGTATGGGAGAATTGCTGGTTCTATTACTCTCTTTAGTTTCGAAGTTATTTCAATATTCGGATCAAATTCGAATACCCTTTCCACCAGAGCTTGTTTAAGTTTTTAAAACGCCATTATCCGTTTTGATATTAAAGTTGCTCCAGGACGTTCGAAGGAGGTTTCCTTCGCTGATGATTTTCCGAAGCTCCTCTTCAGTGAGGTCAGTATAATGAGAGTTTCGCAGATCCTGAATGGATTTTGTTCTTGTGGCCAAAACTTTTACCTTGAATTTGTAGCATAATTAAAGTATTTTACAATTATGTTATTCTATTAATGTGAATCGACAGTCGATCTTCGACATTTTTGTAGAACGTGATACTTTGAGCTCCGGTATCTTCCGCGTTTGTTGCCCAAGTGACGCTGATAAAGTAAACGAAATGTGCTCGATTTAAAATACTGTAGAACGACCAAGAGACACAGTTACGAATGTTTTGCTTATCGCGAATATTCGGAACTCGCGAATAGCGAATTCGCGGATGTCGAAGGATTACCGTAGTTGAAAATTATTTCTCAAAAATCAGAAGGTCCCACCGAGATTTGAACTCGGATCGCTGGATTCAAAGTCCAGAGTGCTAACCATTACACCATGGGACCCGGCTGTAAACTGAATTAGTGAGTTTCATATTTCAATTTCTAACATTTTCAAGATAAGTGTCCGTGATGTTTGTCATAGTACGGCATTCTTTATTTCTCTTTGCAGAGAGACAATGGAAGTGATTCATGGTGTAACGGATTGTGCTATCGATTCTGAATCCTGCGATCTGAGTTTAAAACTATGGGACGTAGACTTTCATAACTTTTTTCTTTACTACTAATGCATCACATCAGGGAACTTACCTAAACCACTAATACGTGAACTATGATATTCCTTGTATTACTATGATACTTGTATGCAGATCAGTAGAGACAGGGTTTCCTTGCAAACTCATGTTTTTATTTAAGCTTCGTAAAGCATCCTCTCGATATGTGTTCCATGGCCATTTCAGTTAAAACATTCACCCTCTGTGTGCATGTCTGAATGTTTCGGCAGTTGTTTTGAGAACATCATGCATAATGCATGTTTAAATTTGCATTGAATATTGCAAATTTAGGCTTGTGTCTAGCATATTAAATACTTCCTATTAACTTTTTTGCATAATTTTCTAATAATAAAATTGATGCAAATTTTCTGTAAATAACCTACTATTATTGCATCCTTACAATATACAGTTGTTTTTGTTACTTATTTTTATACGATACATTTCAATCTTCCGGTATACTCGCTAATTTCCGCCATGAGTACATGCTCTTTGAGCAACAACCACGCAATGAATTAGCTCCGCCAAACCGTAATTCACAAAGAATAAGGAAGACAGAGGAAGCCGAATCTCAGTATCTCTTGATAACTGATAATGAGAGAGGAAAATAACGAGTGCATACTCTGTCCGCTTCTGTACAACGATTCTGATTTGATTGATTGTCAGCGATTCCGGGCGCGTCAATGACTAGGGTCATTCTTCCCCTAAGTGTAGTGCATGTTCTTGCTCAGGAGGTAGCGGTGGTCTTGCCCCGCTCGATGGCAATATCCGGCTACGACCTACCGTCGACTAGCTGTTTTTTCTTCAATCAGTTATCTCCCACCAGCGGGGCACCGCCCCAGCCTGGACAAGCTCTAAGCTCCCGACCGGCATATGTGGTAGTGTAATGAATGTTAGTGTATGTGCAAGGGGAGAGGATAGGACAAGGAAGAGGTTGAAAGCATCGCGCGCGGTCTGTGGCCTGTTTGTTAGGGTACTTCTCCGGTATTCGCCTGGTGTTGATAGGAGAAACCACGGAAAACTACCGATCATAACAGCCGGTGGTTAGACTTCTCCTCCAGACAGACCGGGAGAGATGGCTCAGTGCATCAGCTGATGCTACTGCAGTCTCTCTGACTTGGATGTCCTAGGTTCGAGTTCCGACGGCGGCAGGATTTTCGACTCTAGCTTGTCAGCTAGGACGAATTCAGTCGTTGTCTGGAGAAGTCTAGCAGACGGCTGCTATGACCGGTAGTTTTCCGTGGTTTCTCCGATCAACACTAGGCGGGTGCCAGAGCAGTTCCCTAACAAACGGGCCACGGACCGCGCGCGATCTTTCCTTCCTCTTCCTTGTCCTATTCTCACCTCTTACAATTACACTAACGTGTACTACACTACCACACATGTCGGGAGACCAGTCGGGAGCTTAGAACTTGTCCCGGCTGGGGCGGTGTCCCGCTGGTGGGAGATACCAGCTTGAGGGAAAAATCCCGCTAGTCGACGGTAAGTCGGCGCCGGATCTCGCCATCCAGCGGGAGGCGGAGGCGGTGCCCGAGCCGGATCAATCCCGAGGAAAAAACACGCACTACACTTACGGGACCAATGAGTCTGTAGTTGACGCTCTCGGAATCACGAAACAATCAGTTCTCCAGACAGCGACTGAATTCTACCTAGCTGGGAAGCCAGTGTCGAAAATCCTGCCATCATCAGGAGTTGAACCTAGGACCACCCGGTCAGAGGGACTGCAATGACATCAGCTGATGCTCTGAACCACCTCTCCCTGTATTTCTGATTTGATATTTCTCCAAAATGTAAATAGTAAGCGAAGGAAAGCCCTCGCACGCGCTACTTTGTTACACGCCGGGCGTACACCAAAGATGCAAACGCTTCGCAATGTTCCGCTAACGCTTCGTAATGTGTCGCACATTATTAGAATGAAAAACTACATACAGTCTTTTGTAATCTGTGTAAATCTGTAAATTTTATAATCATTAATTCACTCATATTTTGATCTTATTCTAGGCTGTTGCCAATGTTTCACATTGCTAATCTATACTGTTTATCTCAATTGCCTAGTTCGACTAAATGGTGATATCATTCATAATAAACTTAAAAAATGCAATTATCTTCTGTATTATTGTTAATTTCTTATATGTCAACGAATCTTAATGTAACTTCAGCTTTCGACCAAGATGTATGTATCGATCTTGTCAATTTTATCCTTTTATGTACATGTTTCTTTTCTTCTAACACTATTTTGCATTTCCTTGTTTTATAGACTCTGACTTTGCCACGCCTGATGATGAAAGGACAATTACTTTCGAAACGTTGCAATTCATTTTCTGTGTATTAATAAATGTCAATCAACGTTTAAAATTTTTCTTCTGATTTAATCTCCCGGCTGTCGTAACACGCTAATTCATGAATAATTAAAAATTAACTTCTTGCTAGGAAGTAGCAACAATATATTTTAACTCCAACTATAAGCCTAGCATTAGTTTCAAGGGAACGAGAGTTGATAAAGTGAATTAATTATTATGGAAATAATTACGATCAAGTTGTTCCAAAAAGTTATTTTCAGAGTAACAAATGTTTCAATTGAAAAAATTATACAACGGATTACACAATTTACCCTTCGCTTCATGGCACAAATTTTAGTTGTCTAAATGTGATAAATCTTCTCCACGTGATAACTGAATTAAGAACCCCTGGGTCCTTCCTCGGCATTTCCCTCTTGAGTATTGTCTCGGAATGAATCTATTAGCAAATATACACTTCTTTTCACAAGGTAATACAGTACTTGTATTGTCTCCAAACAAGGAATTGGATCCATAAATCCATTTTTTATCCATTGCTAGTCTAACTTAAAGCACATCTTCTCAGCCAATAAATTTAAAGACCTTAATCATTACTACAGTGTCAAATTTAATCGTTATTCCACACAGTTAGATGAGATACATTTTTTACCACTGTCCTATTTATATGACAGTGCACTTGGCATTTTTTGCTACTCTTAATTTAGTACATTTTCGTCAATTAGCAAAGTATACTGTTTTTAATAATTTTATCTGCTGACTAGATTATAATTGATTGAATATTTCTAGCATAATTAATAAATAATTATTTATGAATTTTGCATTTTTTCTTATCCAAGGTACTCAATAAAATAAAAAATAAACACATTATATCATTCAAATGATAAATCAAGTATCAATTACTGTAGTTTTGCGAATATTCCTACATTATTTTCCAATATTTTATTTCATCTAAAAGAAATTTGCAGAAAAATTAGGTGTACTATAAATATGACAGTGGTAAAAACCAGTGTCAATGGCGGCGACATACTTGAAAACTTTCCTAACAAATTTCTTGCCCGTTTTTTCGATTGGGAAATACAAACCCGAGCTATTGTATACCACATACCAGTTGTAAACCACATACAAGTTAGAGCAATTTCAATTATGGTGGTGCCAATTTCACACTACTACCGCCACCATCCTGAGAATTTTTCGAATCATTTCTATGTATTCGAATCGTTTCTACGGAACTGTTGCACGAGAATCTTCGTTTGTACCAAAAAATAATTAAGATAGAGCGATTATAATGTGGCAATTCCAACCTCACTCTGGCACCGCCACCACCGTAAAAAATTGTAACCATCCTAAATCGTTTGTATCAGATTGTTCGATTGCGATGTTAATATTTTACTATTTAAAAAATAGAGTTCGCCGATAATGGGAAATGTTTCTAATGCTCTATTCTAGGAAATCATTTAAGAAAAATATTGTGCCATCTTTGAGAAAATAATTGTTTAAAATTTGCTTATATTTCACGCACAATTACGCAAAAATATATTTTCAAAAAATTATACTTCACCTTATATCAAAATCTGCCTATAAAAAACAGATTTCATTGAGTATACTATACTGTATATATGCTATGTAGTATTATACAATAAATAGTATACTATTGCATGATGCCCGTTGTGTAGTAAGCAGTGACGCATCGATTATGGAAATTCAGTCGGTACGCCCGATATGGGAAAAGGCGGAGTAACAGAATCGAATATTTGTATTTTTTAGTCAAAAATTGCGTTTCATTGCTTTTGGATTTTTGCGAGTTCCTATATATCTAGTACCTCTCACGTGGTTGGATACTGAATAGTTTTCCTTCAATTTATCTGTAATCTATCTTTCTAATCTTTGTAATCTATTTAATGCAATTTATCTTTCGAATTATACATTCGAAACTAGTAATGTTGATGTTTTTGTACGATGGTAGGGCAGAAATCATGGTATGGCAACTATTGTTTTCTAAAAGAAATATTATCGGATCACATAATTTTATTTTTCGCGTGAAACAAATACAGTATTGGTGTATATGTGTTCACTACAAGAAATTGTTCTTTGAGTGTCTCTATTAGAACAGAGAGCAATGTGAAATCAGTTATTTCACTACCGCCGTGCAAGATGAACGTAACCCGTTTCGAGCAGCGTCCATATACAAAGATAGCCGTTCTCCATGGGAGAAATGCCCACGAATGTCATAAGGAATTGGTGGAAGCTCTTTGGAATAATGCGATTCATACCTGTGATCAGTAAAACACGGGACGACCTGCGAGTGTGCGCTCCGATGTGGCACTTGCAGTAATCGAGCACCTGCGGGAGGGAGGCAGACGATGGACGCAACTGGAGTCAGAGAGCGAAACTGGTATCGAGCAACGCAACTTGCAGGTCGTGCCGTGCGCTGCTGATCACACTTCCTGGCTGAAACTCTCCTGGCCATCTCGAGACTGTCCGGTATGGAAGGGCATTATTCCCAACAGCTTACACCAATTTTCTGTGACATTCTAGGGCACTTCTTCCATGGAGAACGGCTGTCTTGATGTAGGGGCGATGCTCGAAATGGGTACATTCATCTCGTACAGTGGTAGCCAGACAAATGATTTCACATTGCACTCTGTGTTCTCAACAGATGGTTCTTTGAGTGTCTCTGTTAGCACACATTAGTATTGCATTTCTTTCACGCTTCAAATAAAGTTATGTGATCCGATAATACTTCTTTTGGAGAAAAAAATAGTTGCAATGACCCATGCCCCACGTATTCTATCGAGTTTCTGGGTAACTAACGAAACCATAGACACCTCTCTCCCGTCCTGAGGCAGCATAATTTTTCTGCAATTTCTGAATGCTTTGGAAATTGATAAAAGTGCAATATGTATTGGCAGAAAATATTTAGAAAACGAAAGTTACAATTCTCATAACAGCCACTTTGTTGCTTGATGTAATTCTTCGAATATATTGCCTAATAACTGATGCCAGGAAAAAGTGTAACGAGTGGAAAGGGGAGCAACTGAGGCAATTTAACACAGGCTTCGAATGAATTGGGACCCCGAAATCCAAAACAGAATTGTATTTATTCATCATCATCATCATCATCTTCCTTTACGGATTAGCCATATTGCCTGTTCCAGTCTCTTTCCATCTGATTCTTGGCCTTCCAATGTTTCTTTTTCCTCGCAGCTTATGATTCAGGACTTGCACTGGAAGTCTGTCTTGCGGCATATTTCCAATATGTGTCCCCCATTGCTGTCTGTACTTTTTAATTTTGTCATGTACTGTTTCTCTCCGCCCTAGTTCCTCTCTTATTTTTTCACTTTTTATTTGGTCTCTTAATGTGATGGACTGGTTGACGCCATCTTTTGAGACTGACGCATCTGGTTGTGCTCTTGATTTTTTTAGATTTATCTACTATTTTTAGCGATCTGACTGCATTTTGTGTGTTTAAGTGCTTTCATTACTTGTTGCAGGTTAGCTGGAAATATAATTTTGGCTGGTTTTTTGCTCTAACCAAGACGAACCAACAGCTAACGAATTTTAAATATTACTGAACCTTAACGAACGTCAGAATTACGAGTTGGTGATCAAGTGTCAACATCTATAAACACAGCAGTTTATTTTCGATTTTATATCACTGTTTTAACTTAATTACTGAAATATTTATTCTATTTTTGTGACGAGTGACTATTCAGTTTATTTTATTTTTGTGGCGAGTGATTATTCAGTAATTTGAACGTTACGAGGACGGTGTATCGAGTTGTTTTGAATTTGTTTCAAATCTTATTCAATATTTTGAAGACAAATTTCAGCTAATATCTTTATCTATTTACGGTAAAGTATAGTCGACATTGTATTAAACAGTTGCAGCTTAAGTGAACGAAAATACGTAACCGCATTGCCAAATTTCGTAATTACTAGCTTTCAATAGATTTTGTAGTTAGCATACCTTCTCTTTCTTGTATCGAATCTTAATTTTCATTTATCGAATACACATAAATTTACACTTTTAAAATATTAAGCTAGGTGACTGTTGCTATTATCTGAGTTTTCTTGTATTTATTCCCAATTTTATCACGTACTTTAACACGCATTCGTGACATGGCTACTGTTCGTTCTACTCTTTTTACTCTCTACACCCTCAAAGCCGACCTTCTGAAAGCCTTCACACACGTAAACAGTAATTTAGATAAACATATCCGAAGGCTGGAAGAGGTCGTTCTCTACAATGACGGTTGGGCACAAGTAGGCAACACTGCGAATTTTCCCAACCGTGCACCCGTGACTGCACATAAGACACAGACACCACATCCAGTCGCAATTCAAAACAGATTTAGTGTTTTAGATTATGAAACAGATTTTCCTCGCCTTCCTGATCCTCACAATCCTTCCCTTCCATCGACAAATACATGCACAAACCAACGCAAACAGGCTAGGAAGCGTGTCAAAACCAAAACACGTAAAGCTTCGCATCCTAGCCCACTTGAAAACAAAGCCATTCCTACTGAGCCTAAAAAAACAGGTACTTATTTTAGCTGACAGCCATGGTCGCCATCTTTTCTCCATTCTCAGTAGGAAGTTACCCCCAACTACTCAGTCTCGTCTATTTTTAAACCTAACGGGAGGTTTGCAGACGTGACTGCAGAGTTGGACACTCACACGAAGACAATGACCAATCAGGACACAGTCTTATCATCGGAGGGCAGAATGACATTAATTTGGTCGGTACCTTTACACCTGAACAACATGTAAACAAATTACAATGTGCCGCCCAAAATACTAACATTGTAGTCTCGACTCTGCCCCTTCTGGTACAACAGGCCAACACTCTGCAGCGAGATTAAGCAAGCAAACCAACAACTAAAACTGCCACTGAGAGAAACAGATGTAACACTTTTTGAAATGAATTTCCTCTCAGTAAAACACTTCACCCGGCACGGTCTCCACATGAACCTTGCTGGAAAACATGCAATCGGTGAAAAGCTTGCACAATACATCATCAACTCCAGTCCTACGCAGCCTCCTGCCAAAAATCCATCCCTTTCACCTTCCTTACGTCCCCACCCCCCACCCCTTATTCTGAACCCTCTTACCCCCTCCTGTGAACCTACTCCCGTTTCTTCCATTCCCACTACCAATGACGCCTCTATTTCCTCACAACCTGTGACTGCTGGGACACATTACAACCTTCGACCACGCACTCGAGGTAAAAATGGAGTAAATATATAGCAACTACAGTCAGATGCAGCAGAAAAACATTCGTGTAGGTACTTGCCAAAAAATAAAGATATTGCACCATAATGTTCAATCCCTTTCAAATAAAACTGAGTTTATCGAGGCAGCTCTACAGAGCGATTTAAATCAAATGGATGTTCTTTGCTTTACAGAACATTGGTTACCTCCTAATGAACTTAGCATTTTCCAAATTCCAAACTTTTACCTCGCAGGCTGTTATTGTAGAAAAAGAGAATCTCATAAAAGTCCTGCATATGGAGGTTCTTGTATTTACGTTAAAAATAATATTGATTCTTATATCCTTGACGGAATTCAATAAGTATCCGTTAAAAATGTTTTTGAAATTTCTGTTGTACATCTTCCTGTGCTAAAAATGATATTGCTTTGCATCTACAGACCTCCAACAAAGAGAGCTGCAGATTACATTTTGTTCTTAGAAAAACTAGAGATAACACTAATCAAAGTCATCAATCGCTCTTGTGAATCCATTGTTGTATGTGGAGATTTTAACATTGATTTTCTGGTCGAATCTTGCGAGAAAGAGCAGTTTCTTAACTTAATTAATTCCTTCAATTTAGATATTACAATAAAAGTACCTACACGGATCACAGTAAATTCAAAGAAGGCAATCGATCAAATTATAATTAACAAAACCACTACTCGACATGAAATTGAAACAAAAGATTTAGGATACAGTGACCACGATGCACAAATTCTTACCATTATACGAAATGCGAACAATGACACAATAAATAATACACGTATGAGTAGAGTGTTTTCTAAAAGTAAAATAAAATTATTCATTGATTACTTGCTGCAGGAGTCATGGGACGCGGTTTATAATACTATTGATACAAACGATAAATATTATTCTTTTTTTTCAACGCTTTCATTTCATTTTAACACTTGCTT
>JAHLJT010008446.1:131168459-131257298 GCA_031308135.1 Acheta domesticus
AGCAGTTTATTTTTCGATTTTATTCACTGTTTCACTAATTACTGAAATATTTATTCTATTTTTGTGACGAGTGACTATTCAGTTTATTTATTTTTGTGGCGAGTGATTATTCAGTTAATTTGAACGTTACGAGGACGGTGTATCGAGTTGTTTGAATTTGTTTCAAATCTTATTCAATATTTGAAGACAAATTTCAGCTAATATCTTTATACTATTTACGGTAAAGTATAGTCGACATTGTATTAAACAGTTGCAGCTTAAGTGAACGAAAATACGTAACCGCATTGCCAAATTTCGTAATTACTAGCTTTCAATAGATTTTGTAGTTAGCATACCTTCTCTTTCTTGTATCGAATCTTAATTTTTCATTTATCGAATACACATAAATTTTACACTTTTAAAATATTAAGCTAGGTGACTGTTGCTATTATCTGAGTTTTCTTGTATTTATTCCAATTTTATCACGTACTTTAACACGCATTCGTGACATGGCTACTGTTCGTTCTACTCTTTTTACTCTCTACACCCTCAAAGCCGACCTTCTGAAAGCCTTCACACACGTAAACAGTAATTTAGATAAACATATCCGAAGGCTGGAAGAGGTCGTTCTCTACAATGACGGTTGGCGCACAAGTAGGCAACACTGCGAATTTTCCCAACCGTGCACCCGTGACTGCACATAAGACACAGACACCACATCCAGTCGCAATTCAAAACAGATTTAGTGTTTTAGATTATGAAACAGATTTTCCTCGCCTTCCTGATCCTCACAATCCTTCCCTTCCATCGACAAATACATGCACAAACCAACGCAAACAGGCTAGGAAGCGTGTCAAAACCAAAACACGTAAAGCTTCGCATCCTAGCCCACTTGAAAACAAAGCCATTCCTACTGAGCCTAAAAAAACAGGTACTTATTTTAGCTGACAGCCATGGTCGCCATCTTTTCTCCATTCTCAGTAGGAAGTTACCCCCAACTACTCAGTCTCGTCTATTTTTAAACCTAACGGGAGGTTTGCAGACGTGACTGCAGAGTTGGACACTCACACGAAGACAATGACCAATCAGGACACAGTCTTTATCATCGGAGGGCAGAATGACATTAATTTGGTCGGTACCTTTACACCTGAACAACATGTAAACAAATTACAATGTGCCGCCCAAAATACTAACATTGTAGTCTCGACTCTGCCCTTCTGGTACAAACAGGCCAACACTCTGCAGCGAGATTAAGCAAGCAAACCAACAACTAAAACTGCCACTGAGAGAAACAGATGTAACACTTTTTGAAATGAATTTCCTCTCAGTAAAACACTTCACCCGGCACGGTCTCCACATGAACCTTGCTGGAAAACATGCAATCGGTGAAAAGCTTGCACAATACATCATCAACTCCAGTCCTACGCAGCCTCCTGCCAAAAATCCATCCCTTTTCACCTTCCTTACGTTCCCCACCCCCCACCCTTATTCTGAACCCTCTTACCCCCTCCTGTGAACCTACTCCCGTTTCTTCCATTCCCACTACCAATGACGCCTCTATTTCCTCACAACCTGTGACTGCTGGGACACATTACAACCTTCGACCACGCACTCGAGGTAAAAATGGAGTAAATATATAGCAACTACAGTCAGATGCAGCAGAAAAACATTCGTGTAGGTACTTGCAAAAAATAAAGATATTGCACCATAATGTTCAATCCCTTTCAAATAAAACTGAGTTTATCGAGGCAGCTCTACAGAGCGATTTAAATCAAATGGATGTTCTTTGCTTTACAGAACATTGGTTACCTCCTAATGAACTTAGCATTTTCCAAATTCCAAACTTTTACCTCGCAGGCTGTTATTGTAGAAAAAGAGAATCTCATAAAAGTCCTGCATATGGAGGTTCTTGTATTTACGTTAAAAATAATATTGATTCTATCTCCTTGACGGAATTCAATAAGTATTCCGTTAAAAATGTTTTTGAAATTTCTGTTGTACATCTTCCTGTGCTAAAAATGATATTGCTTTGCATCTACAGACCTCCAACAAAGAGAGCTGCAGATTACATTTTGTTCTTAGAAAAACTAGAGATAACACTAATCAAAGTCATCAATCGCTCTTGTGAATCCATTGTTGTATGTGGAGATTTTAACATTGATTTTCTGGTCGAATCTTGCGAGAAAGAGCAGTTTCTTAACTTAATTAATTCCTTCAATTTAGATATTACAATAAAAGTACCTACACGGATCACAGTAAATTCAAAGAAGGCAATCGATCAAATTATAATTAACAAAACCACTACTCGACATGAAATTGAAACAAAAGATTTAGGATACAGTGACCACGATGCACAAATTCTTACCATTATACGAAATGCGAACAATGACACAATAAGTAATACACGTATGAGTAGAGTGTTTTCTAAAAGTAAAATAAAATTATTCATTGATTACTTGCTGCAGGAGTCATGGGACGCGGTTTATAATACTATTGATACAAACGATAAATATTATTCTTTTTTTTTCAACGCTTTCATTTCATTTTAACACTTGCTTTCCTCTTCAGAAAAGAAAATTAAATATTTCACGCAAAAACAATTCTTGGATAACAGAAGGGATTAGAACATCATGTAAAAACAAACGAGTTCTTTCTTTCATTTCTAAGCATCATAACGTATCTCAAGATTTCCTCCTGTACTTTAAAAAATACAAATCATTGTTAAGAAAAGTCATAAGGCAGGCTAAAATCATGAAACACGATCAGGATATTTTGAACTCAAATAACAAAACAAAATCAATGTGGGATATAGTAAAAAATGCGACCAAACCAACTAGAAACCTTGTAGAGAATGTTGTTTTAAAAGATAACGATAGAGATGTGAACGATCCGGCAACAGTGGCTAGTCTCTTTAACCAATACTTTTCGAGAATTGCTGTCGATCTCACTAAGGGTTTTCAGCCACAAAATTCAACACCTGACGTTTCCCTAAAAATCTTAAACACTATGTTCGTTTCCGAAACCTCTTCCTATGAAATTCTCAAAATAATCGGTAAATTAAAAAATAAATATTCGGCCGGTTTAGATGAATTTCCGGATTGTTTGTTAAAGATGTGCGCGCCAGCCATTATACACCCGCTGACTCACATATTTAATGCATCCTTATGCAGCGGAATTTTTCCAGATATTTTTAAAACAGCTAAGATTAAGCCGCTCTTGAAAAAAGGCAACAAAAATGAAATTCAAAATTATCGGCCAATTTCTCTTTTGTCAGTTTTTTCAAAAATATTAGAGAGACTTTTTTATGTGCGAATGGAAACCTTTCTCAATAAACACGACGCGTTTTCAAATTGCCAACACGGATTCCGGAAATCAAAATCTACGGAAACAGCCATTTTTTCTTTTCTTAAGGATGTTGCCTCATCATTGGATCAAAACGAAGCAACTATTGGAATATTTTTAGATCTTTCAAAAGCTTTTGACGTCATTGATCATAACATTTTACTTTCAAAATTACCTTCGTATGGAATCCGTGGTATTGCTCTAGATTGGCTATGTTCGTACCTTAAACAACGATCTCAGAGAGTAGAAATACCTTACTGGAAAGAAACCGTAAATAGTACAATATCAGACGTTTCAAATTGGTTCCGTAATAACAAATTAAAAGTAAATGAAAATAAAACAGTTTCAATGCAGTTTTCCATGTCAAATAAAAAATTCTGTACTCCATTGAAAATGAACGGTGTGCCATTGACTGATGTTAATGTAACAAAATTTTTAGGTCTATCAATTCAGTCAAACCTCAAATGGAATGCCCACTTAAATGAATTGAACACAAAATTAAGCTCATTATGCTACGCGTTCAGAATTCTTTCAAATTCCGTCAGCCTTCATACAGCTCGTTGTGTATATTTTGCCAATGTTCACTCCCGCCTGAGATATGGCATAATATTTTGGGGAAACACATCTTATAGCTCACAGACTTTCAAATTACAAAAAACAATTGTACGAATAATAAGCAAATCTAACCCACGTGATTCTTGTAAGTCACTCTTTATTAATCTAGGAATTTTACCATTACCTTGTCTCCTGATTTACGAATCAGTAGTTTTTGTCAAAAATGACTTACTTAAGGGCGGGAATATATTTTCAGCAAACGCCGATGTCTATAAGTATAACACACGACGTAGTAATCATATTCACCAGGTGGCAGTATCAACAGCTCACTACAAAAAATTCACATACAATTCATGTACATTACTCTACAACACTTTGCCAGAAGACATTAAACGATTAAATTCAATAGAAAAGTTTAAGTCCCAAGTAAAATCTTTTCTGCTGCATAACTGTTTCTATACAATTTGAGACTATACCGAGCATCAAAAAGGAAAGTAGAATTAATTTTAACAATGATAGTTAATGTAATTATTTATCATTTGGACTGTATAATTCTAAAGAACCTGTAACAAGTATTGTACCACAGTTTCTGGGTTGATGGCCCCCATCTCGATCAGGTTTTTTCGTCCACTTTCCCTGATCCTTGAGCAAATGCTGAGATGGTCCCTTGTTTTGCTTCTGGACATAAATGTAACTTCATTATTTGTGCACGTCTTCTGAATTTCAGTGGGAAATATAGTTATTCAAATTATCGTTTTTCATATTATCGCGGCAAAAAGTATTATTCTTTCATGAAGAACATGAGGGTTCAGGGCAGGAATTTATAGCTAATTTACCTTTGAAAATATATTTTATTATATAGGAGTGAATATTTTGTCAACAAATCTCGAAAAAAACCTCTCTTTTCTGTATTCAAAATTCGACTAAAATATGGTTTAGGATAGAGACCAAAGAATTATGAAAACGTGCACAAAATTCACTTCTCCCCATAGCTCGTCATACGCAGTTTTTAACTGCTTTTTGACGTAAATAAAATAAATAAATAAATGTACAGCCCTTTACTCCTCTCAGAAGTTGTATTTATTTCGAAATAATATTAACCGCTGTAAGTTACTTCTGTTGTTGGAGATATAGGTTCCATTCAGCCTAGGAATCTACGCGGAACTTTTATTTGAATAAGGGTCCCTAAGCCTATATTTTCCTGGGCATGCTCCGTATGTAACGTTCCGTCTTGAGGATATTCTGTTATGTCTCTCTACATTATAAAGCAACTAATTCTCTTTTGTTGTTTGTATTATAACTTGGGAAAATGCGTTCAAGGGTTAATCTTTTCGGACACAAAATTTAAAATAGAATCTCTAGTTTTCCAACTGATAAAATTTTATCTTCTATCCGGTGCTCAAAGAACGTCATATCACAATCTTTTGTTTTCCATCTATTATAATTCATTAGAATATTTATGACGTTTCTTTGATGCATTAGTGGTGAAAAATGTATTTAATCTTGGAGATTGTTTACAACATAGACAAAGACTATCTTATGTTCAGACGGTGGGTACTAATTTGGAATGCCAGTGATGCAATAATAATGAAACGTTTATATTACTTTTCCCAAGCAAGATGTGTTATGAAAATAGAGTTAAATTGCTGTGAACTCCTTTTCACTTTAAACGGACACATACTTGTAGTACTAGTTAAGGGAATTGTGAATGTGAGAAGTCAAGAGTTATAAGTGACATTTTCATAGATTTGAGAAATTACACGATAAAGTCAAATTATTTTTTAAAATGCCCTATAAACACAAAGAATATGAATTACTTACTTTGTGGCTCTAATTTATACCCCTAATTATTCATGAATAATTTTTAAAAAATTGCCCGACAGTTATCCTAGTGCAATGATAAGATGCCCCTTTAAGTACCCCTTTGCTTCCGAAAGTGCATCAATGGCAGGGTAATAATACCAAAGTTCAGAAGGCCTAAACAATAAATTTTATTTTATTAAACTATTTTAAAACATTAAAAGGAACGTTGTACTTAGAAGACGCATCGTGCTATCTCTGCAACGTCTCTGATTACTCATTAGCTTGGATTATTCTCTTTCTAAATAACAGATTCTTTATTACCCTTGAGGTCTTAGGACTTTTACACTTCGTCAGTCTTCTATGTAAGATCATTCCTGTTCTTTTTGTACCGAAATAGTAGTTTATGCAATTAGTTTATAATGTTAAGCTTTATTGCATTAGTACATGTTTTGAAAAGGGCGACGTTAGGAGCGAGTTTTCAAATTTGTACGAATGCAATAAAGCAACATTATAAACGATCTGCATTGATCCCAATTTTTTTGTATGACAGCATTATAAATTTCTAAGAGAATACAACTTAATTTTACCAAACAACTTTCCTGTGATGTCTGGGGTACTTGACATCCGTGAGACAAAGCGGTAGTCGGCTGTCACGAACACGAACATCAATCAATCAAGAAAACTTACGAGTATAGTACAATGTACAGATAGGAACACAGGAAATGATGTGTCAGCATTTAAAAGCCCAATAAGCCCAATAGTTGGGTGTACAGAAATAATTTTGTACCGTCATTTGCGGCGTTCTGGCCCACTGTGCACACATTTTCGGTGGGGGGGGGGGTCGCCGCCAAGAGAGTGAAGTGAGTTTATGGTTCGGGTCCCAGACGCATAGCTCCTAGCAATCGCTTCTTCTTGATTTGCGAATGCTAGTTTCTAGCATTGTTTTCGGATTACATACTGAAGCGAACTTACATAGTTCCTCTCTCAGACCAGCTGAAAATTAACTTTCCTCGACCAACAATCTTTCCTCGAGCATCACCTTGGTCGCAGCTGCCCGGGGATTACTGTAGCAGCTGCGTACCTGTCGCACTAGTGACGCAAGTCTGCTGGAGAAGTCGCTAATCGACTGCAGGTGATTTTAGTGCAATTGTTGAACGTTCTTTCAAAAGTAGGCCGTGATATTTTCGGGGAGTGAATAGTAGTCATGTCATGAATGCGCATCGAATTGCGTGGTAAATTAAAAAAAAATTAAAACCCAGACAAGAATAAAATCTATTATCTAATATCTTTTAAATTAAGTATATTAAATTTGTTTAAGTTATGTACTTGTTTTAAAACCAAGTAAAAGCTACGATATTTTAATAATGTAGTAATATTAACGTCGAAATTATGAATAATGATGATTCCATGAAAATAATATAATATCTAACATTCTTATTCGTACACTCAAATTTAGCAACAAAAAGTTATCATATCTCGTCGAAAAATATTTGAAAATAGTGTATTTGTTGAAATTGAGGATCAATTGTATTAGTAGCAAATGTATAATGTCAATAAAAATTATTACTTGAATGTATGTTCAACATAATATTAATGTTGAATAAAACAAATCTCTATCGTTTCAACTTTGCTATGCGTACAATCGAAGTGAGTGGTAATATGCAGTTCATGGCAAATTTTTCGTAGAATCTTCCTCTCTAAATTTCTCTTTAAGTTGCACTTCATTTAATAATTTTTATTGAAATTATATATTTGCTACTAATACAATTGGTGCACAACTTCAACAAAGACATTATTTTAAAATATTTTACGACGATAAATGATAACTTTTTTTTGCTAAAACTGAGTGTTCGAGTAAGAATGTTAGGTACTATATGTACCTGCACAGATCTCATTTTCGTTTCACTCTGAACTTTCGCAAATGGCAAAAGTTACAAGCAATGCAAGAAGTACGTACTGTCATAAAATCATTAGTTTCTTCTTGTTCTTATACCCTGGTATGTCAGATAATCATTGAACAGCACCAATAACTAATGTATCTATATATGTTGATTAGCAATAAAGGATTAATTTATTTATGTATTTTCTAAGCAAACAGATTTCAACTTTGGCGGCTCTCTGAAATCAACCTTTGCCATTCTATTGTAGCGTCGCGAGGTGGCGCACGTGCCGTTTCGCTGGAAAGCCCGGCCTTAAGCCGGATGGGGGATGGGGGTTGGAATGCGGCGGCGCCTCGCCGGCGCGCGCCGGGCAGGAAAATCCCAGCCTCAAAATAACCTGGACAACAGGGCGTGCCTGAGCGCGAGTTCATTTATGACGGTTGCTCTCTGCTGAGGGCTGGCTTGCGAGCCGAATGACGCCCGCCGCTGGTAGAGTGGGGACGAGCCGTGGGGTATTTATTGCAGCGCCGACATGCGCTCGGGGGATACGCTAGTGAGTCGAAAGACGTGAGGTATCTCCGTGCAACCTTGCACGTTTTGGCACCCGGCCATGTAACAATCTAGTTACGGGGACTTTATGTCCGACAGCTCGCACTTCGCGCAGCTTCTCATGCTCTCGAGCAGAGGCACTGGGCTAAGCCTAGGGACGGTCGCGGGGTTTCGCGGCTTAGAGAATAGAAAGGTTGCCTAAGGTTTTCAATTTTGTAACATTATCTTGTAATTTATTATTGTAAATATACTGTACATACTATTCAGAATCTGTCGTCTGTGCTTTTCATGTCCAGTACGTCACACTATATTGCAACCGCCCGCACTGGAACCCGCCCAGTCGCAAGAACTTGAACATGAAGTCCTTATTGTTCCATGCTTTGAATATGATAACTCAGTTGCTGTACTTTCCATATTGAATTTTTAATATTATATAGCCACCAATGATGAGAAAAACACTCCCGAAACATGTGTATGGCTTAATTCTCTACATATTAAAAAAATAGTCTTCTATTGTGGTTGATATCTCTTTATCCTTGGAACTCTATCATGGATTACCACAAGATCTCTGCTACCACCACAGAATTTAAAAATGAGCATAAGAGGACGCACGTCTACAACCTAGATGTACTCGTATATACAAATTTAACAATTACATGCTATCCGAGCTTCACTTATTCAAAAGAAATCACTCTCACTCAAATAATTTTGCGATTACGAGAAAAATGAATATTGACTAACTCTTGACAAATAAGTGCCTTGAAGTATACATCATAAACTTTTAATGATTTAACAATATAACTAAATGTTGTTCGTCGTTACTTGGCTTCAATAGAGACGATAAATTACAATAAATATTCTGCAAGTTCTTAATGTCCTTTCGCTTAGTATTGGTTGTGAGAAAAACCTGTAGTTGTTGGTGTACAGTGTCACACGCTTGCGCCACTGCACTTGCTCTTGACGTTGCACTTGCTCTTGCTCTTGCTCTTGACGTCGGAAGGTAAGAGATTGGGTTCAGTCATCTCTCTCACGCCGTAATGGTTAACTGTAATTCCCTTTGACTATGGCTTGACTGCCTCAACGAAAGTGGAGTAGTTCAAAATCTACAGTAAAGGGATGAAGAATGACGCAGGAAGTGCGCTGTTTCTCACTCCCCAATTCCGCCATGGCGTTCGGTTTTTGGCCGATGATAAGCCCTGTACTTCTACCCTCTCCAAATTCCCACGCTTTGCCTACTAAATGAATCTGCGAAGTGATGTTGCCAGAGTTTCGTATGTTTAAAGAAAGTTCAAAAGAGAAAGGAAGAAGGAGAAATAACGAGCTGTAAGGAACCGGACGGCTTCACATTAGTATCAATTAAGCATATGATGGCGTAAGCGATACACAAGCGTACACAAGATAGGATAAGCGATTCACACGGTGATATATTTTTATTTCACAACATCAAATCAAGATTAGAAGTTCATTACCTCCTTCACAGCTTTTGCGGCGCATATATCAACCCTTAGAACTCTTGCGGCGTGAACTTGAAATTGTCGCCGTTAGTGGCGCGCGATCCAGATGTCCGTTCCGATCTCTGAAAGGTGACCATGTACTGATGGTCAGTGCAGGTGAAACACACACACACACACACACACACACACATCACCCTCTTCTTCTCAATTAAATTAAGATATATATCTTATGAAATTTTGATGAGAAACGCTTCATTACTTCACAGCAATGTCTTAACGATTTCCTGTCGTCTGTAATGTCCAGACGTTTGTGCTTAAAGTGCTTAGAATCACTGATAATATTCCTAAGTAATGTCGGAGAAAAATCATTATTTTTGGATGCAAATGGCGAAGAGAGAAAATGTGTTAATTGACGGCATTGGGGGCATATAATGACAAGCAGTATCGCGCGCGGACCTGCGATCGCACCCGGCCAAAGGCCGTTTCCACCTAAGCCCTCCAGTCGACCGTCAGAATTGCAGTGAACTTGATGTCCTCAAATGATGCAAATGACCTTCCGAGTCTGCAATAGCTCTTCGAGCCTTCGAAGTGCGCGCGAAGTTCTGGAGTCATGCAGGCTACGAAGAAAATGGAAAAATTACAAAAACATTGTCTACGTCAGAACATATTTGGCAATTGGTGTTTTTCTTGACAGACCAATTCACAAAATTATTCGGAGATAAGCATTGCATTAGAAAACACAACTTCAAGATTTCAGGCTACAATGAATAGAACAGCAGATTTAACGTACTAACTAATGAACTAAATAAAATGTTACTGACGTTAAACATTGTACATAATAAGGTAAAAGGTGTGATAAAATTATGTGGTAAATAATAAAAACGGTGGTGCTAAAACAGCACGTGCTTCCTCGCCTATATTTTCACAAAAAATTATGCAAGACGTACTCAAATTTTCGAAAAAAAGCACATGACCTTATTTCAAAATCATATCTTTAAGGAATTGATTTCATTAAGGTAGCATTGTCAAGGTCGATGCCATATGCGGGAGTCCGTGGCACGAGTGCCACGACGAAATCGTCTCTCCACGCAGTTCATAACCCCGCCGCAAGAGACAACGCCATCACTATTGCAAAAGGTTACTAATAGTTTCCTCTCCCGACACTAGTGGCGCAGAGAAGCTCGTGGCATGACACGGTGCCGCGAGGCGTGCCACTGCCACCAATAGGAGACCTTGACACCACTGCATTAAGGGAAATATCTCTGCCTTTAATATTTTAGTTGTAGGAAGACTCCGAAAACAATGTTAACTTTTGCAATTTACGAAAAATCAGGGTTTTCAACAAACATGAGACTTGCACCATTTTATTAAACGTCCTTTACACTACCAAATAACAAGATTTAATGAAAAACGATGGAGCCATTTTTTTGAAAATTTGGAAAATGTTCCAGGGGCTTCATGAAAAGTACCCCCAAAATTAAAATATTGGTTTCAAATTCAAGGGGACGCGACATCAGCCATATCGATTGGGGAATTCCAATTTTGGAGAAAATTGACTGAACGGTTTAGTCGCTAGCGTTGTTCACAGACGGACAGACAGACAGACCGACGTTTTTCCGTCATTCTATTTTTCCGTATCAAGGACCCAGAAATCATAGATTCAGGCTAACACCACCTGTTAGAGGATTTTTCTAAATTTAGCAACTGGATTTATCCACTTTTTCGTTACCAGATCCTTGTAACAAGAGTTTTTCTGTCTAAAATTCGCCGTTTTTTCGCGCAGCATTACACAATTTTCTCTCTACTCCGTAGCGAGAAAGTCAAAACACTGTGTACATTCTTTTGAGATCTGAACGGTAAAAGTCGCTTGTTTTGTCGAACCCTAACATCGGTACAACGGGAATATCATGAGGAACTCGCTGGTCTCTTTTCTTTTTACTTGAAATGACACACTCTGTATTTCCCATTTCCCCTTCTTGGAAGTAAATTGTAAGCTCACCAAGTATGAGTTTAATAAACTGAAGTTCCTAATTAGCTCAATGGACACGTTCGACACAAATAAGCATGATAATTTTTATCTTCACATGTACATTTTTGAAAAGATATAGATAGCATTTAAGGTGTCTAAAATTGTATCAAATTATTTATAATTAATCAAACTCTTTGGATCCTAAGTGTAAAGATAAGGTGGCATTATTTTGACAGCTGTTGATGTCCGCATATGTGTTGACGTGTTGCGCATGGTTCGAGAAAGACATAGTAGCCCCGCGTCAAAGTCAAAGGTGTTCCTTTTTTTCTGTATAGAAGTTGCCCTCAATCGTAAATACATTTTTCGTTGATGTACATACATTAATGTGGGGTAAAAAACGAAAAGAAACTGTGTAAAATAAAACTGGTTCATAAATTGAACATTTTTTCTGCCACAAAATTGTATTTAGTGATCATTATAAAAAATTATGCGACGTATAAAAAAAGTAGAGTTATCTATCACAAAATAGTTTTCTATTAATTATAGTCAATTAAATATTTTACAACCACTGCATTTTTATCTCAGAAGAAAATTAATGTGTTCAACGTATCCGAAATGTATTTTCCTCGGGAACATTCCTTTTTAATGTTTAAGAAATATCTATCTTGGTACCTAAAACATACAAAATGGGACCTAGGCCAATTTTTTGAAACCTTTTCTATATCCGAAGAAAAAAAGAAAAAATTCAAGCCGTTTCTAACAAAATATCTTCAAAATATCTTCAGAAAGTATCTATATTTCACGCGATAGTACTGAAAAGCAACTCGTATTTGAGAAAATTCTACATGACTTTATTTCAAGACGTTTTGAAGAACACATTGTATTAAGTATAAAATCTCTATCGTTAATATCGTAGTTGCAGTCACCATAAAATTTTGAACTTATTCGATTTTCGAAAATGCAGTGATTTTAACAATAATTAGATTTGCGCCATTTTTTAAGAGTCCTCTAAGCTAAGCGAGGACAAAATTTGGTAAAAAAATTTAGAGCCATTTTTCAGAAAAATTTGAAAACGCATTTCATTATTCATTGTAAAGTACCTCCAAAATCAAAATATCCATTTCAAACCAGCTGAACTTTGAGTTTGTTTAGATCGATCTGGGAATATCAATATTGGAGAAAATCATCTAAACGGTTTCGGCGCTAGAATTGTCCACAGACTGACGGACAGATGGACGTATTGCCGTCAATCAATTTTTCGGTAACAAGAACACATAATACGTGGATTCTAACTACACCACGAGTTTGAGTACGTAATTTACTACACAAAGGAAGAAGGATTATACACTTTTTTGGTACTACCGCTTCCCATTAGGAGATGTTGCGTTGAAAAATCGCCTATTTCTGCCAAGCATTACAATTATTTCTCTTTACTACGTAATATGTAAGAGCAAATAAAAATGCATATAGTATTACTATATTACGTAACTGTGGCAAAAAAATTCGCGAAAATATATATGTGGACACCACAGGTTTTTTAAAGTGCAGGAAAAGTTATCTAAGTCGGGGAGTGGTAAGATTGTGTAGTGGTAACATGAACATCGTATTAAATCTGTGAACCTGCGTTCGAACACTGCGCGGAGAAGAAAATCTTGCTGCTTGCAATTGCTTTTGCAGGTTGATTGAGTATTAAAATATTGCGTAGCCATTATACATGAAGTGAAAAAGTATGTCCTGTTCTAGCACCACTTCTATCTCATTTGACAAGATACATTTTTGCAAAAAGCGAAATGCTCACATGGGTCCTGTTAGTGTTAAAATGAAAATAGAAATATCACATAGTATAGAATCGTTGGAATGTTCTATTGTCTCGAATTATTGGGCGAATTACGAAAGTGTTTTAAATATTCTGCAATGAGATGGAGGATATAAGAGTTTGAAATTTTCATTAAATTCAAACCCTTGTGAAAACCTTGTCAAATACAATTTTAACGACCAAAGTATTCTCTCTCGTTTTTGAGGCAATGTACGGCAGTTTAGAAGTATTTGTTTAACCCCCTCGCCCCCCAATGGTCCCATCGAGACTTGATCTGGAATCGCTGGATTCAAACTTCAGAGTGCTAACCGTTACACCATGGGATCCTGACGCATGTTCTTTACTTTTCAATACCTAACATTTCCGGTCATTAGCGACTAAACTGATACATTTTACAGTTACAATATAAAATTTAGAACCATATTCATATCAAAGACAGTAAGAAAACATTACAAACAGCGTAAGTATAGTAAGTAGTTCCTCTAAATGCTATTGTAAATATTGATTTCCTTAACGAAATCAGTAATTCTCTTTTGATAATCTTTAGAATTAAGACTGTTATCATGTCTGCCTTTTAATTGATGTTTTTGTCTACAGCTTTTGTAGAGAGGGTAGTAAATTAATACATGTTAAGCATTTAAAAGAATTTTTCAATGGTCTCATATAGAAGGATTTCTTCGTAATATAATTTTTTATTCATGTAATACTGTTATTTATCTCGCCTTCGGTGTAAAGATTGACTCACAAGGCATCACACAGGCTTTCAATAGATGATTGTAATAAATAAATATACCCAAATTTGAAAGGGATAAAATTTCCTACTTTTGAATTTTTTTCTAAACAGAACACTGAGCAAGCTACAGCTCCCAAACAGAAGAGAACAAAAAAGCTGTAGATTTGTATGTGATGGTGGGGTCCGCAGACCGACCCCCTAATTTTGGGGCCTGCTCCTTTTCCTGCGTTTTGTATTCTCATTTGTAGCGTTTTGTGCAATTACTGACTGTGTAAACCAGTTTTATAGTAGTTTTAAGCGTCGTAGATTTTAAGCCGTTCGTATATAATAACCTTGTGTTTTTTTTTAATTTTATTCTACCTTAACATTGATAGTTCTCAGCACATTACTGTCGTACATCATCGCGACGTTTGATGCTATAATAGGTTCCAACTTAGAAGGGCTTATGGGCCACATCAAATTCTAGTTAAGCCGTGGGCAGCACCGTAATTTAAGATGGTTTTTACCCTAATTACTGACATTATAATGAAACAAATATATATATTAGGTACAACTTTTATTCAACATACTTAATGATTAATGTACATATTTCAAGTTTATAATTAATTTTCCATCTTTTTCATTTATAATAAACATATTTCACATTTATAATTACAATTATGTAATTATAAAAATGCATAACGAAATAACTAAAAAAATGTTATAATTGGTTGATATCAGAAAATTTTCAAAGCAGTCGGGGGCCGCACAGAAAGATACGGCGGGCCACATGCGGCACGCGGGCCGCCTCTTGGAAAGCCCTGCTACAGAACAACCTTCATAGAGAGCACAATGTTTTAAATACAATGGGAAATTGACAAAATTCGAGATTGCTGTCAAAAACAAATGAGATTACAGGTTTGAAAATCCACAATCAATTAAAGAATGCCTTTCAACTGTTACTACGAAGACCACAGCTCTTTAATGTAAACAGTGTGTCAAAGAATACAAAAAAACCTTTAACAATTTCACAAAACTCTTGCAATGTTGCGAAAATACAAAATTAGAGGCACACACTGACCAAGCGATGCTACCTGACTAACACAGCAAGAAAAACCAAATCAATGTAAAATTGCAGAATGTATTGAAAGGTTACGAGGCACACATGGCTGGATTTTCCAACCCAGTCCACTCTCACAGCACCACAGCTCCTCCAAATTACACAGCTGTCTAGTAGAGGGTCTCAAATGCAGATATCAAGAAAATGCCTTTCACCACCGTGGATGCTTCACGCTCGAGGTTCACCATAGCCCTTTCCGCTTGGTCCACACTCCACCAGCCATCTCTCCCGCTGCCCACCAGGCTCTGGCCCCGCCCCGGATTCAGACCCCGGGCAGGGCGCAGGGGGGGGGGGGCGGGCAGCCGGCTAGCCGGCGGAGGGGCGGACGTAGGCGGGGGGAGATACGGGCGGCGACGGCGTGATGGTGGTGGTAGCGGCGGTGACGGTGGTGATGTCGACGTGACGTCATCGGTGTCGGCGCCGAGGGTAGCTGGTTGCAACCTGGCCGGGCGGCGGGAGAACCGCCACACGCATCGAGGCGCAGGGAAACAATGATCAATTAATGTCTTAATTCAATCATTAATTGATTGATTGATTGTTGATTGATTTTTTTAAGTGGGACGCGCGAACTTTGGAGTTGGCGCCCCCATGACACCCTGGTGTAGCGTGGAACTCCCATAATTTAGCGGGAGTATCACAAAGAGTGCCCAGGTGGGCGGAAGTCGCAGGAACTTGTCCGCGCCGGCCAAATGTGCTAACACAGTGCTTATCAGAAAAGTCACCGTAGTAAATTCTGATACATTTTGCTATAAAGTCTGTTAATGTTACCATCATACACGAAGTTGTGGACCTACTGATCTTTCTAACAGAACTAGCTTCTTATCAAGACATTTATTTCTAGAAGAGGGGACAAGTCCTATTCATCAAAATTATTCAAATAGGACCGACGACGTATGCTTTTTCTTCGAGCTTTTAGTGGATGTGATACATTCAGCCAGTGTAGGCATTAGAAGGAAATATTATGCATTGCTTAACGGAAAGAGCGTGATTTGTCTGAAATGTTCTGTGTAATCAGATAGAAACTACAGTAGAACATATTGCTGAAGCAAGTAAAATATGTTTGTCCATTTGTACGGTAAAGAGATGAACATGAAAGCATTGGACGATCTCCGTCGCCAAGAACTATCCAAGCCGGTGATAAAACCTAAGTTTTGGTCCCAGGGCTCGTTAAGTTTTTTTCTGTCGAAAATTCGCCGTTTGCCGTTGTACGATTACAAGACTTTCTCTTCTTACTATGTAAGCGTGAGAAAGTAAAATAATTAAATTTTTTGTTAGTAGTTACAAAGGGGGGACGGGAATTTTGTTTAGTAAAGTTTAAGGTTCGTATCAATGTGATGCAATATTACTACATAGATTGGTGATCCTATAGTTTCAGTGCTCTTGGTGGACGCTCCTAGAACCAGGGGCCGCCATATTTTTTTGCAGTCCAAACATCCGAGTGGCAGTATATTCAACTGTTAAAGAGAGATTCATGTAAGAACAAGCAATTTTGACAGCTAGTGCTGGCAACATAACCGAAGGTTCTGTGGTCGTTGTGTCCTTGATCCCATTGAACTCTCCTTCCTCGATTCGTTCGTTTGCAGTTGGCTAACTTGTAAATGATTTCGACGCTTCCTTTTGTGATGTCCTCGTCCGCCGAAAATGTAGTGCGCCACGAGAAATAATTGAAATTAGGAAGTGCAGTGCTATGTGCTCTTCTGTAAAAATTTCTTTTTTTTATACACATTATATGGAATTTACTTTTTGCGTGATAAGTATTATGTTTATTTTAAAACCGAGTCTTGAATGTAAGATGAGTACTGGTGCACGTGTTTCCTGGCTCTTGTGTTGTGTTGATTGTGAGCGTTTCGCGGTTCTGTGCTTTGCGTTTTTATTTATTTTTTAAATAATAACACCATTGCGAATCGTGGAACGTCGGAGTGGTCGCAGGAAGAATCCTTGTTCACGCCAGCGACAAGAGGATATTATATTTCTCGCGAGAAAAATCCGAGAAATGCAAAGGAAAGGAAGGTTAGAATCCGGTTCTGTTGTGAGCCTCATTATGGAATAGCTGAATTCGAGCAAAAGTACTGTCACGAAGTAAGTTTTTATATTATAATTACACTTTAATAGCTGTTGTTGTGCAATTGATATAAGTGTAACTGAAGGAATTCTGTTTATTTAGGTATTATAAAAAGGACATCAGTGAATTGAGAACTCCTGGGAAATAAGGAGGCGAAGAGCATATGTAATAGACAAAGTGGACGAATTTGGCAAAGGCATCATCAGGAAAATGTTTTACGGGATGTGTGAAAAGGGTAAGTTATAATTTATATTTTATTACTTGTCCTGTATATTTATTTTGTAGTAGTATTGTACAGGAAAATCAGAACTACTGTATTTATGGGTAAAATAACAAAGATGATCCTGTTGTAGTATAGTTTCCATATATTTTAATTAATGAAACTATAAATTTTGTCGTCTATTACATTTCACTTTATCTTCAATAGATCCACATTTGGTTGCCTGAGAATGAAGAAGTTGGCCCTGGACCATCTTTCAGATTGTACCTTTGAGACTGGATATTACTAATTTTCTAGGGAAGTATTTTCTTGATCCCCAATAATGACAAGTCATTGTACTTTAAGAGAGGAAATATTCAACTAAAAAACAGAATTCTAATTAACAGTTAACTAAATCGAATACTATAATACTATTGTCTTTTTGTTCCAGGAAACTTCTACTGACACATGAAAATAATTAAATTTTATATAAACACAAATTTAAAGAATAAAAATCTACAAATACAATACACAATGCAACTTCAAAATACAATCTACAAATACCATACAATATACATTTAAAAATATATAGTGTATATTATAGATTGTATTGTAAAGATGTGTATTATTTTTGTAGATTGTATTTTAAAGTTGTGTTGTGTATTGTATTTGTAGATTTTTATTCTTTAAATTTGTATATTATTTATGCCAGTTTTCTTTGTATCAACAAATATATTATATAATTATCCATAATGATAGGATACTGTTTTGTAAAACTTCGTTTACAAATTGTGTTGTTTCTGTACCATTTCTTTAATTTTGTTTTCATTATTAGTGTGCTTGAACTACATTCATTAACTTATGTGAAAATAAATAAAATATTATTATTATTATAATTATTATTATTATACATAAATGCTGAGATGGATCTAAATTTGGAGCTCAAGTGTAATGGCAATTCCACCCCATTGGTCAAAGTGATAAATAAATGTTCTTGTGAATTTTTCTTTTTTATTCACTTTTATAGGACAGTTTTCAAACCCATCTATTCATTTTATATTATTGAGATATGTTCTATTGATAATTAAGAATTTAAAATAGATATTAATTTGTTAAGTGGATGCTTGTAAAGGAAACAATTCTGGAGAAAATTTAGTAAAGTCTTGAGTTGAGGATGCAAGAATACAAGTAAAAGATAGCGTTCACTGATAAGATGTTTTAATTAGTAAGAGTGAATTTAAAGGATGTGCCCATTATTCATCCAAGAAATAAGAGATGAAAATAGACATACTAGGTTAAGGAATGCATTGCCTTGTAGAACATTTTTGACATACAAAACAATGAAGTCACATTTGATTTATGAGAGCAATTGTACTAAGTATGGAAAATCGGGGTGTTGTAATTATAAATAAACCACTCTTCATTACAAAAATACACGGGTCCTTTGCTGCGCTGTGAGACTCAAAGAAAAGGTATTTGAACGTCCTCTGAAAAATATTTTTTCTTTCTATTTACATTCGTGGCAGTTTTCTTTTACTTCATATGAGAGTATGTTAATATATTTTTCCACATGCGTAATTAAATTTCAATATTTCGCGGACTCGCGTACGTGCATATACATGAGCGAAACTCTTAGACTTCTGCATATATATAGTTCTCTTCACGGGAGCCATAAACAAGCCCTTTAAAGTGAGGTTACGAAGAGGCGTGGCTGAACAGCTGCCGCGGCGGAGGGATACTTCTCTGAATTACATGTGATGTTCACTTGTTTAGCGAGCTGTCACTTTGCTTTTTCTTCCGTGAATTCTTCTATATACTGAACCGACGTGTTGTTAACTAATCAGACCTTAGTTATACATTGTTGTCTTTTTCGTTTAACTGTATTTCAATTATATTAGTGATTAGTAGGGGCGGATTTTAATAAAATGTCATTTTTTACTTTATAACACTGCCGTTTAGTACAGAAAACTAATTTTATGTACTATAAACCCATTTTTGTGCGTCTTTTTGTGTATTTTTGTCGATTTCCACTATTAAGTCATTTTTCACATTTTACCGTCATTTTTAATACATTTTTTGCTGATTACAGCGATTTGATTTTACTCGGTTCAAATAATATTTACGAGATGTAACACATTTTCTCCACAAATTGTTGAGTACTCCATTCGATTTCTTGGCTCATACATTGTAATGTCACCCGTTGAATGTAATCTAAGGATCCTGTGTCACTTATCAGCGCCATTGTTGGTTCAGCCGATTTCGGGGTAACCAAAGGCAGAGATTTTTCTGGAAAAGAACAGTCCAAACTAACTGTCTACAAGCTGAGTCCAGTTGAACGAAGGAAGAAGACCCGATTACATCAGTAACGTATCCAGCTTGAGTTGTTCATCCTAACTGGTTTTGATAACATTTTTACGTCATTTTTCTTTGCTTTTAGGGATTTTAAAAACAGTTTAAGAGCATTTTAAATCCGCCCCTAGTGATTAGAATATAGTGTTTACAATGACTTCAGTTTGTTCGGCATACTTTTATCACTGCAAAAACAGATGTAATCAAACCACAAATAAATCATTTTTCAAGAAAGTGATTTTGTGTATATGTATTTCTTCTCCAGACTTCAAGTTATATATTTCAAACCAGAATTTTGGAATTTGTAGGTCATACTTTGTTTCTAGAGAGATATTAGTAACGATTGCAACAGAATCACACAATGTTTCATTTGAGAAGCTAATTCTTAAGCACTATTTGAATTACAGAGTGAAACACCTCTGCAAAACAAATCTTTTGAGAGAAGGAAAAAAGTAAAAAATATAATTAAAAAAGTAAAAAATAATAAAATAAAAGTGTTAGGTGAGATTCGATTGATTGATGTTTTCGGGCGCATCAACTACTTAGGTCATTAGTCCCGTTAGTGTAGTACGTGTTTTTCTCGGGAGGTGGCGATGATCTTTTCCCGCTGGATGGCGAGATCTGACGCCGACCTACCGTCGACTAGCGGGGTTTTCCCTCAACCAGGTATCTCCCAACAACGGGGCACCGCCCAAGCCGGGACAAGCTCTAAGCTCCCGACCGGTCTCCCGGCATGTGTAGTAGTGTAGTGCACGTTAGTGTATGTGTAAGAGAAGATGGAACAAGGAAGAGGAAGGATAGATCGCGCGCGGTCCGTGGCCCGTTTGTTAGGGTACTGCTCCCGACTTCCCCTGGTGTTGAGAGACCACGGAAAACTACCGATCATGGCAGCCGGCCGCTAGAATTCTCCTCCATTCAGCGACTGAATTCGACCTAGCTGACAAGCTAGTGTCGAAAATCCTGCCGCCGCCGGGACTCAAACCTACGACCTCCCGGTCAGAGCGACTGCAGTGACATGAGGTTGATGCACTGAGCCATCTCTCCCGGTGACGATTGATTGTTTCCGGTCACGTCCACTGCTATGGTAATTTGTCTCGCTAGTGTAATGAAACGTGGCTGTTCCTCTCATTACAAGACGAGATCCAGAACCGTCCTGCGCATCAGCGGGGGATTTGCGTCTCCAGATTTCTTTCTCAGTGGAGCATCGTCACAACTGGGACAAGCTCGAAGCTTCCGATTGGTTTCCTGACATGTGTGATAGTGTAGTGATTATAAATGTGTGTGTAAATAAGGGGAGACGATAGTGTAAGAATGAGGAAGGAAACATTGCACCCGGACTGCGGCCTATTTTCCGAAATTCTCGTGGTATTGATCGGAGAAACCACGGAAAACTACTGATCAGAGCAGCTGCCCGCTAAAATTCTCCAGGACGTGTGCTATCTAGCTACGTGTGTGAAAATCCGCCATCAAAAGGGGCTCGAACCCTAGGCCCTGGCAATCAGAGACGCTGGGGAAACCGCGGCCTGGTTTGCTACCAGGGAACGTGCTATTCTTCAAGGTCAGTTCTGGAAAGATTAAGCTTTTGGAGGGGATGTCGTTACCGTTCGTTATTCGTAAGAGGTTGATTAAGATTTTTTTATCTCCGTCAGAAAATACTTCTGTCTTTTCGATTTAATAATTCCTGAGTAATATAAAAGCATTAATGTTTCACCAACTAGTATTTCCTCCTGTTTCTGCTGGTTTCGTTTGCAGGATTTCAATAAAAAATTTCTTCGTGCAGACTTCCTCGGGGTTCTTTTTTCAGCTGTCCATCATACAGGTTCGAACCCATTCAATGCCATCGACGTAAAATGAATATTTTGAATGTTATAACTCGTTTAGGGAGATATCTGCATTCTTTACAAAGGAGGAAAATATCATTTTCTCAGGAACTACGTTTTGTACTGGAATTAAATGATTTATTTCTCCAAAAAGTATCACAAACTTTCCTCGTAGCTGGAAATAACAATGTCGTTGTCCATGACATGATTTAACGTGAAAAAGCATGTGAAAATTGAAAGAGCTGCAACAGCAGCATGCAAGCGAAATCACACAAATTACGAACCGGCACAGGGAGTGCGGCCGCGGTCTCTGCACGCACGATCGGATATCTGGCCGTAGATGAGCTTTCCACATTTCCACATAAAAGCTTCTATCGTGGAAATCTGCCTCTCGGCGGCTGGGCCGCGGCGCACGGGGCGTGCGGCGGTGGGGCTGGCCAGCGCTGGCCTTTGTCGCGGCGTGCCTTCTGATTGTACAGCGGACTTTAACTAAATGGAAGATCGCGCCACACGCAACACGACTTAATGGACAAGCCAAAAAGGGGTGTTCTTCATTAGATGGGAAAGGTATTTAAGTATCGATGCAGTGGAGATGAGGTGGTGAGGGGAGGGGAGGGGAGGGTAACTGTGGCTGCGTGCGCCAGGGGTGGCGGGGGAGGGGCGGCGCCCTTGCCGGAGGCGGGGCGGCCCCAGGCGCCAGTCGGCGAGGCGAAAGGCGCCGTCGAAGCACCGGAGGCGGGACGCGCTGGCACGGCTCTTCCGCCCACAACGTGAGTGCCGGCCGAGGCCTAATACGCGCGCGGACACCTGAAGGCGCCGGACCCCGAGGCAGGGTAAGTGGTGGCGACTGCCACACAACCATCGCCATCACCACCCGCAAACCATTATACATCATTTTCTGAAGGTTTCCACTTGTATCTAACTTGTCTAGTTACTAGCCATTCATTTTAGCTTTTCACTTACTATCCAGTTTCTCCAGTATCCCAGTTACTTTTGTGTTCGCTCTCGTTCTTTCCCCTCTCCACAATTTTCCCAATATTTCTTCTTAAAACGTGTATCTGACTTAGTGAATTTTCTTCTTTCCATCCACCTCGCGTTGTTTTTTCATCCATTTTGTGTATTTTTTTCTGCCGAAATATATTTTCTCCTTTCAATGCGATGTGTCTGTTTTCTTCTGGATGTTACATGCCAAGTTTATCTTTGATAAACATTTCAACAACAAATAACTACAGTGGGGGTGTAGTTACTTGATTAATATATTGGAACAAATTAATCTGTTCATCTGTGTTAAGTCGTAGGCTTCCGAGGCCAAAGCATTAACATAACCTATTGAATGGGTTAACCATAATATTATTTTTTATTTCCACCTATTTACTCTGTCATTTAATAATTAAATATTGTGAAAGAATTAGGGTCCATATTTATAGACAGGCAAATTTTGTAACCATAATTTATTTCATATGCTTAATGTGCAACGGTTTTGGGGATTGTTGTCCCAATTATCAGATTGTAAATTTGAATGAGCAAAATATATAGTAAAAAGTTTAAAATGGTTTACAATACAATATAGAAATGGAGAAATTATGACAGGTGAGAACTTACCAGACAAATGAGAAACTCACAAAACAAAAAACAAATTGTTAAATAACATTTGATACAGTAATCTGTCACTGGACGGACAAAGACAAGTTGGTTACGTTGGTGAGTTGAACGAATGAGCAGATCTGAGAGAAAGGGGAATTGAAGACAAGAAAGAGGAGGGGCAGGGTGTCAAATCGGCAGAGGTGGGGGAACTATTTTTTCTATGTTTAACATCTAAACAGACAGCATCGTAAATGTTGACAAATTGATTATTCTCCACCACGGTATTAACAGAATTATTTATTTTAATCTGAAAAGTTTCAGAAACAAACGTGTAAATCTCCGGATCTCAATATCAAAGATTTTTGGATTCTGAAAATTGAATGAATGGGTGAACTTTATCCGTAGATTACATATAGAGTTTTATTATAGAGGGATTTCTCTGATGTTCTTGTCATGTTCTTTCATTAAAACTTTACGACTAGTTTGGTCTAAATATATTTGATTGCAATCGTTACATTCAATACCGTATACAACATTAGTTTTATCCAAAGGAGAAGTATAATATTTGACATTCCTGGCCACAGTCTGTTTATTACGGGCTTAGTTCATTAGTCTACACTGGTACTTCTCCTAAAAAACCTGTTTTAATTTACAATTATTTGTGGGAACGAAAGGTAATGATAAACATTTATTCTCACAAGTAATTTTGTTTTGACATTGGTTTGAAATGTGACTCAACAAGCTTCATTTTCTTAAAGATAATTTATCAATAACAGCATTAGGATAATTGGACGGTGTTATGCATCTACCGGCTATGCGACATCATACAAATTTTGAGATAATCGTGTTCAAAGGTACTATATTTTCAGCTCTAAAAACTGTAATTAAATTATTTCATTCATTGAAGCGCCAAACTACACAAACATGAGTGGAATATCTGGCGCTTACCCGCATAATGTGAAATTAAGAACAATAGATTTGAATATCTAGGGTTATAGCCGGTTGTTGCGAAACAAAATCCCTGATGTGATTGATGGCGTTTTACATTTTTCATTAATTATGAGGCTATATTTATAGATTTGGCACCAAAATTTTACGTACACTTATAACATAGTCCAATGCAACTGATGGCTTCCATATCTATTTTTTCTAAATGGCGCTTAGCTGGTTGATACATAGCACCGTCCAATTGTTGTTTCTTAAAATTGCGTGAAATATTTGTGAGTTAAAATATATTATTTATGTATTATTTATTATTATTATAAAATATACTATTTATGTATCATAATATTACTTATTTCTCCTTTTCGCTAACACTCAATTCCATGGAATTGTTACTTCATGTTACTCCATGACAGGTACTAATGTACAAATATTATTCTTCAAATATTACTAAGAAAAAGCTTCTGAAAATGGAAGGAAACAATGTGCCTTGCTCAGCTCCACATGTGGATGTGCCAAGATATTAAAACTCTTAGAAATCACAAAACTGATCAGTCTCATATAACTACTAAGTATAGTAATAGGACATAAACTAGATTAAACATACCATGTAATTTGTGAAAATGTAAATAAGTTCCACATATTTATTCTTGTTAAAACTGTAATGACTAATTTTTTAAGTTGTATAATGACAGGGGTCGCTAAAGATCCAGCTGTTATAAAGCAATCTTAAATAAATATATGAATGAATTAAAACCAGAGTCCGGCAATAAGAGATTTTCTGCCAAAAATTCGCCCTTTCTCGGCGCACGATTACATGACTTTCTCTTCTTCATGAAGTTCCCTCGTAAGGCAAGAAAGCAAAAATAAGAAATAAAAAATATTATTCTAACTTTACAAAATAATGAAATTTAAACTGCCGGCCGGAGTTTAGGCTAAAGCGAAATGTTACATTTTAGTTGTAGTGAGGGATTATTCAGCAGAAAGGATATCATGCGAAAAATACTCCAGCCTATTGTGGAAATATAAAGAAAAAAAAATACTTCCTTGTTTTTATTTCTTAAGATTGAATATAATTTTGTTAATTAATAATATTGAGGTGGTAACTAATAGCATTCCTTGAGGAGGATGGACTTCAGGGTTTTACTTATAAAGTATTTGAAACACCACCTTCCAGATCTCATTAACATTCAATATCTGGAAATAGGAGGATAGGTTTTATTTAACAAAGCCTTGAAGTACAAGGGTACAAAATATAAGGATTACTCAAGTGGAAAGAACTTAAATCTAGAAACCCACACGTCGTGTGAAAGAGGATAAACACTCTATTATAATCAATGTACTTATATCCAAACAGTTTACAGAAAGTGACATTTCGCAATGGACCAACGGCCACCGTTTAAACTCTAGTTTTTCTCTACCTTTCATAAAGATAGCTAGTTAAAAACTCAAAATATCGTACGTGGTCGTAGAGCACGAGTTTAGCTCAACATATATTTCGCAACTGTAATTTTTCATTCATCTGTTGTCTTTACAGCGTTCCGAAAGTATTTCAATGACATTAGGAATGAATTTTTTCTCCGACCTACAGCCATTCCAACGAAGATGCATGCGCATCCATGGACTACCCGACTTCCTTGCTTTTGAATCATTGAGAAAGAACTGCAGGGTAATTGTTTCACATTCCATCAACCAGAAGTCTCCTTTCCGGATAAATTGTAGTGTTGGGGTTGTCACTGTACAGACTCTCGCGAGCTGTCACAAGGTTTGCATTCTAATAAAATATTCGTAATGACGGACATAAAGAAAACCTGTCTCTACACCGGTGTAACATATCTTGTAAAGAAATAGAATGCGTTTTAAATTATATAAAAAATTAACACTGCACCAGTCCAGATAGCCGAGATCGCTAAGACAGTAATGTCGTGGCGATCTCGAACGGAAGAATCGCGGGTTCGAGTCCCGCCTCGGGCATGGGGATGTTTGGTTTGTATGTGTGTGTTGTCCTTTCACCCGTCATTATCATCATCATTTCATCTTCAATACTCCCCGGGCTAACAACCCTGTTGGATAAAAATAGGATCCAGGTAAATGTTAATCGCTTAATAAAAATTACCATGCACCAAATTCCCGAGATAATGAAATTGAGCTCCGTTTAATGCAGGGTGCATGCACGCATGGTCCAAGGTGGCCTATTTGTGGGCAAAGAAAAAATTAACACTGCATTTACCTACTTCGTTTTTTATGTTTATATTGTAAGAGAACCTAAACACGCTATTCCCAATGTTAATTTAGTGTTAATGAATGAAGTACGTGTGCTTCTTGACATATTGATGTAAACGGGCAGAAAATGATAATATCGGATAATTGCATCCTTTTGTACAAATAAAACAATATTGAAGGCATCCGCCACTCTTCCTTTCTAAATTCAACGAGTAAAGAAATATCAGAGAGATTACATCAAAAACAAAGCCATTGAATTATGTTTTCCCGTGCGGTTTACAAGTTGATAGATGAAAGAGGTAATGAAATTGAGCTCCGTTTAATGCAGGGTGCATGCACGCGTGGTCCAAGGTGGCCTATTCGTGGGTAAAGAAAAAAATAACACTGCATTTAAGTGTATTATCTTTCCTCTTTAAGTTATATGTATTTTATTGTTATTTGATGGTAAGATAGGAGTGAGAATGGAATTAAAAAAAACACGTGTTTTCAATTATTTTAATTCCATTTACCTACTTCATGCTTTACGTTTATATTGTAAGAAAACCTAATCACACTATTCCCAATGTTAATTTAGTGTTAATGAATGAAGTACGTGTGCTTCTTGACATATTGATGTAAACGGACAGAAAATGATGATATCGGATAATTGCATCCTTTTGTACAAATAAAACAATATTATCCATTCGCATCCGCCATTCTTCCTTTCTAAATTCAACGAGTAAAGAAATATCAGTGAGATTACATAAAAAAAGCCATTGAATTATGTTTTTCCATGCGGTTTACAAGTTCTAATGGAGGGGACGAGTACAAGGGAATACATGTGTGCACGTTAGTTGCAGTAGTGAAGACCTCTTTGAATCCTGTGAGTAGCTTGAAGTATAGTAGTGCCGCCAGAGATACGCTTGGAATGTTCCGTAGAATAAGTAAATAAATTAACAAAGATGTTAGTAAATGAAACTGAATGTTTAACTAAATAAGACCGGAAGAGCTGGCTCAAGGCATCAACTGATGTCACTGCAGTGCCTCTGACCGAAAGGTCCTAGGGTTCAAGTCCTGGCGGTGGCAGGATTTTCGACAATGGCTAAACAGCTATGTCGGATTCTAACCACTCTCTAGAAGATAACTCTAGCGGACGACTGCTCTGATCGGTAGTTTTCCCAGGCAGGATCCCCGTGGATCTAAATGATTTGAAGGCCTTGCGAATTTGAAACGGATAATTTGTTGTTTTTTTCTTTTACTCGAAGCCTCAACATTTTCAGAATTTTCTCAAAATGGCTCCAATTTTTTTATTACACTTTGTCCTTGGATAGTGTAAAGAACGCTTAAGAGAATGGTGCACGTCTCATTTTCGCTAAAGTCCCTGATTTTTCCGAAAATTTGAAAAATGTTCATATTTCTTTCGGTATTTTCCGGAGATGGAGATATTTTTCCTCAATGAATTCTGTTCTTTAAAGATGTCTGGAAATAAGATCACGTGCAGTACACGAAAGTTTCGCAAATATGCATGTTTTTGCGTTACAAAATAGGCAATTTTTAAATGTTTAAAACAATTTGGTTTGTAAAATGGCTCCAATTTTTACATTCTCCCCCTTACGAAAGTACCTAAGAAGGTATTTACAAAGATTATTCGTAAGAAGAGAAAGTTACGTAATCGTGAATTGGGAAACGGCGAATTGTTTGACAGAATACCACGTATTTCCGGGCCCTGGTAACGAAAAAGTGGATAAATCCTGTTGTCAAATACAGAAAAAAATCGTCTAACATGTGGTGTAACCAGAATCCAGGTTTTGTAGATCCTTGATACCGAAAAATCGATTGATGGCAAAACGTCTGTTTGTCTGTCTGTGGTCAACGCCACCGCCTAATGCGTTCAGCCAATCATGTTCAAATCTGATATTCCCCATTCCATCGGAATGAATTTGAGGCTTTGGTAGTTTCAAACGGATATTTTGATGTTTGAGAGTACTTTACACGAAGCTTCCAAAACGTTTTACACATTCGATCCTGAGGGTCACGCTACGCGGTTAACTCCTGTGTCCTGGGCAACATAGCTTCTATTCAAAACGTTGTAAACAAATATCGTACACATCACTGAAATATAACATCTGGTAGTATTATCTTTCCTCTTTAAGTTTATATGCATTTTATTGTTATTTGGTTATCAGATAGGAATGAGAATGGAATTAAAAAAAACGTGTTTTCCTTTTTTTACTTTTTCGGAAAGAAACCATGTCACAAGATATGTGGGGAAACCGCAGTGTACTTCATCCATTAACTATACTGGTGCACTATAATTATATTTTGTTGAAGTGCAGAAATAGTTTCATTTGCATCTATTTGTTTCTGGATTTACTTTTAGAAATACACTGTGGTAAAAAAATAATGAAAAATAATTTAGTTCAATTGAATCTTTATTTGGGGCTGTCCGTAAATTACGTGAGGCGATTTTGACAATTTTTCGACTCCCCCTCCCTCGTGAGATTTGGCTGGACCCCTTCCCCCTTCTAATCTCACGTGGGAATTTTCAAAATACATATTTTTAATGTAAATACCTTAATTTGTGATTGATTGCATTGGAATTTATTTAAAAAACATAATTTTCTTAATCATATATATTTAAGACCAAATATGACTAGTATTTAGAAAATAGAGTGACTGAATTACAATGAATGTTATTGCGCTTCTAAAAACAGTGCAATAATCCACTCAAATTCAGTTCAGGGATGTGCGGTCTCAAGAAAGACTACTGGAACCAACATGTCCATGTGATTTTCCGTAAATTCATCTGCTCCTTCAACTTTGCTGTGCTTCAACCACTGTGTCAGAACACATTGACGCTTTCACACAGAAACTCATTACTCACTCAAATCCAGCAGGTCGCGACTGGTCCGCGAGCTGTCCACTGCCAGTCAACTCGTACGCGGGAGCGTTCGTCGTGTCGCGCTTTTGGCTGGCCGGTGGCAGCTAAACAGTTGAGTTTTTACTCTGAGAGAAAAAGTCTAAGAAATATTAACAAACCTTTCAGCATCCGCAAAATAAATCTCACTATCTCTATTTTTTCAGAAAATTTGAAAAAATATTACAAAATTTTAGGTAAATTTTATCAAAAGTTCAGTTCTTTTTACCACACGCTCGGTAATTTTTTTCAATTTCTGTAATAAGGGGTACAGGTAATAAGATTTATCTCATTAATGATAAAAAGTTTCGTAATTTTTGTTAGATTATTTTTCTCAGTATACTATGGTAATTATTGTAGCATTCACATAACCGTGATAAAAAATATTGTGCAAGATTTAGCCGTATTTTAGCATAGAAACGTGTTTTACTTAACTTGTCTGCACATCTAAACTAATTGTTGTTTGACCGATTGGGCGCAACAGCAATAACGCTACCGCACCGGTCCAAAAACAATACTTCGAACCGGCCAAACAACAAAAATATATGTACATTTTTTATGTCTTGGTCATTTTTTCGGGAATAAATTTATTTATTTTCATTTATTTATTTTAATTAATTTTTTGGTAAGTCGAATTTAACTCAGATTTATGGAAAACTCGAACAATCGAGACTTGAATAATAGAGACTACTGTCTTCCGTTAACGACAAGCATATGAGAGTACCACCACAGCTACGCTAGTGTTCCAATAGTGACCCTCTACTCACAGAAATTACAATACTCTTGTTATGACCACGATTGCTACCTCGTGTAGTATACTCTTGATTAAAAATGAAATAGAAGAAAGTTGACTTCTTTCACAAAAAACGCTTAGCACGCACTATTCTTTAGGTCAAAATTAATAATCTCTTGTTTACCAGCTTTAAATATTTAAAAAATAAAAGGTTGATTTTATCATTATAAATGTAAATAAAATCAAACAAATTCGGCTCTATGTGGGTTAAATATACCTACTGTTTATGGACTCCACAAAGAATGTATGCGATATACAACTTGCCCGATAAATGCATTCGCATCACGCGCTCCACTGCTGGGGGTAAAGTATTCCATTCCCAGTGGCCTTTTTGATGAAGTGATCTTGACCTTGCGGCGTGCTGCTATTCAGGATTATTAGGTTTTAAAAATGATGACATTCATTCGAAGTTAATTAGTACCATATCACAATAAACTGTTGCGCTCTGTGATTTACACACATTAACTAATTAGTTACGCTATAACATCACATACTTTGTCGCATTATTTCTAACCTTTGCAATTTTTCGGAAAACCCGGTGAGTTCAACGAAAATTAGAACTGCGCCTTTCTTTTAAGCGCCCCTTGTTCTGTCCGTGAAAGAAATTTGAATAAAATAATTGAAGCGACTTTTGAGATATTTTAAAAATAATTTGCATTAACTTCAAGTTGAAATTTCGCGAAAATACTGCTTTTTTGAAAAAATGCACATTTTATTTCTTAAGGATTTGAAATTTTTAGAACAGATTTTGTTGAACACAAAAGCCTCAATCATCAAATTTGTTGATTTTCAATCTTAACATTTTACAATTTTCCAAATACAGAGTTCGCCGGAAATCAGGACTTGCACTACATTTTTTACCTTTCTTCGATCCACACGAAGAAAAATATTAAAGAAAAAATATGGAGCCGTTTTTGAGAAAAACGTCGTTTAAAAATTGCCTAAAGACGCAAAATCTCGCGTAAACTACTTATATTTTCGAAAAATTTGAACATGGTCTTATTTTAAGATCTGTCTTTAAAGGACAGATTTTATTTTTTAAAAAATCACTATTTTCAATATTGTGTTTGAGGGAAGGCGCCAAAAATATCGACTTTTGCAATTTTCGAAAAATCAGGGATTTCAACGAAAGTAAGACATACTCCGTTCTCTCAAGCGTTCTTTACGTAACCCGAGGTCAGAGTTTAATAAAAAAATGTAAAGCTACTTTTGAGAAAATTTTGAGTGTTGTTTAGGCTTCATGTAATGTACCCAAAAAATCAAATGTCCGTTTCAAACTCACAGGACCTTGAGTTCCCTGACCATAGACGGACGTACAGGCGGACAGACAGACGTTTTGCCGACAATCGATTTTTCGGTATCGTGGATCCACAAAAACATGGATTCTGACTACATGTGTTGGAGGAAGTAATTTACTATCCATAGGCAAAAGGTGTATCCAATTTTTCGTTACCAGGGCTCGACAAGAAACGTTTTCTGGAGAAAATTCGCCCTTTTCCGGCACATCATTGTGATACATCCTCTTCTTTTGCAGTTTTTTAATAAATAATTTGTTTATTATCCATGTTCGACAATTTTATGTCTTTTAAGGGTGTTTGTTACAAATTATACATAATCATTTTTACTACATTTCATCATACCTGTACAATATTTGAAAACAATAATATTGAAAACTAACTACTAAGAAAACCCAGGAAGGGTACTTCAGAAAAATACATACCAGATTTGGTTTAAGAAATACATGTTGAATTTCTTTTGCAGTAAGAGCAAGAAATTAAAAATTACATATTTTTAATATTTTTTACATTTCCCTTCAATTTTAAATTTTCTGCTTACTTTTCAAAGAATTGTTTGAGGTATAGTAAGTATCTTTCATATATCTCAAATCTTCAAAAACGTGACAAAACCTAGATATACATAAAAACTTAAATAAAAATATACCCAAAAAATCAATAAAATAAACATGTTTAGTCAAATGTCATCGTATCTTCAGAAAAATTTAATACCATAGGTGCTATGCAAGTGCAAAATTTTTTTGGCACTGATGAGAAAATTAAGTGAACGTGACTCGCTAGAAGTTTAATTAGTCCAAATATTTAAACTGACGTGAATATGTATGTCTGTTTCCATTGGATTGTGAGGTCATAATACCTTTCTACCTTTTCCTACAAATTGTGAAGACACTTTATTGTGTTATTTTGACAATTATACGTCAAATATACAAGGGTATTACTATTTCACACGCCTCAAATCTTGTTTTAAGACTTTTTGGGAATATGCCTTAAAAACAAAGTGAAAAATGCAATATCGACACTCACGTTTTGTGTTTTTACATATTAAGAATACAAAGAAAACTCATGAAATTGGGTGAAATAAATATATATTAAGGCAATTTTATTCATCTCTGATAGATATTTATCAAGTAGAGAGACACAACAAGCAATAAGAACGTTTCATGCATTTTATGCACTTTTTTGGACAATAGGAACAGCAGCGTTTCATGCATTTTACGTTTTCTTATCAACGAGATGGATCAACAGCGGTGATCCTCTTTCTAACACAAAAATTTGTCTCTTTTGAAAGTTAATATCCCTTTTTGTTCGTAATATTACTTTAATGGCATTTACGTCCTTGCTCCAATTCTAAATGTTGTGTTCTTGAACGCAATTTAATTCCATTTTATATTGTTTGCGACACACGTCGTCGTTGAGCTAACGTAATTTATCTTGCCCTCTTTTCCTACTTCCATCGTCTGATGCTGACACATTCTGCGATAAAGAGAAGTACGTTTCTGCGGAAATGAGAAACTGAAAAGACCACCTCACAAAAATGGCTTCATGAAGAAGAGCACGTTCTTTCTGAGGTGGTTCCCGCGAATTATCTTTGCATGAGGACACACAACTCGCCTTCAACATTGCCCGAAGATGATAGGATCAGTCGCTCTCAAATAATTGCCTCGCGTTCTACAAGAACGCTACCTGTTCGTGTCACCCCTTCTATGGACAATGGCAGGGATACCGACACCCAGCCCCTTCGTCATTGATATCTCAGGATAGAGATCTGTAGGTGACGACACCCCGAGAATAATAAGTACACAAGACTGATGGCAGGAAGTGGGCCTCCCTGTTTCAGCAACGAAGCGAATCAACACGAACCTCATAACTCAGTATTCTAATGACGCATTTCATGTCATGCACGTCTTGTAAAGTATAACGACAATGCCAGAAAGCGAGGTGAATTCTATCACTTGTGCTTTTAGTCCCAGGAATTAATAATTATTCGTAATTTTATGTGCATCCCTCTCAAATATTTTGAGATAAATATACAAGTTTTGAATTAATATTTGGGATATTGAAATGGGATACATATTCTTTATATTCTGTTTTAGACCACCTATGTACATTATAGAACTCACTTTTATCAAATCGTGGTGTGTACAGAAGCGGCACCAGGTCAAAGAAACGTCAACATTTGGAATGATTTCATGGCGCACTTCGATAGTAGGTGATTTGTAGGCTCGTTAAAGGAAATTCGGTCTCAGCTGAGCAGCTTTCACTTCAAAAGTCCTCTACGCGCAAACGAGAAGTTCATTGATCGCAAGTTGATTCTCGACTTACAATTTCCGCTCTCTTCAGAATTGGTTTGAATTGGCCTTCCGCGTGCTGTTCGCTTATCTCTTGCATTAAATCACTCTTTCTGACTAACGCCCCCATTACACATCCATTTATGTACTTTGTGTTATTTTTATGATTAGAAGTTATGTAATTTATTCACATCGATGATATAGAGGTCATAGTTTTCTTTAGAAGCACAATTACAATCCTGGTGAAACATTTCAACGGACAGATCTGTTGGACACATTTCGAGTAGATTGCACCGTCTGGTTTCAAGTTTCTTATTAATCCTTTTACACGTAATAATGGGTAAAGCCCAACAGACATACACACGCTAGAAGTGTTCCGGATCTCACCGTCCCCCATGGCTATTCATCAGTGGCGTAGCGTCAGGGGACGCTGAGATGCTGAGCATCCCCGTATATAAGAACCTTAAATACTGTATTGATAATCTTACAAGTGGTCTGTTGAGCGAAACACGTTTTGTATTAATTTAAAATTGATTTCCTATGATTGAATTCGGCGGGCTGTTGAAGCTGGCCTCTGATTGGTGGGAAGCTAAAATACTTCAGCGTCGGCCGCCAGATTGCGACGAGCAATGACGCATGCGCAGATGGCGAGGTCCCCCTCTCCCCTCTTCACCCCTGGCCCAGAGAAACCCGACTGCTTTACGCTAGCGTCTACTGCGGAAAGAAGCTCGTTTGTGCACGAGAGCGCAGCACACTTCAGGCGTTCAGTAAATTATCTTTCTCTCTCTCACTCGGGAGTCCCCGCTTGGTCATGGGTACAAACTGTAGAAATAGTGCCTGGCTACTATTTCTTAATTAATATCCAAGAAATTGTATTATCTCTTAAATAGATTACATATTATTTAAGTCTGCAATGTATAAATTAACAAATGGTCTTATTGCCATTCGCGTATAAGAATTAAAGCTGAGCCATTGTATAATTTGCTTTCAAGACATCGGCAGCCCTGACTGCTGTGAGGATTTTGTGGGAAGCGCCTACACCGTCGTAAGCAATCGAGATCGTGGAAGTAGTCCCAGTGTATCTGCCTTGTGTTTGCGTTCGCCTGTTAGACGAAGTAGTTGATAGTGACATTTTGTGTGTTATTGTTGAGCATCCCCAAACGTGTGAGTCACGCTACGCCACTGCTATTCATACTGGTCTCGGTTCGGAAGGTCGCGGAGTCCAATCTCGTCAAGGTGGCTCCACACACTCGGCATTCGCCGAGCAGCGAGCTACTGCTCGCCCGATCCCGACCAGCTGATTGTTCGCCGAATATTCGCTCCCTTTGATGTGTCCAAAAGAGCGACACGCAGTGGGTGGGGCGAGCACCGAATGTTTCGTCACTCGGCAAATAGCAAGCGACCCATCCACACTACTCGGGATTCGGCGAGCGGTTGCTCGCCGTTCGCCGAATAGAGAATATGTGGAGCCGCCTTCACGGACATGGATGTTTGCTTTGGGCGTTGGGTTGGGGCTTTTGCAAACCGCCTTGCATTGTCTAACGGAACTTCCTTTCCCTCCCTCTGCCCCAACGAAATGCACGACGGACAGTGGACACGTGGACGATGCACCATCAACGGGGCAAGGTTGGTCCACCGTACCTCCCTAAGGACCTACACTTCCCAAGGTTAAAAAGGTTTCAAACATCGCTCTGGGCCCTTCGATTGCAACAGAAAGTGGCTGCGAGCCCAAGGGTCCTAAGGGCCACTGGGACATGAAGGCATGGGAGGCTGTCGAAGGTGCCCCCGTTTTTGAGAAAATATTTGTTAAAACGTCTCAATGCACGCAAAATAACCCGAAAACTACTCATTCTCAAAAAAATTGTTCATGGACATTCTCTCAAGATGTCTTTTGAACAACTTATTTCATTTCAGAAAAACTCTCTATCGTCAGTATTGTAGTTTTAGGAAGACGCCGAAAAAATTACACTTTTGCTACTTTCGAAACATTAGGGTTTGTAACGAAAAATCGAATGCCAATTTTTAAAAAGTTCCTTAAGTTATCCGGGACAAAGTTTAATCAAACATTTTGGAGTTATTTTGAGAAAATTTTGTAAGTATCGAGTCTTCATGTACAGAACCCCCCAAAATCAAAATATCCGTTTCAAATTCGCAAGGTCTTGAGATCATTTACATCCGATCAGGAAATGTCAGTTATGGAAAAAATTATCTGAACTGTTTGGGCCGTAATGTTGACCATAGACAGACGTTCTGTCGTCAATGGCTTTCGGTATTAAGGGTCCACAAAACATGGCTTCTGGCTACCCAAAGTGTTAGAGGAAGTAATTTACTACGTATAAAAACAAGATTCATTCCAATTTTTCTATACCAGGGGTCCGATAATAAGAGTTGCTTACTTTGCCAGTACACAACAGGATTCTCCAAGCGCTCGAGAAGATAGATGGCAACACTATTGCAACGTCCTTCTCAGTTCTATCTAGATGAACAATTCGTTACTTTTCCGAGTAAATGGCGACACAACCTCCACTGAAACATAACAATGATACAGTATGCCACAAAAGATACCTTTGTGAACTATGCACGAAATCTGCACTAAACTAGTGGTGCTACAAAATGGCACAGACTTTCCCGTATTACTTTTCTATTTTCTTGGGGTCAGGGCTAGCTATTTGGAATTGTAACATACACGAGCCAGCTGCCATCTATTGCCGCCCAAAGAACATTTCTTGACTTTTCTTAATTTTTCGGTTTCCTAATGCTAGAACGGAAATATTAATTTTAGAATATTAAAGAACACTAAAACGTAGTCCTAAGTGGCAGATTTCTTTTCAATTCTTTTCAAAATTGGAGCTGTTTTTTAAGAAAATGGCGTGTAAGCGCTACTAAAAATGCGAAATTTGAAGCTCTTTTACACAGAAAATGTTTGAGTTTCCGAAACACTTTATTTGAAGTAATTTGAAGCACTTTAACTTACAAATACAATAGTGTTTACAAATTGCTGGAAATGTGCATATTAACGGTGTGAGAAATCTTAAAAAAAATTACATTTATGTAACTTTTGTAAAAACAAAAAAATACCTCAAATTGAACTTTACATCATATTGAAGAGTGTACTTAGCACTATCCGTTCAAAAAGTTTGAAGGAAACATTTTGAGCTATTTTGAAAAAATAACGTTTCGGCGTTTCTGAAAATGCGTAATTTTGAGCTAGTTTTCACAGAAAACGGTTGAGATTTCGAGAATCTTTACTAGGCATTATTTAAATCACATGCACTCGTAAATATAATAATGTGAACAAATCGCCACTAATGTAAATATTAACGACGTGAGAGACAAGTCAAAAGATATTTTTCTAAATTTTGAAAAAAACAACAACAACAAAGGAATAGAGCAATATGATGTTTATGTCCTCTCATAGAGTAGTACATTAGGCACTATCCGTACCAAGAGCTTAAAGAAAATATTTGGAGCTGTTTTTGAGAAAATTTTGTTTTTGATATTTTTAAGAATTGCACATATTGCCCGTAATATTGCTCGTGAACTTCTAAAATTTTGAAAAAAATGTGCATGACCTTAATGAAAGAACAGACTATGGAGAACAAATTTTATTTGAAGGAAACATCAATATATCTTCAATTTTGTATTTGTAGGAAGCCGCCATTTTAAATTTAAACTTACTCAATTATCAAAAATTCAGAGTTAATCCTTAAAATCCGACCTATGCCACCTTCATAAGCATATTCTACTCTATTCTTACAAGAAATTTAAAGAAAAAGTTTGGAGCCGTTTTAAAAAAAAATTGAAAATGTCCGGGGGCTTCATGTAAAGTACCCCTAAACTTTGAAGAATATTTTTCAAAATCGCGACGCCTCTAGGGGAACCAGGTCATCCGGGGAATATTTATTTTCAAGAAATCGTACGTATGGTTTCGGCGCTGTTCACGGACTGACGGACGGACGTTTTAAAAAGAACCACTTTTTCGGACCCCAAAATGTGTATTTCCGTTAAAATCTGGAAATCGTTTTTCTGCAGCATTACATAACTTTCCCTATACTACATATATACTCAGTATATACGTAGTATATAGTACGTATATACTCCGTATATACGTACGTATACGGGAAAATAAAAAGTCTTCGTAAAATCTGAAATCCTCTATTCTTAATTAGGAGTCGAAAATCTTAAAAAAAAAAGCGAGATCCTGACGGGGCCACCAGGTGAAATTTTGTTGGTTTTTTTGTGATTGTTGCCACTGGTTACCACTTCCCATGAGGGTATTGAATTTCGTTCCTGTTATGTTTGTTATAGCCTTTAGACATACTGGGTTCTCGGAATCCAACATGGTCAAATCATAGACTATGTCCACCGTGTTTCCTGAAGTTGCGCGCATGTGCGCGCAGAACAGGTGCTTTCTTTGCATCTTCATGCATCTTACACGGGCATCTATCGCAGGAGCAAGAAGGGAATATATCACTCGGTTTCCCTCCCCTGTCGGTCGCATTTTTATATTTTCCCTCATTTATTTGCTTTTTTTAAAAAAAATTCCTTGTCCTTCGTAATAATTTTGTTTGGTCAATTTTACAAATTGTAGTGGATTTAGTTGAACCTGACAGTCTTTAAAATTCAGGTACTGTAGCTTATCCCTAATCCCCAAAGTTGCACATACGCGGCGCAGACACGTTTGTTTAATCCTTCTGCCTCTGGAGACCTCGAAATCTGAATCATGTGATTGGTCGGAGGTGCACGCGGTGCTGACTTCTACACAAATGTGCACGAGGGCCGCTCCCTTCTACCCAGTCACTCAAACTGCAGCTCCGAATTGAGCGCTGTGTAAACTACCGAATTGTACCTCCAGATGTCGTGCCAATACCACTACTTGTTCTAATAACCCCCCCTCGGTTTTTAATTGGTTCTTGCTTATCGAAACGTTACATCCAAAAATCTTTTTTGCAGCATATCCTTAAACAATAAGTAATAATATGCAACAAAACAATAAGTTTCTATCTACTTTACGGTACAATCTCAAGTTGCTCAAACTTTACGGTACAATCTCGGAAACACAGGAAAGTGTTATAAATAATTCTATTTATCATTTATATCATTTTAATCGTTTTTCATAGAGTGAAATATACGTAGAAATTTACATTATACATTTGTAAGTCTAACATTGATAAACAACAACATGAAACATAAAAACACTAATATTATGGAATGATTCTTGAGATTAGGTCATTGATATAAAAACTTTTCAATCTCCCAACGTTTCGGCCTTTATTCAGCCTTCATCAGGGCTACAGACGGATTATTTACCATATAGATACACATTACGTAACAAGATTATTTCACAATTTGACTGATACATACAATATATAAAGATTGTGTTATTACATACCACATATTTTCCGCATTTTCCGGTTCCACCACAATCCACCCCCCATCCTCTTTATTCACTTATAGCCTCTACCACACACATTCCTTCAGCCGCGCCATATTACACACACCACCCTCACACCTCTTCCTTGCAAGTCTCCTCCCTCTTACATCATGTATGTACATCATATATAACAGTCAAATTTGTGTTCATATCCGGTCTATTTTGAACAACAACCAACCTATATACCCAATCATCCCTGTTCATACTTACATTAATTAACTCACTACATTTTTTCCCAGATACATAATAATAATAATATATTATATATAATTATTTATATATATATATGTAAAGTATACATTATTCTTATTATAACAATTATACATTGCAAAAAAGAAAGAAAAAAACAAAACACAATTATAACCATTACAGTACAATTAATTATTATATTACTAAATATATTACATTTTTCCATGAACTTGTTGTGTCTGCACATATATTCATATTACCGATTACACACAATTACATAAAAACACTAACATTTTCTTCTATTGAGTACGAGTGTATCTAATACTGACAGTAGCAATGAAAAGATTAATTGTCATTTAAATATGTGCCAACACCAATTCTGAGTGTCGAAATAGTAAGAATGAAAATGGTCGTTGGGTTAACATATTGTGGTGCGAGAATACAATGTTGGACCACCCAATATGATCTACTGGAAATTAAGTAGTGAATGTTACAATTTTATCTCTAAAAACTCTTAGAGTGTATCTAGTCTCTTGGAAGTCCCATTCAAAACACATGTAAAGAGTAAAATGTTTCAATATATTTTAAAGAAACAACGCATTAAACATATTTCGAATTTTTAGTTATTTTCTCGGAACAAATTTCTTTAATCTGGTGAATTTCAATTTGTATCATTTTGAATATACAAATTATGAATTTGTGAGTTTAAAACTTCTAGCGATTTTGGTACGGAAGTATAGCAAAACATAGTTTTAAGAAGAAGTAATTGAAATGATACATACTCCTCTGGAAACAATTGTTATTAAATAACATATAAAAAACGATGTTATATGGAAATATCGATATTCTTGTAGTACGGAAAACATTTTTTACCCGTTTGTCGTATGGTGATGATGTGCCTGCTTTATTACATTAATAATAAACATACGCAGCAACCGAAGTGCTACCAAATTTTATTCCACTATTTTAATGAAAAACCATGTAGAAACTGACAAATCATCTTTGCGGTCTAGCCTTTCACCCTGATTTTCAGACCAGTGGGATGGGACACAGCGAAGTAGCTGCTTCCACAAACCGATAAGACGCCAATGGGGGCAGTGGTAACGACACCAGCTATTAAGCAGCGCCTACAGCCCTCGTAGCAACATTCAAATAAAGAGGCAACATGCCAAAACGCTCCTCATGAGCGAAGTCCAGCCGTCGACAACGAAGGTAATTTATTCCTATCAATTTAATGACGATACAAGACAGCAATCGTAACAGGTTTCGAGGGCACGGCGCTGTGAAAAGCGGGGTCTGAAGTGGCGCCTGGGAAGTAGGCGATCCCGGAAGGTCAGCGCGGGGCGCGGGGGCGTGGGGGTGTGGGTGGAGAGGCGGCGATGAAAGCGATCCTGGTGGGAGGAGGGGGAACAAAGCGGCCGCCGGGGCAGCAAGGTCCCGGCGCCCGGCGCCTGCCCTCGGCACGGAGCGCGGCTAATGAGAGGTAAACAGAGCCATCGATCCCGAGGAGCGCTCGCCCTCCCCACCCGCCCACAGATCTTCCCGCGATAATGCGAAAGCCACGCACACCATGCGTCCGCGTGGGCACGAGGACAACTGCGGTGACCACTTTTGCCGTCACTTCTACACCGTATGAACCTCTGCCTTGCGAACGTCTCCCCCCTGGGGAACGAAGCTTCCACCTGGATACAGCCGGAATAACTAGAAATGTTTCAGATTTCTGGGGCATTCAGGAGGGTCGAAGGTGATCATTTTGGGCTAATAAACATGCGTGGGAAACATATGGGTGGGTTACATACGTGATATTTGATCCTGATTGGCAGGAAACTCGTCTGTAATTGATTTTTGACAGGTAAACGAAATATCTTTGACTGCGTCAGAACGTGTATGTTCTAAACACCAGTGCACGATGAATGGCCTGCCAATCAGGGGCAAATGTAACCAGGTATATGCAAATGTAATCAGGGGTAAATGTTTTCTGTAACTTCGTTACATGAAATTTGGCACTGTATGTTCATTGGCAAGAAATTATTATAATCGAATCACTTAATGCCCTAGAAATTTGTGGCATTTATTCTATGATACTCGTTATACCTTCAAATTTGCTTAATTCAACTAATATTCGAATTCTTTTAACTTTCTTAACGTAATCTGTTTCGTAATCAAATTATGACTGGAGCCTGGAAATTTGGCAAAATGCCTTTTTATTATTGTTACGATTTTATCATTTTTAACAATAGGAATCAGTTAAATCGAGTCTCGCTCTAGCCGCCGAGGTGTGAGCATCGTAACCGAGGCAGCTCTTATCGTGGACTGTTGAGGCCAAACCTACAGTTTAAGTGAATGGTTTGAGAGTGCGCGAAGGAGATCGATACTGATTTTGCTAATTTATCGTGTGATTTTACCATTGGTGACGAGTGCTTCGTGAATTGTGAGTGAGTGTAAAAAATCTCCCCTTGTTCGGTGCTCGGCACCGGGCACAAGCTCCACCATGGCATCAACCTCAGGAAACCAACAACCTACCGATGGCTCAAGTAAGAATTATGCTACAGTAACCGCAGCGAACCTTTTCCCCAAAAAAGAAAACGCAATTGTTATAGACTCTGTCAACCAAGCTCCAACCTTAGATTTCATACAAGTGCTTGCCCAAAAAATCAATCCAGCCCATATAAGATTTGTGTCAAAAATTTCAAATAATAGGCTGTGTGTATATCTCGCCACTAAAGAAGTTGCTGACGAACTTGTTGAAAAACACAAAAGTATAACAGTGTGTAGGCAAGAATTCCCTATAAGACCCTTAATATCCAGAAATAAAAGAATAATACTTTCAAATGTGAGCCCTAGTATACCGCATGCGCTTATTGAAAATAAGCTATATTCGTTTGGCATTAAAACAGTAACACCAATGTCATTTCTTAGAGCAGGTTTTTCTAGTCCAAATCTAAGTCATATTCTAAGCTTTCGTCGACAAACATTTATTAGCCCAGAAGATGAAAGCAAACTACCTGAATGTTTTCAAGTAATTTTTGAAGAAGTACCACACTGGATTTACATCACATCGGATACCCCTACGTGTTTTCAATGTAAACAACAGGGTCATTTAGCTAAAAATTGCCCACAAATCAATCCAGATTTTGTGGAGATAAATCCAACATCCAATACCATATCACAAACTCCCATCATAAGCACACCCCAACACGTTGCCTTTCATTCTACTACATCCGCCCCTGCACAAGTTGAAACTATAACCGTTTGCAAAGAACCTCATATTCAAACTCCAAAATCAGTCTCAGTTCCTGTAACCTCGACGAAGGCCGCTACCACCGATAAGCTCACAGAAGGACAGGTCGACAAAAGTACCCCAGCAAGAATGAAAAGACCTTTATCTACTACCGACTCAATCATTACGTCAGTAAACCAGTTATCTGAAAGCGATATTGAGTCTACAGACTACAACTCTGGATCAGATTCAGAAATACAAAACCCAGAAGAATTTAGTACATCACGAAAACCTAATGCGGGAAAGAATCCAAAGAAATTAAAAATCAAACCAGATAATAGTCAAGATAATTTATGGGCAGACACAAAAGCACTAGTAGAGAAAAATGTTACAAAGTATCCACTGTCATTCAACCAATTAATAAACTTTTTCGATAAAACAAAAGGAACTAAATTCACAGTAGACATTGCGAAAGATTTCACAAATGACCTTTCCCCCCTAATAGCAATGCTAAGAGAAATTTATCCCACCTTACGTGGTAAAGGTCTAAAAAATAGATGTTCAAGAATTATTAAAAAACTGGAGGCCTCGAAAGATACTTCCCATGAATTAATTGATCATTCATCGTCGGATGAACCGTAACTAGAAACCAAGCTCAACCAAACACATCATGGACATTGTTCAATGGAATTGTAATGGTTTCTATGCAAGACTTCCACATCTATAACTCTTAATTAATAACCTTAATCCACAAATTTTATGTATACAGGAGACCAATTTCAAAAACAATTCCAATGCAAAAATACGAGGATATAGAACATCCTTCTACAATAGAAGGCAAGCACAAATCGCTAGTGGAGGGGTAGCAATTTTTACAAAAAACGAAGTATTCATTCAAGATATTCCTCTTCAAACAACGTTAGAAGCAGTAGCAATCAAAGTCAGAATAAATTGTACTATTACTATCTGCAATATTTATCTACCAAATAGTATTTCATTAAATATTGCTGAACTAGATAACATCCTCGCACAACTGCCAAAACCGTTTATAATATTAGGAGACTTCAACAGTCATAGCAACCTGTGGGGTTCCACAACTGCAGACAGAAGAGGAAAATTAATTGAAGAATGGTTAGACAATCATAATGATTTGGTCATACTCAATACGGGAACGCCGACCCATTTCAACGTTAGTAACGGTACAGAAAGTGTCATAGATTTAAGCTTCGCGTCCACAGATATTGCAACAAAACTTTCATGGGCTTCAATGCAAGATCTATATGACAGCGATCACTATCCTTTATCCATAAACTGGTCAATCCAGCAACAAAAATTAGAGCAAAGAAATCGCCCTAAATGGATAATAAACAGAGCTAATTGGCCTCTTTTTCAATATATTATCAATAATAATATTAACAATCTTAAAGTGCTAGATTCGCCTCAACAATATGAAATCAATACGATAGTTGGTGAGTTTATCACTTTGATTACAGAAGCAGCCAAGCAGGCAATCCCCCAAACTACAGGAAAAGTAATGAAACGTCAAGTACCATGGTGGAATGAAGAGTGTACAAACGCTATAAAAGAAAAGAAAAGAGCGTTCAGGAAATTTAAAAAAAGCAAAACAATAGAAAATTGTATTTCCTACAAGAAAGCAAGAGCTAAGGCCCGCTTAACACTTAAGACCACAATGGTCCAATCATGGCAACAATTTACGTCATCCATCACGAATAAGACAGCAATTTCTGAAGTGTGGCACAAAGTCAAGATAATTAGCGGATCAAACACATATCACCTACCTAGAATGCTAATTGACAAGAATGGAGAAAAACAATTCTGTCCAGAAGCCATGAGTAACTTACTTGCTGATTCCTTTGCTAAAAACTCTAGCAACTCAAATTACGAACCAACATTTTTAGCACAAATTGCATCGTTTTCTACCCCCTACTTGGAACTCAACAAAGAACTATTAGAAAACAATGAGGATCAGTATAACCAACCATTCCACATGCATGAGCTTAGCTATGTACTAAACAAGAGCAAAAATTCAGCACCAGGGCCGGACGACATACCAAACAGTTTTCTTAAGAATCTCCCAGAGAATGGACTAAAATATCTTTTACAAATATACAATAGTATTTGGACAACCCATACCCTTCCTAACCAATGGAGAGAAGCCATCGTAATTCCTTTCCCTAAACCTCTTAAAGACCATTCAAACCCAGTGAACTTTCGTCCCATTTCGTTAACCTGTAATATATGCAAGATACTAGAAAAAATGGTTAACAATCGATTGAGATGGACCCTGGAAGAGAAAAATCTGATATCACAGTATCAAAGTGGCTTCAGATCACTCCGGTCAACAAATGATCATTTAGTCAGTATAGACACAGAAATATGTGACGCCTTAGCTACAAATCAACATGCTATTTTAGTCTCTTTAGACATTGAAAAAGCATACGAGATGGTATATAAAAAAGACTCCTAAATATCCTTTCTGATATGGAAATAAAAGGTAATACACTAGCTTTCATAAATAATTTCTTAAGTCACAGATATCTCAAAGTAAGATTACAAGAAAAAACATCGAAAGCTGTAGAAATGATCAATGGACTTCCGCAAGGGTCAGTACTTAGTGTTCTCCTTTTTCTCATAGCTGTCAACGAAGTCAGTACATTAGTAAAAGGCCCAACTAAAATATTTTTATTTGCAGATGATATCACCCTTCTGTGCACTGGAAAAAATATTCAGTTAACTGCTAAAATAATCCAAGAAACATTAAATAAAATTGACAATTGGGCTAGTTCTACAGGATTTATTATTTCCAAAACTAAATCTGAACTCATAGTATTTACCAGAAGATCCCATGAACAGAATGCAAAAATTACGTTGGAAATTGGGAATAAAGAAATAAGAAGATCAAATACCTGCAAAATCCTTGGATTAGTGTTTGATGCCAAACATACATGGAAACATCATGTTGCAGCTCTAAAAACCGATTGCAAAAACAGACTGAATATCATAAAAATGCTAGCATGTAAAAAATGGGGAGCCCAGTCTGATTCTCTAATAAAAATTTATAAAGCCCTAATACAATCTAAACTCGATTATGGGTCAGTGGTGTATAGCGCAGCAGCCAAAACACTACTGAACACTTTGGATCCCATTATCCACAGCGCATGTCGCATAAGCTTAGGAGCCTTCAGAACTAGCCCGTGTACCAGCCTTCTAGCAGAGGCAGGTCTCATGCCACTGGAATTGCGAAGAAAGCTACAATGTTTAAAGTATGCATATGCAACATTCAGCATACCTCCAAACCAAACAAACGCATATATCTTCAACTCCCCTAAAACAGAAATGTATGATGTACATCCAAATTTTCCAAAGCCTCTGAGAGAAAGACTTCCCTTATACCTTAACGCTCTAAATATAAATAAACCCCTCATATTCCCAAGAAGCTATCACCCCATCCCCCCATGGCACTTATTCAATCCCACCATAAATCTTGAGTTTAATCAACTTCCACACCCTTTCTCACAATCTGAGACCCTTCTTCTCCCATTTATTGCTGAATATGAAGCAAAATTCAATAATCACTTAAAGATCTACACAGATGGATCAAAATGTAATGGTAAATGCGGTTGTGCTATAATTTCAACCACAGAGGGTACTGAAGAAATATTTCGACTACCTGATTTCTATTCAATTTATTCCTGTGAAGCTTGGGCAATCCTAAAAAGTATTGAAACCATTTCTGCAAATAAAGTAAATCCAAACATACTTATCTTCTCTGATTCCCTGTCCTCATTGAGAGCCATAAATAATAGATATACAAAGAATATCTATATACAAAAAATACAAAAACTACTGTATGATCACCATGAGGCAGGAAATCAAATAGTTCTTACCTGGATTCCTTCCCACAAAGGCATTATAGGTAATGAAAAAGCAGATGAAGCCGCAAAAAGAGCAACAAAATTACCAAATATTGACAATAATGCTTATGGTTCATATGAAGATATTAAAAAGCTTTTAAATCTCAAATAGTTAAATACTGGGACACACAATGGAAGAACATAACATCTAAACTGCATCTCGTTAGGAGATCAATAAATGAATCTCCATTTCCACATAAGTTGGTTAACAGGAATAATCAGGTTACTATCACCAGACTCAGAATAGGTCATTTCAAAGCCAGTCATGGACATCTTATTAAAAAATCCGATCCAGAACAATGTCCTAAGTGTGGAGCTAGAATTTCTTCCCCACATCTGCTACTTGAATGCCCAGAAACCAACACTCAAAGAGCAGCAATGAAAATCAATGGCAATTTATTAGACCTTCTTAATACCATAGAGAAGTGTGATCAAATTATCAAATATTTAAAAGTAACGGAATTTGACAAACTAATATAGAACCGCATAGTGAAATGAATGGGATACCAAGTAAGGGGCTTATTTACTAAATTGTGGATATGAATATATATATGTGTATGTGTTGAATGTGAATGTATATGTATGTATATGTTTATTATATGTATGTATCTGTATATATGTATATGTAAGTCTATGTATATGTACTTTGACATATTGTAAATAACATTTGCTATTCTGTGTACTGAATTTAAATACCTCTATGTATAATTCTGTCCAACGGGCAAATTGATAGATGAAATGACCATTTAAACCCACAGAAGTACAAATTAGAGCATTGTACTGGGAATTAATAGTAACTTAGGGATCTATTTAAAAACATGAAAGTTATGTAATCTAAATTTAAATTTTTCCTTTAAATTTTATTGTACTTTCCAGTAACATAAACTGAATTAATAAGCTAATATGGATTCTGAAATTGAGTATTAATTTCCTAGGGATACAATGGATCTTTACATTGATTCAAACAGTTAACAACTGGTTCATATGAGGTTGCATTATTGTGTCAAGTATGTAATGTATTGCATGTATTGCTTCTATGTAATTTATGTATCTAAATATCTGACTAGTGTACTTGTGTATTACTGTGGTCGCTTATGACCCGAGCAGTTTAAAAGCGACCTAAAATAAATAAATAAATAAAAAAAAAATCAGTTAATTATATTTCAGGATTGTTTTAGTGGATTTTTATTTTGCCTAATTTGCTTCTAATATCCACTTTCTGCATTTTGCCTTTTTTGTGACTTTTTCGTCATTATTTTCCCTTTCCCGCGTATTGTCATTCTGTGGACGCGGAGGATCTAGTGTCAGGTTGTGTTCAAAGCCTAAAAGGAAAGGAAGATGATACCAGCGAAGATTATTGATATTTTTTCATTGATGTTGACTGACTTGTTCGCCCACGAGGAATCTCATCGTATGCTTGATCATAGCGGGCTATGACTCGAGTATGGCCTCGGATCCCTTTTGACAGACCTGTCTGTACATGATATACCTTTCTCAGATTCTCTCTTCCCTTCTGGAGATAACACAAGTGCGAAGAACTAAATATATAATTCCGTTTTCACTGATACCATTTCAAGATCCAAAAGGGAGTCCACAACAACATTTCATAGAGACAGCGTCGCGAGTAAAATTAATTCATAATCGTCATATTCCATTAAACGAAAGTTTACGAGAGCTAATTTAAAACTACCATAATTTCAGAGAAAAATTCACAGAATGAGCTGCGCATGGTATAAAATATGCTAAACCATTGTACCAATGTACTAATGATTAACACCTTTATAACTGCTTGTCAAGCGTCGTCATAAGACTGATTGCTACAATTTGTTGTATTGAAACAATCACTTTCTGGTTTCTTGAAAATTAATTCCGCTGAAGGGAATCATATTATTGTTCACTAACAGTACAAAAGTCATAAAACTCTAATTTCACACCTACATTTACCAACTCTAAGATACCTAATTACCTTTTCTGATGTTCATGTGCAACTAACAAGGTTCCTAGTAGCCCCTCACCCACCGCACGTATGTCGCTCGTGAGCAACATACTATACGAGTAGATGCCGTAGACACTGTGGCCATTAGGCGCGTAAGACGCACACACGGCTTTGCTCTACCGTGCTCGCAAAACCTACTGGGGTTATCTGATTCCTGTTTCCGAGCACATCGACTGTCATTAATTAGTCCCGTTAGCATAGTGAATTTGTTATTCCGGCAGGTAACGGTGATTCCTTACCCGATGCAAGGAGAGATCCAGCGCCTATCGATTCATCGGCGATTACCCCTTTCAAGTATCTCCCCCCTTGGGATATCGTCCAGCCGGGAGAAGGCATTAATAAGCTCCCAACTGATCTACCGACGGATGATGTTGTGGTGCATGTGAGTGAAAGTGTCTTGTGTGTGTGTGTGCGCGCGCGTGTATTTTAGGCGAGAGGATACGTCAACGAAGAGCAAGGAACGATACAAAATTTGGAGGCGTGCGGTCTGTGGCCCATTTCTTATGGTACCGCTCCGGCATTCGCTTTGTATTAATCAGAGAAACCACGGAAAATTGCCGATTAGAGCAGCCGGCCGCTGGAATTCTTCTCCAGACAGCAACTGATTCCGACCTAACTAAATCGTCTTCGAAAATCCGCCATCCTTGGGACTCAAAAGTCGCTGTCTGGAGGAGAATTCAAGCGGCCAGCTGCTTTGATCGGTAGTTTTCCGTAGTTTCTACGATCAACACCAGACGAATGCCGCAGCAGTACCGGAACAAACGGGCCACGGACACGCGAGTTTTCCGACCTCATCCTTGTCCTATCCTCTCCCATTACTCACACACTAACATGCACTACACTACCACACATGCCGGGTGACCGGTCGGGAGCTTAGAGCTGGTCCCGGCTGGGGCGGTGCCCCGGTGGTGAAAGGTAAGTGATTGGGGAAAAGCCCGCTAGCCGACGGTAGGTCGGCGCCGGATTTCGCCATTCCCGGAAGACCACCGCCACCACCACCATCACCCCCCCCCCGAGCAAAACATGCACTACACTTACGGGACTAATCAATCAATCTGGGCTCGAATCCTAGGATCTCCCGAACACAACTTACTGGGGAAGAGTAAGGAATTGAGAATAAGATTTTAGGTTCAAGGGTTATCCGAAGGCTGGAATTATCAATAACTATGTACCACAGCATACAACATCCATGCCTCACACGATACGTTTTTCATTTCGGATGTAACATGTCCTTGTTCGCAAACGCCCTGCGGTCAAAATTTGGAGGCAAAGGGTTTAAAAAGATACATGATGTTTGGAAAAGTCTCATTATTCCATATTACACAAGCACATGATTACGCCAAAAGCGGAATTTGATCCAGTGACCCTTCGAACTGAGACCGCTAAGGCACGTCCGCTATCATTGCCATTCGGGACGGTCCAGAAAAAAACGAGTAAAAATTATAATTAAGATGTTTCTCATAATTTTTCAGCTATAATGTGTAAAACCTTATTTTGGACATCAGAAGAAATATTTATGACTTGTACGCTCTTTCTAATGGCAAACAAAGAGTTCGCATAGAAGGGCAAGGTAAGGTATATGCCATTAAGAATGTTCCCCCTTTTTGGTTTAAAAGAAACAAAAGTTTCGTCAGAACTTCCCCCAAAGGATTTCCATTCTTATCCAAATGCTTAATTTTATCAACAATTGAATGGAGAGCCGCTCTACAATGCTTCATTTCAATCTTTTTACTTTCTCGCCTTACGAATACTTCGTAAGAAAAGAAAGTTCGTGCTCCGGAAAACGGCTAATTTTCGCCAGAAAAACTCTTATAGCTGGAGTCTGGTGAAGAAAAAACGGATAAAACCTGTTGCGAAATTTAGGGGAAAAAATCCTCTACCTTGTGGTGTAGTCAAAATCCATGATTTGTTGCTTCTTCGTACTGCAAAATTGATTGACGGCAAACCGTCCGTCTGTCCGTGTGTGGTCAACGCTAGCGCCTAAACCGTTCAGCTGATTTTCTTCAAAATTGATATTCCCCGATCGTTTTTACTCATCTCAAGGCCCCTTGAATTTGAAACCGATATTTTAATATTTGGGAGTACTTTACATGTAGCCCGTAGGAGATTTTCAAAGTTAAAAGAAAATGGCTCCAAATTTTTTGTTTATATTTTGTTCTTGAGTAGTGCAAAGGACGTTTAAGGGAATGATGTAGGTATCATTTTCGTTGATATCCCCAATTTTTCGGAAATTGCAAAGAACTTTTAAAAACTGCAAAATTGAAAATGGAGATTTTTACCTCAAACAAAGTCGGTTGTACAAAAATAGCACTTTAAATAAGGTCATGTACCATTTTTTGACAAAACTAGTAGTTTTTGCGAAAATTGCGATTCAAATTTACAAAAAAATGTTTCTCAAAAACCGCTCCAAATTTTTTCTTTAAATTTTCTTCACTTATGAAACGAAGGAAAATAAAAAATACGGCCTTAGTCCTACTTCTGGGAAATACTTGGTTTTTTAAAAATCGCAAATAAATATTTTTTTAAACTACAAACTTGTAGACAGCGATTTTTACTTCAGGCAAAGTCTCTTGTGCAAAATTAGCTCTTTAAAAAAGGTTATGTAGAATTTTCTGAAAAAACGAGTCGTTTTTGCGTAATCTTCGCTTCAAAATTACAAAAAGAAATTTCTCAAAACCGCTTTAAATTTTTTCTTTAAACTGTCTCCACGGGTGTAATAATGGACGGTAAATAAATACATAAACTAGTGGTGCTGTAGAATGACACAGACTTTCTCGCAGAACTCAGTTTTCTAATCACTGTGTTTTGAACAATTTTTCCCGTTATGAATAATAATCTTCTGTGATACCTTCTTTGGGCGCCCAAAGGACATTTTGTTTCACATTCTCTGGATTTTTCGGCTTCCTAATGCTAGAAATGAAACCACCATACACTATTACTATTATATAAATGGAAGAGCCAAGCAGAGGGTAGGTAGCCGTGCTCGTTAATTGGGTGCATCGGCCCAGCGTTTCGAGGGAAGCTTCGCTGGTTCGAGTCCTGGTCGGGGAATATTATTTATCAAAATTCTCTGTTACAGGAAATAATTGAGAATTCCAGAAACATGATTAAAAACCATGTGAAGCCATTCATATCACAAATATTGATAATTACGATGAATGAACTGGAAGTGTCTATATATACTTTTTCGAGTTTGACATTCAACAATTTTTCACGTCTCTTCTTGAATTTGTAAATCATATTTTACCATCGTATCAATTGTTTGTTTAACATGCATTTACCATTTTATAGCTCGGTTCGATTCTTTTTATGGCTCTGTTCGACATATACGGTGCTAGGTTGGCGTAGTGGTATAAGTGCCGGTTCGTTAACTTTGAGGATCGGATTTCGGGTCTCGGAACGGAAAACGTTTTCTGGTAGAAAACACTTTTGCTGGTTTATGAAGTAGTGGAGTAGCATTTAGGACCGTATAGAAGCAGTGCGAGAAAGTATGTGCGTTGGAAGAACCACTAGTTACTTTATCGCCTTAATTCGGAAGAAGAGAACAACAATATTGAATATAGTTTTTTTGTCAATGAAACCTGTTTTACAATGACAGACCTTGAAATATCGTCATGTACATTTTTTAGAAAATAATAGGAGTTTTCGCATAATTTTACTTGAAACAGGCAATTAAACAATTACTTTCTCCAAAACGGGTCCAATTTTTAAAAATTTTATGCTCTTCTGTATCCAAGGACTGTAAAAAATTGGTGGAAATCCTTTTTCAGCGATCTCTAGACTTTCCAAAATTGCAAAAAACGTGGCACTGAAAAAGTACAAGATTGAAAATGGAGATTTTTATCTTAAACGAAATCTTTCTAAAGAATCAGATCTTTAAAAGAGGTCAAATTAGTCACAAACTTTTCGTTTGAAAGAAACAGTAGTTTTCACGTAATTTCTGCTTGATGTTTAAGCATTTTCTAAAACATGGCTTCTATTTTTTTCTTTTTGATGTTTCTTTAATTTTTCTACGGATAGAGCAAAGTACGCTTAAAAATGGCACAAGCCTCGTTTTCGTTCAACTCTCTGAATTTTCGAAAATTGCAAATATTAGAAATAATACAAGAAAGTACTGTTTTAGTACTACTATATACACGCATCTCACCCGCTAATCTTGGCATTGACAGTTCTGCGTAGTTTGCCGTACGTGAACACCGCAAAAGAAGCATTTAGAGTCACTAGTAACTGAGCAGTACTTTATCAGAGGTAGTTTCTATTAGTATGCACTGTGATATTACTTTAATGCCACCATTAGAAATATGCACCATTACTCACCACCTCATGCTTGGATTCCATTAATCTTTTCCGTTGAATCTCTCTCAAACAGTCGGAATTTCCCACGTGTACGCGTTTTTATTGACAGACACAAATATAACGCTTAACTGGGATGAAATCAAAAATGAAATATGTGATACACACGTGTGTGCACGTCAAGATAAATCTAAGGAAACATTATGAGAACTTGTGAAACATTAAAAAATGGTGTGAGAAAATACAATATTAATGGAGATTTCATGAATTTGAAAATGTAAATATTCAGTCAATGGAACACTGGTATAATGGAGGATTGAATTTCTGAACGTTTGTAGTGTCACATCATGAATATCTATCTTAATAATTTCGAATAAACGCATACATTGATGAAAATCTATGCAGTGTCGGGTCATGTGAGGTTTGTCTATGCTTTTGGAAGACATCCAGGCTTTCGAGGAAAATACAAAAACAATTTAGTAGTTTTGAATTTGACAGGAAAAGCATATATTTGATTATGTTAATCTGCAAGTTCTCATACCAGGTGTTCTCATACTCTGTGCGTCATTGCTTACGATACAGCTGACGTCATGCACCGAGGAAGAAAGAAGCATCAGTATTCACGTGTGCCTTTATCTCCTAATAAATAAAAATTCTAAAATTAACATAGAAACATCACTATCCATTTTTAGTTCCTACTAATTAAAAAAATACAAGTCATCGAAAAAAATAATTCTCCGAAAGACGATAAAAGCTCCTTGGTTCATTCGTAATGATCAGATTCATCAAGAACTTCCTGGTGTCTTATTAAAAACTTGGACAACTAAATTAGCATAAAAATTCTACACTAACGTACCTTCATGCCCTGCAACTAAGACATTTTTATTTCGAAAAAGAGCTTATCATTCAAGAATTAAAACCCGTAATGCTAATGACTCATTACATCCTCCATAAATCGCTGATAATTATTTCAAACTGTATACAAAATTATTTAAAATATTAAGCATGTATGTATTAACTCAAGTTGTAAAATTATAGTATATGTTAGAGGTCCCTAAATTGACTAACCTCTGAAATTTTTATGTGTAATTGTAAAATGTAAAAATTCAGTTTGTAAAATATTATATGGAAAATTGCTTATGTGTATATGCAAACCGTTGAAAGACTGAATAAGTCGGTCAAGGTCTAATAAAATGAAAAAAGGGTGCCATTCCAGATGAGCCATTTTCGACACACATGACAGCAGCGTTTATGATGCTACAGGCTATTAGTTGTTAATATTATGTACTTCACTTCCTTCAGGCCTCTGTTTTTTATGTGATAGAGCAAGTAGCTACTCTTAAAATTGGCGCTGGTCACATTTTCGTTGAATTTTCTGAATTTTTCGAAAATGCCAAAAGTTCAAAACTTTTCTCGGCGTCTTCCTACCACCACAATATTGAAGACAGATACTTTTGTCCTGAATGATTCCATAACGAAGCAGGGTGGTACGAGATCATCGGTAAAGTTCCCGCCATCGTCACTGCAGGGATTTCATCTTCGAAGATGACCTTGACTCGCCGATTTGTTCAGAGGTTACTTTCTGTTATTGGAATTCATGTCACAGAAGCAAAATACTATTTTTCTGGAACTTGTATTTTCTGTGTTCACTCTAACTGATATTCAGAATTCACTACAAATGAATGGCTTATTTCAGAAACATGAATCGCTGACAAGTAACTTTTCAGTACGGACAAAAAAACATCTAATGCGGCTATATTTGTCAGAAAAATTGTGTCAATCTTTTAGAAGTTGTTTTCCTCATATTATATTGAATTATTGTCTCATTTAGCAAAATGTTAAATCCTATTTTTTTACTAACATAGTTGATTTATGTTGTTTCTGAAATAAAACATACTGAGACAAAAAAAGTATTGTCATTCACTAAATGCTTTATCTGAAATATGTTTGAATGAAATTTATTTTAATGAACACTTTAATTACCAGAAATTGTTACATGTGAGAAATGATACACACTGCCTAGTTTTTTAATGCAGAGAACGCACCCACTTCTTCCTCGTGGGGGATATACTAGTACTCCATTAACTTTTTGATGTCATCAATCGATTTCTACATTGTTGCACTTACTTCATCAGAAGAGAAAGTTATGTAATTGTGCGCCGGAAAACGGCGAATTTTTGACAGAAAAATTGTTATTGACGGGCCCTGGTAACGCAAAAGCGGATAAATCATGTTGTTATAAATATTAAATTACTTCCTCTAACATATGGTGTAGCCAGAATCTGTTTTGAGAGACATTGACACCGATTGAAGGCAAAATGTCTCACTGTCTGTCTGATCGAGTATGGTCAACGCTACCGCCTAACCCGCTCAGCCGATTTTCTCCAAAATTGATATTCCTCAATTGATCTGAACGAACTCGTGGTTTTGCGAGTTTCAACCGGATATTTTGATTTTTGAGGATAGTTTAGATGGACGGTCAAAAACAGAAACACGGACTGACATGACCCTCCATACTGTGGGATTATTATTTCGACTTCTACAGCCGTATGAAGACATTTGGAAGTTTTCGATGTTGGTCATTGAGGTTCTTAGATATTCCATAGTCAATTTTGCCTTCTCACTAGGCTCTTTAGGCCACATTTCTTCATGATATACGAAGAATATACGCAGAATCATCCTTCAGTTAATGGACACAAATAGTTATTGTCGGCGCAGGTTTGGCGCAAGTATTGTAGGAAGGTTCAATTTTTGCGTTAATGCACACTGCAATTACAACGTCCTGTAAATTTAAAATCGATCAGCTGTTTAAACTCCAAAGGGAAGCCACTTCCCGCGCTTTAATGCAGAAAGAACACAAGTCAGTGACTCATGTTGTCTCTACATTAATTCCCATTTACGTGCTCTTCAAAAATTACCTTTAGAATTGCTTGGCATATGTTACATCTGTCTGAAACGATGCATACACATACAGAGAATATGATTGCACTAAAAAGACAAAATGGCCAAAAACCTGACTTATGTTGTTTTTGAAATAAACCGTTCAAATGAATCTTTTAGTGTTTGTAATGTAAGTGAATAGGGAGCAGTGTTTAGAATGTTCACTATGTTTAGAATCCCCAGTATTTGCATTTTTCAGTCAAAATCGAAACTTTTTCAATGTTTTGGGATTTTTCCCGAGTTACGAGGTATCTAACGAAACCACAAACAACTTCACATGGCGTCTGTATAGTTGTCTTTCAATTTCCGCGCGGATTGAAAATTAGTAATGTATAATACGTTTTTGTTCCGTCCCGAGTTCCTCGATACACATGTTACGAAACCATAACCTCCTCTCACATGACCGGAGATTGCAAAGTTTTATTTCAATTTCAGCGCGCATTCGAAACTAGAAATATAGATATCTGTTTATGAATAATGATCCCTAGAACTCAAAATAGTTACTTCAGCAGCAAGGGCGTTATAAGGGTTGTAACGACCGAGCGTCGACGAAAACCCGAGAGCTTGTGGTCTCCCGAGATCATTAGAATCAGATAACGCCCATGTTACATATAAGATTTTATTTTTAATTATTTGTAATGATTCAAATTTACTTATTTACTAATTAACTCGATGACTTGAATCGGATTGTCTTAATTTCCCATAATTCCCTCCATAATAGAACATGTAACATCATTCAATTGTTTACATATATGCCTCGTAACCACGATCCTTTCGATCCAGGTAAGTTATGCAGTGTATATCGAGCTTCTTGCCGAAGGCAATACCGTATCAGTAAAAAACAAAATGTAGTTATTTTTTGCTGATAAGTTATTGTTTCTTGTTGCCTTAAATACAAACATATAGAATGAATTATGGGAATTATGGGAAGTAAATATGAAAAGACAAACCGAGTCAAGTTAACAACTAGTTAATTAAGAAATAAGTAAACTATTAAATTTAGATAAAAAGTAAAAGCTAGTAACGCTCGTGTTACAACACGTGCGTTGGCTAATTCTGTTCGGGTGGCAAAAAGCCTTCCAGCCAAATACCCTCGGGCTTGTCGCTTCTCGATAATCAGAACTATTATAGCACCTTTGGTGCATAAGTAACTATAGTTTTCGTTAATAACTTGGGCCAGATTCAGATAACGTTAGAAAAGGTAGCGAAAATTTAAAATAACGCAGATCTCTTATGGTTTAGTTAAACATATATGGAAATTTGTACCCATTAAAACTATATTTGACCCATTTTGCGCCGAAATCAACCATTGAAGTATTATTATGAGTCAGAACACTTCATTTTTGGCGTATTTTTCTCTTTCGTTTTCTTCATCGATTTCTTTCCTTCTTTCTATAGTTTCCTTCTTTTGTATCTTATCCATTCCTTCTCTCCTTCCATATTTCCTTCTTTCGTTCTTCCTTTTATTCCTCCTTTGTTTCCATCAGTTTTTATTTTTTCGGACTTTTCATCAATTTTCTTCTTTCTTCCGTTCTTTTTTTTAGTTATTTAAGTTCGCATCAACTTCTAGGTCATTAGTGACCACTATTGGATTTTAAAGCTATGGTGTCTATGAGGATGATACGATATTGTGATGATAGGGGATGAAAGGACGAACGTATACAACCATCCCCGAGGCGGCACTCAACCCGCGACCCTTCGGTCCGAGATCGCTACGGCACTACTGGCTTAGCAATCTCGGCCATCGAGCATTCTCTTCCGTTCTTGTTCCTCTTTTGAAATACAGATATGCAGATGTGGCATCTCTCCATCGCAGACAAAACACAACACTAAAACTAAATGGAAAAAGGTTCACAGATGACGTAAAATGAAGTAGAAGGAGCGTGTTCAGAAGTAACAATTTGTGTGAATTTTCCTGATGTATTGTCGCTGGCGATATAGTACGTAGTGCTTTCAGCTGTTCGATTAATGTCGATCCAAAATCCAGATGACATTATTCTCCATTAATTTTCTTATCATTGAATAGCTCCATTATTTGTTGTCTTACGGATTATAAAAGTAGACTGGAATTCACGATAACTTTGTAATATTTTTATTGTATACATATTACGTTTGTATATTATTATAACGCTAATATAAACACAAAAGAGAATCATTCTTAAAATAAGCAACCGGCTCGTTAATGCGAGAAGACCGAGGTTCGTGCTTTAGATGAGGAAATGTCAATGTTTACTTAAATGATAAAGATAAATGTTATCAATGTAGCGTCATGGAAGTACTTGATAGTATTGTTTTTACGTGGGAACAAAGAAAAAATACCAAGAACTCTTCTGCATAAAGCATTGTTAGATTTATCTGCTATGATAAGAAAGCTCAGAATGTGCCATGCTGTCTCGCCTACGCTATCTGGCAAATAGCACCCAACGGAAACGATGCTGAGCTCAAAAAAACTGTGTGTAGATATACCTTTCCGCATACGTCATTCACGGTTTTACTTGTCTCTGTAAGGTGATAGGCGCAACACGAGCACATACTTTCTCGCGCAATTGATAACAGTTATGTATTGTAATAATATTGCAAATAAACGTGTTCCTGAAATCCCTTTCTTATATGCTAACTGGTTTTGGAAAGACCTTTGGAGACTGACATCAAGGATATACGGAAAGTCAATGATTATAATTCACTGACAGGATACTTTCAATCACTACGTTACGTCAAAGATAACGTAATTAAAGACCACTGAATGAGGTAACAACGGTGAAAAGATCAAAATATATAAAATAGTAAAGACTGATGCAGGGTTTGATGCATACAATATTTGAGCTCGATTGTTGCAACACCACCGAAAGTGCCTCACTTTGGAACTGATGGACGACGCACTGACAGACAGCCGGTTTGATTGATTGATTGATTATTTTGTTTCCTAGGGTGTCAACTCCTTTTGTCATAAGTCCCGTGAATTTATTGCATGTCAATAGAGATTTGTGTTCCACAAAGAATTTTTAGTATTTCAAACGCCCACTTATTATTCGTTTAATAATAAGTGCTGAAATAAAAACTTGTATTCATTATTGTAAAAAGTAAATTCAGTTTTGAGAATTATTTTACTAAACGCAAAAACTAATGAAAATGGCAATCGGTTCAAGAAAACATATCGAAATACTACCGTAAAATTACAGTAGCAATAAAAATAATATGAAACAAGTGATGTTACAACTGCGCTTACTTTCTCATTACTTGTAACAGCTCTGCAGTATTGCAAAAAGTGTTTCCCACCAGCAAAAATATTTTCTCCGCGCTGGAATCCCACTCACAGCCTTACCGTGAACACGCCAGTCACGTAACCCCCCCTCTACAAACCAGGCAGCGGAACATCGCCTTCCGCATTGTCAGCTTAAAGTGTTGAACATTTGCAATTTAAAGAAACCCTTTTTCCATTTATATTATTTCCATATCTAGTTTTGAAGGACTCATTTCAATAACAAAAAATCTCTGTTATCAATATTTTACTTCCATAATGTTAATTTTTTTGTTTACAATTTTCGAAAATATAAAGAGTTTGGCGAAAGTGGGACTTGCACTATTTGTTAGTAGTTATTTGCTCTCTCCAAGGGGAAAAATTAAAGAAAAATTTGGAGCCGTTTTCAGGAAAAAAATATAAATTGCATTAATTTCAAGTAAGAATAACGCAAAACATTCATATTTGTAAAAAAATCGTACATTACCTTATTTACACACTCCTTTTGAAAAGAGATTTCATTTGAAAAAATTATCTCTACTATCAATACTGTACATTTGGAATGTTAATAGTTTGGAATTTTCGAAAATGCAGGTTCGCCGAAATTCTCACCAGCGCCAATATTTTACTGTCCTATGTTACAATCGAAAAAAAAATTGTAGCTGTTTTTGAAACATTTATTGTTAAATGCCTATATTTCACGCAAAAGTACATAAAAATTACTACTGTTTTTTAACCGGTATTTGAAATGATTTAATGGTTAAATATTTATAGATTGCGTGAAGAAAGAAACATCTAACTTCAACAATGGAGGTGGAGGATAGGCTAAAAACATTTGAAATTTACATTTCGTAATGGAAATTGGTATTTTAATTTGGAAATTGGAATTTCATGGAAATTGGGGTTTTGCCATAATACAATTTACAAGAATACCGTGAATATCGAGTTCAAAATGTGAAGAAAATATTGGAGCGATTTTTGAGAAAGGTTTGAAAATCTTTTAAGGGTTTAATGTAAAGTGTCCCTCAAAATAAATATAACTGTTCCCAATGCGCAGAGTCCGGAATTCGGCCAGATGGATCGAAGAATCTCCTGTATGAAGGACGGTTTTATTTATAGAAGTTTCAGGTCCTAGTGGTGTTCTTAGAAATAGATGGACACGTTTTGAAAATAAATTGTATTAAAACGTTTATTAGATCGAAATTTGGTCATCTAAATGGTTGCCGAAATTTCATTTCGGCGCAAAATATTGGCATATTTTCGGAGCGCAGCGCGAAGCAAGAGTGTTGGCAAGGACACAAACGCTAGTTGGGCTCGTATGTACACGGAGGACGTATGCAGGACGCAAACACTCCTAAAGGTCTCCCAGACTCAAAAATCCTTCTACTGCGCATGCCCGAACTCCCCCTCCAAAGCTACAAATATTACCCCGCCTGCCTGCGCTCTTTGTCTCAACATAGCTCCGTCTCTGTCTTTCCCTCGTGGGTCGCGCGGTACTTCAACAATGCGGGTTTGGCGATAACAAACTAATGAGTGAGAAGGATCAGACGAAACGCAGCTTACGTGTTTCTATAGTAGGGGTTATGCAAACGATCAACGGAAATTAAGCCGTGTCTTGAAAAAGGGTTTCAGTAATATGATAATGAGATGGACCAACACACTGATGAATTAGTCATTTATTTGGACACTCCTGGCAGTGCTAGCTCCTCTTCTGACGATGAGGGTAGTGTTGACGAGTAACGGCGAATACGATTGCTGCGTTTCGAAGTCGCCTCTCCTTGTCTCCACGCTTCCTTATCGCCGAGAGGGGAAATCTCAGCTGCCACAGGTTGGGGGAAGCCTCCGAGGCTTCACCAAATGTACGTCCGCCATGATCTTTATTTTTGCGAGCGGTACAGCTATAGTTTGTTCTATTAATTTTAAAAAAATAATTGGTGGTCTTTCGTTGGTGTGTAGAGGGCAGCGTGGCGTTGACGGGATTATCTATGATATTAGTGCTCTACTATCTAAATGACTTGGGGAGAGAATTACCACCTTCAGAAGAAGGGGATGCGAATATATCTTCCCATCGCTTTCGCGCATGCAAGCGTGCTGCATGGCCCATAGCATAATCCCAGAAAAGCCAACAGTGAGCACAGGTGGCACTGTTGAGCAAACTTCAAGTAAAAGCTGCAAAAACCCTGTTATTGGAAAATGTTTCAGATTCCACATACAGGAAGAATGAGCCATCGATACCCTTAACATCGGACTAACAGAATTTAAGTTAGTTAAGATTTCAAGATACGTAAAAATGTGTGTTGCCTCAGCAGCAACTTACCATCTCTTGCTAGGCCGAGAATAAATGAGGTCGTGCAGAGGGGACTGCAAAGACATCAGCAAGACTTGGAAAGAAATTGGAAAATGTTGGAAGTACTATATACCTGTAGTTTTTTGTTGTCATCGTTGTCAATACACCAACCGGAATACTTAAAAAAATATTGGTACACTTTTGACAGTGCTGTATTGTTGGGAGTTTTCTATTTTGTCCCAACACTACCACCTATATCTTTAGTCCTACATTCCATGGCACTGGCAAAACACTGGCACGGCATATTTATCCGTTACCTACGTCGTCTTCTAGCTGAAAAAAATATTGAATATTATTATTGACACATGATTAGTTTTTGCAGTCCATTTAACCAGTTCCTTTACAAAATACTATCGTGACATAACACATTGACGATTTCAACCCCTCAAAAATCCACTTCTCTCAGACCAATTTGGCCTCGCGAATTTTGGATTTTGGAAGCCAGTATGCCAGTTTTGGAACAGGCATACTTCTGGGGCCAGTTGTCAACTACTTCGGTCAGATTATTGTAAATGTGCAACCCCGCCTGAGATTTTATGGGGACTTAAAGAATGCATTTCTGACGGAAGAGGATGTCAGGCATTGTTGACAGTGATCTTAGGTAAGGTATGAAACATTTTAATTTCTCTACGACGTAGGCCTACTTATGTAGTAAGACAAAGTATTGTATCGTACTTCACAGGAAAGTGGCGATTTTTCGTCAGAAGAAAACTTGTACATGGAAAAAGTGCATAAATCATTTGACTGTCTGTTGTAAATTACTTCTTCTAACAAGTCTTGTGAGCCTCGTGGCATCTCTTGGTCAGAGTGCTCGCTTTCCACTACGCGGCATCGGGTTCGATTCTCGGTCGAGGCGAGACTATAGTGTGCGTTTTCCTTGCAATGTCCCAGTATATGTTGCTGTGTGACGATGAGAACATTCACTTCTCAGGTTAAGAAGACCGGAATACGGCGTGGGGATGTCTACGTGCTAACGACTCGTACCCCCTTAACCCAGGGCCGCGAGGCAGGGACGTCGCACGGTGGTCTGAACAGGGTCGAAAGGCATAGGCACGAAATTTAATTTTTTAAAAAGGATTATTTCTTGATAAATATCAATTCTACCTACTTCAAATTACTAGAAGTCAGAAAAATAATAATTTGTATCAATGCTTACAGCCACACGACACCCTCAAAGCCAAGCCTTTCAGCCGAGGAAAAATTCAGCTACTCAAGCTGTAAAAATACACTTATTTTTCATCGTTTATATCTTTTCCCTAATCAACTTTTCAACTTCCGGGAATTGTATGCGCTTTTATATACCTTCTAATATTAAAGCCTTTGCAGTGTCAATTATTTTTATTTTTAATTTAATTAAGCCTTACGTAATTAAGATGTGCAAAAACCTCTTATTCTTTTAACTAAGTAAACTTTCACAATTACAAACTAGTGGTGCTTCCAACGCACATATTTTCTCGCTCTGCTTCTATACGGTCATTATTGCTATTCCACTACTCCATAAACCAGCAAAAGTGTACTATACCAGCAAACCATTTCGGTACCGAGACCCGACAAACGAAACTCAAATTCAACGAACCGGCACTTATACCACTACGTAACAAAAACACCACCTCTGTCGAACAGAGCCATAAAAGAATAGAACCGACCGAAATGCTCATAATTTTACTTAAATGGGTTCATACAGATATATACTAGACAACTGTTCATTTGACATGTCATACGCTTCAGAAATCGAATAACAGAGTTGAAAAATTGTTTAAACAACCCAGTTAGGGGAAACACAGACAAGTCCTGTCTATTTATCTATATTGAACCTATTCGTGAGTAGAAATACTTCAAATGATTTTCAATAAAGTATCTACACTCTTCAATGTTTTTTTTCTGCAACATCACATTCATCAAATTAAAATTCCCCTCGGGGGATCGAATTCGGTACCTTCCTTATTGACGATCACAACCCGAAGGAGCATTAACCAACCGCGCTACGAAACCGACTTGCGGAACAACTGCTTTTATTTCAGTCAAAACGTACTTGTATCAGTTCTATCATTACGAAGCCGGTAATTGTCAACATGCGAAAAACATGTCTTTCAAAAAACATGACCAAGAAAGGCAGCGGTGAACTGCTTACTCCACATAATTTATCGGATGATCGGCATGTGGAAAATAACTACTGCGAGAAAGTATGTGCCATTCTGTAGCACCACTAGTTTATTTATATATTTACCTTCCCTTCTTACACACGTGCAGAAAATTTAAAGAAAAAATTTGGAGCGGTTTTTGAGATAAATTTTTTTTGTAAATTTGAATCGCAATTTACGCAAAAACTATTCGTTTTTCCAAAAAATGGTACATGACCTTATTTGAAGTGCTAATTTTGTACAACCGACTTTGTCTGAGGCGAAAATCTCTATCTTCAATTTTGCCGTTTTTAAACAGTTTTTTGCAATTTTCGAAAATAGGGCCTAACAACGAAAATGATGCCTACGTCATTCCCTTCAACGTTCTTTGCACTATTCAACAACAAAATATAATCAAAAAATTTGGAGCCATTTTCTTTTAACTTAGAAAATCTCAAAATGGGCTTCATGTAAAGTATCCTCAAATACTAAGTTATCGGTTTCAAATTCAAGAGGCCTTGAGACGAGTCAAAACCATCGGGGAAAATCAATTTTGAAGAAAATCGACTGAACGGTTTAGGCGCTAGCGTTGACCACAGACGGACAGACGGACGGAATGCCGTCAATCGATTTTGAAGTATGAAGAAGCAACAAATCTTGGATTTTGACTACACCACGAGAGAGAGGATTTTTTTTCTAAATTTAGCAACAGGTTTTATCCACTTTTCTGTCACCAGACCCCTGCTATAAGAGATTTTCTGGCGAAAATTCCCCGTTTTCCGCCGCACGATTACATAACTTTCTCTTCTTACGAAGTATTCGTAAGGCGAGAAAGTAAAAAACACCAAAAAAACACATAACTGAAATTAATATATGTTAAGTAAACATTATTAAATATTTTTCAGTTGAGATCAGCTGCCGCGGTCTGCCCCTCTCAAAATTATGACCGTTTAAAGTTTACGTTAATGGTGCTTGGAAAGAGCATTATTACCCTGGATATAATACCGAGAACATTTCCTCTTGAAAATTTTAATCTTTTCAACTTTCTATTTCCATTAATTGCATAACATTTTTAATTTCTTTTCAAAAATATTCCTTCTTTCAATTTGCCAAATTTCATTGTTTTTCAATAAATTTAAACATATAAAATTGAGATCTGCAGAACTAAAACACACAATAAGTGAAATTTGACGAGCAATAACATTAAAACCTCTAAAAATATATCTTTTAAATTAAAGTATGTTATTAAGTTGACATTTGCAAATAGTTTTTCGTTGACAACAACCACATTGGCCATCCTCTTTCGAAATGGCGTCTATTTAAACTTTACATGACGAGGTTGAAAAAAGTGTGATTTTCATTAAGTGATCTTCGACGAGAAATTACACAAAAAAAGTAAAAACACTTCCATGAAATTAATAACTATTATTAAATGAACATTTGTTAATGTTTTTTCGTTAACAGCAGCCGCCTCGGCTGACCTCTTTTAAAATGGCGACCGTTTATAGTTTACGTGAAGAGGTTTGAGAGAATGTGTAATTTTCGTTAATTAAATAATTTTTATGGGTAATTACACGAAAACACCCAAAACATTACCATGAAATTAATAAATATTATCAATTCGACATTTGTGAATGTTTTTCCATTAAGAGCAGCTGGCCTCTTTTAAATGGCGACTGTTAAAAGTTTACTTGACGTTTGAAATAAAGCGTCATTTCCAAAACTAAGTGATTTTTGACCGACAATTACACGAAAATAACTAAAAACATTTCTGTTAAATTAATAACTATAATTAATTGGACGTTTGTCGATGTAAACAACAACCGCCTCGACCTGCCTCTTTTAAAATGGCGACCGTTTAAAGTTGTTATGACGAAATTTGAAAGAAAGCGCCTTATCCAAAAGTAAATGATTTTTGACGAGCAATTACACAAAAACAACGAAACACACTTCTGTGAAAATAATAAATGATATTAAGTGGAATTGCCTCTCTCTGTGTAAGTGCAGTCAGCAGTCGAAGCGTCAACGCTGGATTTCATGCCAGAAGTGGCATAATAAATAAATAAATAAATAAATAAACAATATAATTAAGTGAAATATTATTATTTCACATCTAGAACATGTTTCGTTAGATTCATAATCAAAAAAAACCGTTTTAAAATCACTAAATAAATAGTTATTTAACTTAACATTCTATGCGCGCGTTTCGACCTCGTTCAGACTCCTGCGCGTCACCGGTATGGCTGAGCCCGTTCATGGGCTGTCACGTCAAGTACATACATACATACATACATACAACAAGTTGTGTAGTCACAACCAAGTTTTGGGGGCCCTTGGTACAGAAAAATTTGTTTACGACAAAACGTATCTCTGTTTATGGTCAACGCTAGCGCCTAAACCGTTCAGACAATTTTCTCCAAAATTGACATTCTCCGATAACTTTAACGGAACTCGAGGTCCTCGCAAGTTTGGTATGGATATTTTGATTTTGGGGGTACTTTATATGAAGTCTCAACGTGTTCTAATTTTCTCACAAATGGCTCCGAATTCTTAATTTCTTGTACTTACTTCATACGGAGAGAAAGTTATGTAGTTATGCGCCGGAAAACGGTGAATTTTTGGCAAAAAATCCTGTTGTCTGGTGGTTATAATTGAAGAACACGTTATAACAAGGAAACAAATTATAGTTCGAGTATCACATCTGCTAGTCCTACTTTCCAGAGCATGGGGTGCATGATTTCTATGCGTGACAGCGCCACGAGCCAGTTCCAAATCTGGCCACCAAGTCCCCATGATCAAGCATAGTGCTGATATGCCTGATATGACATGCTGGTATAAACACAGGATACGATATGCTGGGGAAGCATATCGGAGTAACGCTGGCCAGACTCACTGCACGTCTTTGGTCCTTGAGCGCCAGCCTCTTCAAAAAAGACTGAATCAATGATGAATGTCGTCATAAAGCCACACCATACTGTAACACCCCGCACACTCTCTCATCGAGCTCGGCGGGATGGATCTCAGGAGTGGCCCGACTTACCTTTAGATTTCCGTCGGCGACATATTACTTCGCACACCCGGCTGAAAGTTGGGCAGGACGCATGCGTGACTGGATAATTTTCATGCATTAGACATTGAAAGACTCGTTCTTAATCACTGAGTTAAATTAGGGCAAATAATTATGAGGTGAAGCCTCCTACAACTAATTACAGTGTCTTAATCTAACTTACAACTAACTTAGCATAGTGAGTCGACCCTTCTGGGTCATTGTCCGGGCGTTCCGCCTCTCCAGGCGCGGCATCGGCCCGTGAGTCGGGTCGGCGGCAGCAGCGGCGATGTAGGCGGTGCGCGGTGGCTGGCGCGCGGCTGGTGTTCCCCGTTCACCGGGTCGGACGAGCGGCTGGCGACGGGCTGCGGCGGCGATGCCGACGGCGCGGCGGCGAGGTAGCGCTGCCCCGATGCGGCAACAATGACCGCGTCCTTTGTCGGCGGCCGACTCTCAGGTCGAGTCCGGGCACTCCTTTGTCCGTTCGACCCCCACACGTACAGCGTTCGGCTCCCTTCATACAACACATGAACGGAGGGCGAAGTGGCAGCGATGCGTTGCCCGCGGCGGTCTGGCGTCTCGCGGCAATGGCGTGGCCTCTACTAGTGCAGCGGCATCGAACCTGCCCGCACGTCCCCCATGAATCTCATCACGGTCCCTTTATGACGGTCGCCCGCGCCGCAGTGCAAACTTTGCACGAGCGGCGCCCCGTTACTAAAGTAGCTGCTGACCGCGCTCTCAATAGACTCAAGAGTGGTCGCTGGCGTCTCTCCCATCGGAATGACCGAATCTCACCCTCGCATCTACCTCCCTCGATCGCGAGATCACGTGTCTCTCCCCCGCCTAGTTTTTCATTATTGGCGCAGCCAAATCGTGCGATGCGTGCTGGACATTGCGGTCGCGGTAGAGTCGGTTGGGAATCTAAGTTTAAGTGACGAAGTACGTCACGTCAATTCTTGGTAGACGCCGGCGTGGGTGCTGACACTCCCCTGATGCGGGGTCGGGATTTTCCCCGAGCCGAAACGGTCTCCTGACAATAGGCAGCCGCGTCCGGTTGCGACCCTCTGCATCGCCGGTCGGCTCCAGGTAGCGAAATGTGCACCGTTCCTGGCCTCAAGCTTTCTAGCACTCGCAATGTTAAATAAAATATTATTTACGCACACGCCGAAATCCTTACGTGCGCGACCGTCCCATTACAATACGGTGACACGTACACCAAGCAGAGGAACTTCATGCACATTGCCTGGCGGTGAAGGTCCCCACACTCGGCAATTCTGTATGTTCACCTCACCTGCCATAGAAAAATATGCCTCGTTTGTCCATAGGATGGTCCAAGGTCAGGCATCGTCAACTTCAATGCTACGAGAAAGTGGAGAGCGAAGTCAATACGTTGTGCGTCCCATGGTGCAAGCGCCTATACGATATGGATCTTGTACGGATACCATTTGAGAATGGTTTAAAGCACCTTCCGTATAGTGGTCCAAGGGATGTTCAACTGTCGGGACACAGCACGTGCACTCCTTGACGCTCGGGAATTGTGCGCAGAGTTGTCGGCCAGAGCAACAGCGATTTTGTCAATCACCTGTGGATCCACTGGTCGTTGGCCTCTACCCCTAGCGACACCCAGTACACCAGTTGATTAGAACTTCATGTTCCGCAAAGCAGGTGTAGAAAGATAAACCTTCCGTAATCATTTCAGTTGGCGATATTCTCGAAAAGCAGATGCATTACTGTTGTTTTGATAAAAGAGTTTCACTAATAATGCCCTGCTCTGTTTGCCCAAAACCAATGTATACTCGCCAACAAGTACGCGGCGACTGGTCCGGTGTGTGCAACTATTCAGGACTATGCCTACATGGCATCTGATGGCCGTATTTGGAACTGGCTGGTGGCGATTTGACGCGCAGAAATCATGCACCCCATACTCTGGACAGTAATACTAGCAAGTCTGGTACTCGTGATTTTCATTTCCTTGTTACAACGTGTTCTGTAGGGAAAGTTTAATCATAACCACTCTGTATACTAAATTAATTCCTCAAACGTGTGGTGTAGCCAGAATACAAGTTTTGTGGGTCCATGATACTGAAAAATCTATTGACGGCAAAACGTATGTCCGTATGTGGTCAACGCTAAACTCTACCGCCTAAACCGTTTTCTCTAAAATTGTTAGCAAGTCTGGTACTCGTGATTTTCATTTCCTTGTTACAACGTGTTCTGTAGGGAAAGTTTAATCATAACCACTCTGTATACTAAATTAATTCCTCAAACGTGTGGTGTAGCCAGAATACAAGTTTTGTGGGTCCATGATACTGAAAAATCTATTGACGGCAAAACGTATGTCCGTATGTGGTCAACGCTAAAACTCTACCGCCTAAACCGTTTTCTCTAAAATTGTTATTCCATCGATCTGAAGAAGCTCGAAGCTTTGGGAGTTTCAAACAGATATTTTGAGTTTTGAAGGTACTTGACATGAAGTCTCAAAAATATTTTCAACATTTTCTGAAAAATGGCACCAAATTTTATTGAACTTTGTTCTCGAATAGCGTAAACGATGTTTAAGAGAATAGCGCAGATCACATGTTATTTGAAATCCCAGATTTTTCGACATGAAGTGCAATCTTTTTGGGCGTCTTCCTACAACTACAATATTGAAGAAGAGAGTTTTTTCTTAATGAAATCTGTTCCTTAAAAACAGATCATGAAAATAGACCAAGTTCAAGTTTTCGAAAATCGAAATGGTTTAATTTTTTAAACAAATTAAGCAATTTTTCTCTAAAACGATACCAATTTTTTTCTTTAAATTTTCGCCTTGTATTTATCAAGGTACGATAAAATATAGTGCTAGTTCTATTTTCGATGAGCCCTCCATATTTTCGAAAATTTCAAAAAGTTAACAAACTTAAAGATAACGATGTTTGCCTTTAACAAACTCTTTTCCAAAAACTCAACTCTCTTAAAAGGTTATGTACATATTTTTGAAAACGAGTGGTTTTCGCGTAATTTGAGTTTTTTTTAACTTAATGCAATTATTAAAAAAATTCTCAAAAAACCGCGCAGGCTTCCGCGGCCGGGTTTTGTATAATCTAGGCATCCGGGACGAGCCGCGTCTCTGTCATGGTGGCAGACGTCTCGGCCAACATATTATGACCTTCGTCAGAGGGTACTACAGATACGTTCTGAAGAAGGTCGTATGTTGGCCGAAACGTTAGCCACGACAGAGACGCGGCTCGTCCCGGATAGCCTAGACGCTCCAAATACTTTTTTCAATTTTTTTTCACGGATAGAAGGGTCGATTAAAAGGAATGCCGCAGGTCTCATTTTCGCTGGCTTCTCTAAATTTTCGAAAATTGCAAATTTAGGAATAATGCGAGAAAGTATGTTCTGTTGTAGCATCACTAGTTTGAACTTCATTTTTTTCTTCTATAGATAAATAAACGCTTAAAAATGACACACGTCTCATTTTAGGTGAACTCTACGAATTTTCGACCATTTAAAAAGTTCTAAAATGTTCGACAGTTACCTAAAGCTACGTAATTGAAGATAACGATTTTCTTTCCTTAATGAAACCAGGTCTTCAAAATAGATTTTTAAATAAGACCATGCCATTTTTTGGAAAATATGAGTAATTTTCGCGTATTTTTGCTTGAAATACGAGCAATTTTTAAAATATATTTCCTTAAAAAGGGCTCCAATTTTTCTTTAATTGTTTTTCTAGTATAGAGCAATGTACGCTTATAGGAATTGCGCAGGTCCCATTTTCAGTAAACTCTGTATTTTTAAAACTTGGAAAAAATTAATATTGAAAAACTACAATACTGATGATAGAGAATTATTTTTCCTTAATGAAAACTGTCCTAAAAAATTAGATCATCAAGTAAGGTCATTTTCAGCTTTTGAAAATACAAATAGTTCCGCGTAATTTTTACTTGATGTTAATGCAATTTATAAAAAGCTCAAATATAGCTCCAAGTATGAAATATTAAAACTCATTATGTTCCCGTGAACAATGTGCAGATATTTAGGCAATCTTGCACTAGAACATTTTCAAGACACCACAATCGCTTGCGAGAGATCTGTGCATTTAAAACGAGGGCTTGGCATGGTAGAAGACCACGAAAGATACCATGCCGTGAGCTTGATGAACGAGTTATGTGTAATGTTGGATATAATCCCATCAGATTAAACATGAATTTAGTTATATTCATATACGAAACATTGTACATGAAAACCTTCTGTGCCCGTATCATATAAATAGGATCCACGGGTTAAGTGAGTATAATTTTCAGCTCAGATTATCTCTGCTGACGCATGGTAGCTCAATTTGTTGCGTTTCTTCAGTTTTTGTAATTTGCATTGATCACTGATAAGGGCAGATATATACGTGATGGTGTCTTCAATTCCCATAACAATCACATCTGAGCCCACAAAAATCCTAATTTAGTGGACAAGAGAAACATCAACAGAGGTTCATTCTAAATGATTGGTGTGATATTCATGACCATCTTATTGTTTGCGGACGATGCCAAAGTTTATGCCAAGATTACTGATTACAATGATGCTTACCGCTTACAAGAGGATCTCTCTGCCTTCTCGCAGTGGTGTTCTATAAACAAAATGGAACTCCACAATGACAAACGTTGTGCAATGACCTTTGCCCGGAGACATAATGTTGTGAACTTCCTATATTCTTTAAATGGTGAAACCTTGAGCACTGTCTTCAACATCAACGATCTCTGAGTGATTTTCGACTCTAAACTCGATTTCAATGCATATATTACTATCACAGTGAATAAGCTTTCCGTTCCCTGGGTCTGATTTTGTGCGTCCGGTCCATTAGTAACCTATTAATTCTTTACAAAACTTTGATTCGTTCTATTTTATAATATGCGCTTGTCGTTCGGTCACCTTACGCTAATTTATCTGTCGATCATTTGGAAAAAGTACAACGTAAACGTACGCCACCTAGCTTTCAGAAACGGAACACCAATTCATAGATTCGATAACGAACGTTCAAATTTCTACTATTTAAATTAAAATCTTTTCAAGATAGGAGAAAATTCCATGATTTAATTTTCTTCTATAAAACACTGCATGGGTCTCATTCATTGCTCTGAACTTCTTTCTCTTATCTTTCTTTAGATCCCTCAGATGAGAATGAGAAATCCTACCTGCTTCTGGGTGGAGGATTGTACTACTAACTACAGCTATTAGGATATCTTTAAGAGACTACCTAGAACCGCCACTGGCTACGCTGATAGGATTGATTTTTTCAATCACGACTTTAATAAATTTTGTAGTTCTCTTAAACTACTTTTTACTCACTGATTCTGTAACCATCCTTTAATTTTTTTATTTTGCATCTTCTAATGTGCTTCTTTGTGCTCTAACTTTAATTATTTTGTATCTGAATACTTTTGTCTTTATGTGCTTTACGTGCTGCACGTGCTGTAAATTTTGTTATTTGTATCCCTGTTTTTGTCTTATACACTTTACGTGTTTGTCTGTGCCTTAATTTTTCTGTATGTTTCTGTACGTTTTTTGTCTTTATTTGACTTATGTGTTTGTATGTGCTTTAATTTTCTGTATGCTTTTGTCCTTATTTGCTTTACGTGCTTGTATGTGCTGTAATTTTTCTATATGTTTTGTCTTTACATGTGCTTTTTGTTTTTGAAGAGGGTTTAGCCCGTTTATTAAAATAAATAAATAAATTGAAGTAAATCTTATTGGCCCCCTATTTGTTTCCTCCGAGTCTGAGTGAACACATTATCTAATTATTCTTAGAACTGAGTTACATCAGTTGTTCAATGATTTACCTCTGGGCGACATCCAGCGAAAGTGGTTTACGCACGTTGAAGCTCCAGTTCATTTCATTGGGATTGTTCGGGAGTGTTTTACTAACTACATTCCGCAAAGACGGATTGTTCGCGAGGGATCATTGAATGGCCTGCCAGATCAACCGATTGAAACCAACGGATTTTTTATTTGAGATCATCTGAAGACATTTTTGTTCACAACATGTATCTGAAGTTTACATCCCGAGGCAGCGTATCAGAAATGGATTTGAAGAAATACGGAACAATCCAGAACGTGCCAAACCATGGGACGCTGACTCGGGATGCATGTAAGTCGAAAGGACACTTGAAAAAATATTTGCAAGAAATCGTAGTTTCTAACAGGTTGACACACATTGTTGTTTAATGTAGCACTCAAAATAGTTTTTGTAGAAGAATGTTGTTAAACATATATTTAAATAAACGAAATGTCTGATATATTCGAAGAGTAAACTTTTAGCAATTAAGTCCAGTATATTTGAAATGGAGGTGTCACCCGTGTTCAAACCCACTTTTATGTTTAGAAAGCGTCCTTGCAATATTTGATACATGTTTATTTATACCTGTATAATGAATATTCCAGACGTGCAACTCTCTTCACCACACTGCTGGAATGAAGATATTTATATGTTCATTTATTAACATATTCACACTTGAGTGAAACTAATTCGAATTCACTCAAAGTTACCCGAAAACTTTCTAATTTTTAAAAAAATGTTAGTGACAAAATTTCAATATATAATATTGAGAAATAGATTGCACGGAAGCAGAGATTTTGGTTCCAATGTTAAATGTGTAAGATACGTTAAAAAATCGAACTTCTGCAAGTTTAAAAATTTCTGAGGTTTCAGTGAAATTCGGATCTTTAATAATAATAATAATAATAATAATAATAATAATAATAATAATAATATATTATTCGCTCACTTTGCCTTTTTCAGAACATTTTAAAGAAACTGGTAGTGCACAATAGGCTGTATTTTCTATTATAAATGGTAACGGGTAGGAAGTGAAATAATATTCCAATCAAATGTTTTCCTGAAAATCCCTTTTTGTACCCTAATTCAATTTGGAAAATACTTTGGATCCTGAGACAAAACATATCAGAAAGTTAATGTTTAAAATTAATTTATTGGTTCCTTTCAATCACTCCGTTTCGTGATCTTTACGACTACCTCATCAGGTAACTAAAGAGAAAGGATTCAAATGATACTTTTGTAAAGATTGATGCAGTGTGGGATGCAAACATACGGTTTCGTATTTGACAAATTAGTATTTGAGCCCGATTATTGTAATGACACCAGTAAAATGCAACACTTTCTAACTGACGTTTTGTCAGTCCGGACGGACTGTCGGTTTGATTGATTACAGTGCTTCCGAGTACGTCAATTGCTACAGCCATTAGTCCCAAAAATTTAGTGAATGCTATATACCGGAAGGCAGCTGTTCCACCCAACTGGAACGGATCGTCGCCGACCTACATAGCAGCTTAGGAGCATTTTCCATCTCCAGGTATCTCTGCCATCGGGACACCGCCCATATCGGGACAGCTCTGAGCTCCCGACAGGTCTACCGACATGTGCAGCAGTGTAATACATGTATGTGCAGGTGTTGGTGGGGGGACAGGAGGGGTCGAGGATGTGGAAGGAGAGTTCGGACGATCCATGTTTGTATGCGAGATATACTAAGTTACTGCTCCGGTCTTCCCCTGGTGTTGATCGGAGTAACCACAGAAAACTACAGATCAGAGCTGTCGGCCGCTAGAATTTTCCTCCAGATAGTGCTTGAATTCGACCTACCTATGTAACTAGTATCGAAAATCTGCCACCGTTAGGTCTCGAACCCTAAGACTCTCGATCAGAGATACTCCAGTGGCAACCATGAGCCATCTCAGCTGATTCATCCTGGCGGATTGACGATGAACAGACAGACGAATGGTGGGACGGTTGGAGGGAGGGTGGACGGTAAGACGTATTCAGAAATAGTCATTTATGTTTCAAGGGCGAAAAATTAAATATTTTGTATGAGCAATGGTTTGTAATGGAATATTTTGGTGTCTGCTGAGGCAGAGCGGACCGAAGTTGTAAATTATCGAGTCCAAAACATTTATTTTTGGCTGGAGGGGCATACAAATATTTTTCAAATATTCACCTCTCAATTTTAAGATTCAATTTTTAGGAAGAAACTCTTTTAAACCATTCGTTTTTGCGCATAGATGCAGTTGTTTTTCTGCATTATCCTCTCTGAAGTTGTCAGTTATAAGTGTTGAATTACTGAAGTTGTCAACTATTCAATTCAACAAATGCAGTTGGTATTGATACTCCTAGCACGAGTAGTGAATCCACGGAAAACGTAACAGTTTCAGGTTTAATTTTCCAAAGCATATCTACTTGTTATTAATATAAATGTTTATAAGTAATGAGTTAAATACATTCTGTAATGTAACATAAATATTGCTTGTAAATGTTTCGACATTGATTTGTTTACATTGACTTGGATTATGTGGTAATTGTCAGCCAAAATTATTTTTCGGCCTTGGCCGCGAAAAAAAAATTTACAGCCAACAATTTTTTCTACAAAATAAGTCTTTAGAGACGAGTACACGAAATAAAATATTTTCAGTATAAGGAACACCAAAAACATGTATTTTTGTCAAAATGTTTAACATCATTCTTTGCAGCATACGTAATTTTCTTTTTACTCGGTGTATATGTAGCACATCCAAAACTAAATGGTATATGTGTCTCCGCGACAATTTTGTACGCAATTTGAACTATGTATTCACTACTTACATTCTATAGTAAGGATAAGTATTGTTGAAAACTCTGTCTTGGAAGGAGTCATGAATAGTTCCCACTGAACGGGAAGGACGAAAAGTGAAAAAGGTTCTGACATATGTGAGAATAACTGAGCATGTCCAATTACTTTCTCGCAATATTTTAAATTAAAATACGGCAATAAAGAAACAAAGAGAACTTTGAAGAAACAAAAAGAATAGGTAGTTCAGACATATTTTCTTGCAGCGAGTACGCGTTTCTGAATTATGATTGACAAATGTGTTATTTGTTACCCAATGAAACAGGTCTGCGTGAAGGTGATCATTACATCAAGACTTCAATGTAGCTACTGCAATGCTTGTTTCCGAGATTGTGGCTGTCGCGGTTCCAATGTTGTCCCCAACCAGTGGCGGCTCGTGGTTTTATAAATGGGGAAGGCTGCAAATGCATTCCATTACATTACAGTGCATTGCGTTGCCTGCATTGTATTTCTATTAATAATAAGTTTGAATCAGACGATTGAGAACGACGCTAAATACCGTGAGATATTCCATCCTGAGGCCCGTTTCACAAAGGTTACAAGTTACAAGTTACTAGTACTAGTAGTCACAAGTACTCGTAAGTTCTGTTTCACAACGATTTTGCCGGGCCCCCAGAAGACAAGACCTCATGCGCCAAGAAAGAAAAACCCAAGTATAGCGCTCCTACCGTATACTGGGAAAACTAGTTGAAGCGCAATGCTACTCGCGGAGCTGCACAGTAATGCTATCTGGTGAGCCCGCCGTTCTTCAGACCCTAGGCTCCACCGAAGGCTGTCTCGCTGCAGCCTTCGTCCGCTGGTAAGCGTCTGCAGTGAATGCATGACGTCACGCCTCCTCGTTTTATACAGGCCTTATGGGAGAATTAAGTGGGAGCCTAACGCGTCTCTCTTCTCTGTCAACAGCTTTAAATGCGTTACGGGCGGCCGTTAATGAACCGACAAAGAAAAATTTTGATATGATTGTAACATAATACAACTCAGAATTCTATTATTAATAAATAAATACATTTTTAAACATATTTTTAAATTTCTTTTGGACGGCGATTTTTCTAGGAGAGGCTCCGCCTTACAGCCTTTAATGACGAGCCGCGCCTGTCCCCAACCTATAGGTCAGCATACACAGTGAAAACCTGGTACAAGTTTTCCTCCTCTTATCACATTTTACAACAAAATTTGGCTGGCCACGCCACTATTACGATCTCCGTTTCCGTGTAAATCTGCCACTGCGTGGTCTAGCGGCCCTGCATTAATCTACATCTGCCAAGCATTTAATGGGACGAATGGAAGCCCGCGAATCAGTTGAGAGCGCCACCAGATTCACGAAAGCCGTGTCTTACGATAATATCTCCGGGGTGGAGGGTTCGAGGCCGGGTCGCGGGGGTCCGAAATCCCAGGGGAGGCCGGCCCAGCGGCTTTCTTCCTCGTCCCGCCCATGCGGACGGGGCGGGCGGGGTGGGCGGGGCGCTGTCGCGTGCGGGCGGAGACGGGGCGGGGCGCAGCGCCTCATCGACTGCAGGCGGAGATTGCGGGTAAAAGCGTTTGCATGTCGCGGCCCGCAGCGCCGGCCCAGCGGATGGCCTCGTGGCCGCTGGGTGCAGGACGGCCCACGTGGCGGCCTCTTCGGAGACCCTCGCCCACGCATGCGCAGAGGCAAGCAAGATCGCCCTTCAGGGGCCTATGCACGTCCACGATAATTGTACATTTTATCCGTCCGGGGTTGCAAGCCTGCTGTTTAACCGCACCCCGGAGGCGCCCATTGATTGATTAGTGATTCCGGGCGCATCAACTGCCAAGGTCATTAGTCCCGTGAGTGTAGTGCCTGTTTCGCGGGATGTGCCGAAGGCGCTCACCGAAGCCCAGTTTTAGCCTCCCGGGTTTGGGTTTATTAAACTGATTGTTTCCGGGGACGTCAACTGATATAGTCATTAGTCCCGTTAGTGTAGTGAATGTTTAATACGGGGAGGTGGCCCTGTTCCTCTCCCGCTGGATGTTAAGATACGGCGCCAATAATTTCGGCTTGCAGATGAACTCCACCTTCCACGTCATCTGACATAGCTAAAATTGAAAATCAGGCCCCGACAGGGAAGTAACGTTATACTTCGGTTTTTCTTTTTTACCGTGAGGGGGTGAGTCATCAAAATGCAATATCTCATGGGATTTCGCATCGTTCTCGGTTGTGCCGCAAGATCGCCAGCACTGCTCGATACCGTCGCGATCACGCGACTCCTAGCGGCACAACCGAGAACGACGCGAAATACCGTGAGATATTCCATTTTCATGACACCTGCCCCCCACGCGCCAAGAAAAAAAACCAAGTATAATTGGGTCTGAGGTAACTTACCCGGTCGATGGCGTTGACCGAGACCCAATTTTCCCCGTCGAAGTTTGAGAGTCTCTTTCCTCATAATGGACATACGAGGGGGCCGAGGCGTATAAAACGTTTCAGTCAAAAGTGTGACATATCATGAACATCATCTGATGCGCAACGCTGGGCGTGGGTGGGCTATGGACTCTCAACAGCCAAACGGTGAGCGTGTGCGGCGAGCGACTTCCGTCTGCAACCGATTGGGAGTAAGATGAATCGGTTTTAAGTCCATCATTACTAAACCTGTTTCGTAATAATAAGCTCACTATAGATACACGATTTACACACTTTTTCGAACTTTCATGACTTTTCACGCATGTGGGAGCTCTCGGGTTCCCACTGGCACTCGCAGTAGCCCGTTCCAATCAAGCGAGGGGGAATCGCTGCAACTGATTCCAACTAGAGGTGAGGCCTCCCTTAACACACTTTGCACATTGGATAACGAATAAGCAATGTTTTTCTTCTCTGCAAATATTTTTTTTCTTCCGGTGGCATTTTCCAGCTTCAGAGGATGACGATTTTCGACTGTCCACGTAGGGTCCCTACATCTCCCATACGGACACGTATTAACCTTTACAGTAGACACTGACACACTTGCGGGCTTCTCGATCTACGGTCAGCAGTCTTCAGCAGCCTTCCGCGACAACATACATACATGAGAAAAGTGACAAACAACCATGTTCGCGGCGGGACTCAAAGCCGCGACACTTCCGACAGAGGCGCTCTAGCTATGTCAGCCATCCAGGTCGGCGTAAATGAATTATACATATTTTAAATGCAAATCTAGTTGTGCTACAACATCATATACTTTCTTGCATTTTTGTTAGGTTGTTTGTCTGGAGAATATTATACTACGGTATGAAGTTACTGTTTCCAACCACCAAACATTTTATCCTCCTCGCCGAGACTCGAACTCGGATCATCGAGTTATCTCCCCTCGCGCTCTACCGCTACATCACGCAGTCTATCGACCGTACTCACTGTACCACACGCGACGATTACTCTCATTTTTTCAATTCGCAATTTTCGAAAATTCACAGAGTTCCACGAAAATTAGACTTGCCCCATTTTTTAAAAAGTCCTTTGCTTTATCAGAGGGAAACATTAAAAAAAATTGCAGCCGTTTTTTACAAAATGTTTTCTATAACTTGCATTAACTTCAAGCAGAAAAACTCTAGTTTTCAAAAAAATGTGCATGACCTAATTCCTCGTCGTCACTTCGTAAGAAATAAAAGTATTGTATTTTCGTGCACCTGAATACTGTTCGACAGAAAACTCTTATTTTTGAGCCCTGTTAACAAAAAAGTGGATAAATCATGTTCAAATTACTTCCTTTTACATTTTGTGATGTCAGAATCCAGGTTTTGTGAGTCCTTGATACCGAAAAATTGATTGACGGCAAAATGGCAGCCCATCCGCCCACCTGTCCATCCATCTGTGGTCATGGTAACTCGTAAACCGTTCAGAAGTGTTTCTCCAAAATTGATATTCCTTGAACTCTAGCCCGATTCGGATGGCCGAGATTGCTCAGGCAGGAGTACCGTGGCAATCTTGGACCGAAGGATCGTGACTTCGCACCCCGCCTCGCGCATGGTTGTGTGTATCGTGATTGAGTGTGGTTGGCGTCAGGAATCCGGTCGTAGAAACGTAGCCAAATCGGTATAAAAATGAAGTATGCGAAAATTAATTAAAAATATTCCCGCAACCATTACCGCCGACCCTCGTCGTAAAGGGAAAGGGCAATAATAATAATAATAAGAAGAAGAAACAAGAGTTTGGAAATCGAGATCAGCCGAATGTGGGGCGTAAAAGCATAGGTCGTACCGATAGTTATCGGAGCTCTGGGATTTCTTCCGCAAAATTTGTGTAAGAACTTGTCTAAACTCCCAGGTAATTCAAAAGACTGGGAAATGCAAGAAATCGCATTATTTGGAACAGCCCACATTTTGCGCAAAATATTGTAGAGGCACCGACAGTTTCTGGATCTGCTCCTTAGGTAGCTGGTTGCAACCTCGAGTAGATTTCATATTCATCTCCGACACATAACATCTTTAGTCGTGATATAGAGGAATAATAATAATAATAATAATAATAATAATAATAATAATAATAATAATAATAAACCAGAAGTATTCAGATCAAGAAGGGTATTTTTCAAGGAGATTCACTATCCCCTCTGCTGTTTTGCATTAGTTTGATCCTACTATCTAGACAGTTGTCGCAAGCTGACTTTGGTTACAAGCTCTATGGTGATGAAAGGCCAGTATCACATTTGTTTTACATGGATGATCTGAAAGTGTTTGCTAAGAATGAAGCGATTCTCTCCCAAATGCTGCCTGTCGTGAATGACTTTCGCAATGACATCTGCATGAAGTTTGGTCTTGACAAATGTGCAAAAATCAATTTAAAAAGTGGCAAACTCTCAACGTCAGAGAGCATTGAACTTGATATGCACACTGTGATTCAAGATCTTGAGCCAGGTAAAACTTACAAATATCTGGGCATTGAAGAATGTGAGACAATCTCGAACGACACAATGAAAGAGAGAATGCGCAAGGAGTATTACAGAAGAGTGAGACTTGTCCTGCAGTCTGCTCTGAACTCCAGGAATAAATATCTGCAATTGGTAGTCTGGCGGTGCCTGTAGTAGAGTACAGTTCCGGACTAGTATACTGGACTGAGCAAGAAATCCGCATCATGGATCGAAAAACCAGAAAACTGCTAACAATGCATCATGTCGCCCACCCTCGAGCTGATGTACATAGACTTTGTGTCACGAAAGGAAGGAGGAAGAGGCCTCAGACAAATTGAAGCCTCCTGGCATAATGCAATAGTTGGAATGAGAAAGTATGTAGTCAGCAATCAAGATGACCCTCTAATGAGGCAGGTCATGAAATCTGACCGAAGAATGGGAAACAGAGGCATTGTTTGTGTAGCAAAAAGCATTGCAAAGAAAACTATGCAAAACACGTCAAATAATACAGACACTGAACTTCTGGTACTACTAAACATGAAATGTGAGACACAAAAAATGTTAAGGAAGTCGTGGAGGGACAAACCCCTCCAGGGACAATATCTAAAAAGAATGGACAAGGTGCAGATCAATAAAGATCAATCATTTATGTGGCTTAAAAGGGGAAGGATGAAGCCAGAATCGGAAGCAGTTCTAGTAGCTGCTCAAGATCAGGCGCTGAGAACACGACATTATGATAAAGCGGTTCTCAAAATTTCCCAAGATGACAAATGCCGCATTTGCCTGGAGCAAGTAGAAACCATTGATCATATTGTCTCAGCTTGTCCAATCCTAGCAAAGACCGAATACCTTAAAAGACATGACAGGGTGTGTAGCTACCTCCACTGGCAGATCTGTACCGCCCTCGAAGTTCCAAACACATACCTCAAGTGGTACGAACACTCACCAAAACCGGTGACATCGGTTGGATTGTGTACAATATTGTACGACCAACAAATTCAAACGGATCGCACGATAGCAGCAAAAAAAACGGATATTGTTATCCGGGATTTTGAGAAAAAAATCGTGTCTATTTGTGGATGTTGCTGTGCCTTTCAATCAAAATGTCGTAACCAAGGAGGCAGAGAAACGTCTTAAATACAAGAGTTTGGAATTGAGATCAGCCAAATGTGGGGCGTAAAAGCACAGGTCGTACCGATAGTTATCGGAGCTCTGGGATTTGTTCCGCAAAATTTGTGTAAGAACTTGACTAAATTTCCAGGTCATTCAAAGGACTGGAAAGTGCAAGAAAATTGCTTTATTTGGCACAGCTCACATTTTGCGCAAAGTATTGTAGAGGCACCGACAGTCCCTAGATCTGCTCCTTAGGTAGCTGGTTGCAACCTGGAGTAGATTTTATACTCAGCCGACTCATAACATCTGTAGTCGTGATATGGAGCAATAATAATAATAATAATAATAATAATAATAAGAAGAAGAAGAAGAAGAAGAAGAAGAAGAAGAAGAAGAAAAAGAAGAATGAGCCTCAACCTTTCCAAATTTCTCAAAAATATATCTTCCAAATTTTTGGACCTAACAGTCCTCGGCGATAGGAAAGGATGCTTGAAAGAATGGTCTAGGTCTCATTTTGTTGAAATCCCTGACTTTTCGAAAATTGCAAAAATTAACAACTTTTGCGGCGTCTTCTCACAGTTACAATATTGAAAATATTTTTACTTAACAAAATCTGTTTTTCAAAGACATCTTGAAATAAATTCAGGTACAGTATTTCTAAAATACCCGTGCTCTGGTAACAAAAAGTGGATAAAACCTGTTGTTAAATTTGGAAAAAAAATCCTCTAACTCGTGGTGTAGCCAAAATCCATGTTTTGTTCCTTCTCGATGCCGAAAACTCGAATGACGGCAAAACGTCCGTCCGTCTCACTGTCTGTGTGGGGTCAACGCTAGCACCTAAACTGTTTAGCCTGTTTTCTTCAAAATTGATAATTCCCAATCAATTTGGCTAGTGTCAAGGCTCCTGGAATTTGAATCCGATATTGTAACTTTAGGGGGTACTTTACATGAAACCCCTTGCACATTTCCAATGTTTTTAAAAAAATGGCTCCAAATTTTATGATTAAACTTTGTTGTTGAATAGTGCGAAGAACGTTTAAGATAATGATGCAGGTGTCATTTTCGTTGATATCCCCAATTTTTCGAAAATTGCAAAAAAAAATATTTAAAACTGCAAAATTGAAAATACAGCTTTTTGCCTCAGACGAAGTCGGTTTAGCACTTTAAATAAAGTCATGTACAGTTTTTTGAAAAACGAGTAATTTTTGCGTAAATTGCGTTTGAAATTCACCGAAATTTTGTTTCTCAAAAACTTCCCCAAATGTTATCTGTAAATTTTCTTCACTTTGTAATAACTGATCTTAAAATCCATGGTGCTTGGTCCTACTTTCGGATATCGCTCGGTTTTTCGAAAATTTCAAAAAAATTGTAGATAGAGATTTTTGCCTCAGACAAAGTCTGTTGTACAAAATTAGCTCTTTAAAAATGTCGTGTACAATTTTCTGAAAAAACTAGTAGTTTTTGCGTAATTTGCGCTTGAAATTTACGGAAAAAATTTTCTCAAAAACCGCTCCAAATTTTATCTTTAAATTTTCTCCACATGTGTAATAAGAGACAGCAAAAAAATAAATTTGTGGTGCTATGCAATGGCACAGAATTTTTCGTAGAAGATAGTTTTCTAATCACTGTAGTCTGAAATAGCTTTTCTGGTATGAATGATTATCTTACCAGATACCTTCTTTGGGCACCCAAAGGATATTTCTTTAAATTCTCTAGATTTTTCGGCTTCCTAATGCTATAAATGAAACCACCATACTCATCACTAGTATACAAGCGTAAATGCCATGCTTTGCCACGGTGGTCGTGGTCGCTAAATGGCGAGCACGGACTCAGCTTTTCCGAGGGAAGCTTCGCTGATTTGAGTCCCGGTCGGGGAATATTATTTGTCAAAATTCTCTGTTGTTGCAGAAAATACGTAGGTTATTCCAAAACTAAGGTCCGATTCAACGTAACTATCTGAATTTCGCGCGAATATTAAAACAAGCATGCGCCCCGACTACCGGCATGTCTTGACCATCAAATGCCGCCATTACTGTTGTTATTGCTGCTGTGTGCTGTTTACAGTGTCGGTTCGTAATGTTGAAGACTACCGATCGGCCCGCCGACTTGAAGTAAGGTCAGTGACTGTCTTCCTTTCTGACTTTCTTGGAGCGATATCATAAGGAAGGTGACAAGGTCTAAAGAGACCACATTGTCACAGGGGATGAGACATGGGTTTCTCGCCTAACCCCCGATCTAAACGTCAGTTAAAGGAATGGCGTCACACGACATTACCAGTCAAGATCAAGGCAAAGCACACCATCTCAACACGCAAGGTTATGGCGACAGTGTTTTGGGATAGACATGGAGTTTTGTTAGTCGAATTTATGGATTTCGGCGGATTAGGCGGCCGATTTCTATGACAGTGGCATTCAAAAGCTTGTTGAACGATGTGAGAAATATTTAAATAAGTATGGAAGTTACGTAGAAAAATAGATAAAGATGTAAGTAATGTAAATATAACAATTGTTTTGAAAAAATATTTGATACTTAAAAAAACAACAACGGACCTTATTTTTGAAATAACCCTCGTAATTGAGAATTCTAGGAAGTTTATTGAAAACCATTTGAAGCCAAACGAATTACAAATATTGATAATTATGATACATACACTGGAATGTGTTTTCAGCTGTGTTAGAATGCTCAACTTTACATGTTTTGTTTTCATGCGATCTCTAGGATATTTGTGTTGTTTTGTGCGTGAATTTGTTAATGGTAGGGGAAGGTTGTAGGGATCAGTAAAGCGAGGAAATTCTGTTTCAGAATTTCAAACACTAAATTGGTTTTGAGTTGCAATTGAATATTGTCTGTATCTTGAGTGCAGTCTCGGGTGCTCGGTTGGGAAGATTCGCAATGCTGCCGACTTGTGACCAACTGTCCATGTGGAGTACGACCTCTTCCAGTCTTCGAGTATGTTGATCTAAATTACTGTTTATATATGTGATGTCTTTCAGGAGGTAGACTTTAAGTGTGTAGAAAGTAAGAAGTATACAACGAGCAGCAGCCATGTCACGAATGCGTTCTAATGTTCGTGATAAAGTTAGATAAAATATGATAGAACTCCGAGAAGAGTAACAAATGCCTAACTTAATATTTTGAAAGTGTAAGATAGATATTTATTCAATGAATTAAGAAGTACCATTCGTTACGAATAGGAGAAACCACGCTATGTAGAGAGTCGATTATTCGCAGGTGCTTACGGAACTTGGCAATGTGGCTACTTAGATTGGTGTCCTGTTATGCTGTAACTATTTAATACAACCAGTAGACTACACTTCACAGAAAATGGATAAAAAATTCGCTGATAATTATTGTGAAAATATATAACAATATTTGTAGAACAAATTCCAAAAGTATTTGTTACTCTGTTCTTGTAACGTTCAAATAAACCCAAACGTCCCTCGTCACAGAAAAATTTAATGATTTAATATCGAAAATAAACTCAACTGTTGATAGGATTGTCACAATCACCAACTCGTAAATCTAAAGTTCTTTAAAATTTCAGTAGACTTTTTAAATTCGTAGTATGCGGGTTAGTCTTGTTTATTGCAAAACACATTCAGAAATTTACTTCCAGTTAACCTGCAACAAGTAATGAAGACACTTTCAGAGACGAAATACATTCAAATCACTAAAAAATGATAGACAAATCACAATAATGCAAAGAACACTACCAACTGCACCTGCCTCGTAAGATGGCGTCAACTGTACAATAATTGTAATAAATAGTAAAAATTAACAATAAAACGTTTATCGTGGAGGCGGCGAACTACGTCAGAATAAATTAATACCGCCCAGTGTGTTGAAGAGAAGAAATAAGTTGTGAGTGGGGTGACGCCGATTCAGGGATATGGGAAGATAGAAATTCTCCCTCCGCACCTAGAATATTCTTCCTCTCTCAAATAACCACCTGTATCGTTACCACACATATATTTGATATGTTGCCGCCACAAGAGAAAGACCGCGAAGAAATAAAGAAACGCGCCTTTGTCTGGCCTGAAGCAGTATCATTGGCTACAGCAATATTGTTACAAAACGCGAAATCATTGATGAACGAGAAAATGTGGTCTCACCACAGGGGACGTCTTCAAAACGTCCTCGCAACTTCTCGTTACACGTAGTATGTGTGACAAACTGTCTAAAAGATTAGATTCTTACAAATATCATGTGATTTCCTTTAAACAAGTGTATTTCGCTTATTTTCTGCTTGGAGTTATGTTAATGTATTTCATAAAACATTTTTTTTATGAACAGCTGAATTTTTTTAAACGGATAGAACAAAGGTTTCTTAAAAAATTGGCGCAGGTCTAATTTTCGATGAACTTCCTAAATTGCAAACGTGTGGTGTAGGATTATAGTGCATGGCGAGATTACTCCGTGGACTCGAGTTTGAGTCTCGGCGCAGAGAAATAATGTTGCGGGTTGGAAAACACTTTGGCAGGCTCATGTAGCAGTATAATATTACGGAACCGTAACATGGGAGAAAGTATTTGCTGTTGTAGTACAGCTAGTTGTGATGCAGCATGCCGCCCGACAGTTGGCTTCGGAGCTCCCGGGGAGTCACGACGCAGAATAAGGTTCGTCTCGGAGTTGCCGTTGGATTCGGCCATACTTGAAACAACGATATGCAATCAGTTCTGTTTAGAAACTTGGCCTGACCCCAGGAGGCACATATCGGATTTTTGACGAGGTCTTCAATAAAGATTCTTTGTTTGACTTCAGTCCGACATCTGGCATAAATTTGTTTAAAGACGGCAGCGACTCCATCCACAAAAAGCTAAAAAACGGGCAAATCCAAAATCCAAGCGATGCTTATTGTCTTTTTTGAAGACAAATTGATGGCTCATTTTAAGTGTGTACCACCTGACCATACCTTCCACGCCAAGTATACGCGCAAGTGCTCAAGAGACAAGCAGCGGATCCACAGAGTCAGGAGTGACATGAAGGATTCCTGGAAGCTTCCCATAATACACCCAACAGTATTTCCTTCGTCGTGAACGACTATCTGACCCGGATCGAGGTGATTACGGTCACCAACCACGCCTACAGTTCCGACATATTTTCAACAGTCTTATGTCTGGTTCCCGAACTTAAAAAGGGAAATGTATTAACATGACGTCAATCCGAACACCATCACTATCAAAACGACTACGAAGAGTTTAAGAGGGCACTCAGATAGAGGACTTCTAAGAGGCCGTACATGGTATGGCAAATCACGCTGGCAAAAAAAACCAACACTGACACACAGGTCAGTCTTTCAGGAATTTTAAGTAATTGTACAATAGTATCAATAACCTCTGTCAAAAAATATGACGCATTTCTTTTGGCTAAAAACCTTGTATTCATTTGCTCGACACATCCCCAGTACGTCACTTGTGCTTTCGGAATATTAAGAGTTCCCATAGATTGCCACCCGTTTCAATAAGTGGTGACGGTATTATTTTCCGTGACAAAACTATGACACTTAGGTTTTTCAATCTTTACAAAAAGACACCCACACCCTTGGCCACACTTGGCACCTACATTACCTTGCACAAGAAAAACATCTTACGGTTTCATACAAAGGAGAACGTCCAACATAAGCTGATAGACTCATAGGCTGACAGGCGTTTCTTGAAACTAACTTCTTTCCTTACACATCAGATGCTTTGTTTACTTCGTACACATTATAAACCTTCTCTTCATGGAAAATATTGCCGTAAAGAAGGGGTCGATGAACGTGTGGTTACATTTCACCGACTCCCAGGATATAATTAACTCCATAAATGTCTTCGGTCAACACCCTTAAAATTTGTAATTGATGTTTATGCGTCCACTCAATTTGCAGGGAAATATAAATATTCTTAGAGACAGTAACTCAACTGTTTTTCATACTGCACGAGGTAACTCCCGTGTGTTTAGTAAGTCTAATTCCATAGTATAATACTTTTCATTCCAATATTTTCTCTTATACGTAAACCACACAACAGGATCTCCACTGAGTATCATTGTTGCTTATGTTTCTATTCACCGTGTATTAAATACGGTGAATTTTTTATGAAATTTATATAGAGTGCAATTTTGCTTCAAAAATCATGTATTTATTTACTTATTTAACGTGAAAAAGAGTCAAAACAGTGTGACGCACTATAGGCAAAAAGTGCGAAAAGTGCATGTTTTTTTTGAGTTCTGGAATCCCTACCTTAGCTCATTGCTATGTATTTTAAGCTGAATTAAGAATTCAGATAGCAAGAGCGTTTTGGCAACAATTGCTAAGAAAATCTTCCCTCATGGGCAATAAATATTATTTGCAAAGGCAAATCAGCTACAAATTCTGGCTATCATACCTCATCACGCGCTTTGTGAGGGAACTGACTTACCGCCGAGAGCATGGAGAAAGATTATTTGAATAATTATATTTCATACAGAACTCAAGAAAACTTGTACAGATAATAAAGTTACACTTCTGTCCACAAACAAAACAAGAGACATCTTAGCATTTGCTCAAAAAATCAGGGAGGCTAGACGAAAAACCTGATCGAGGTGAGGGTCATTGACCCAAAATTTAAGATACATTACTTGTTACAGGCATTTTTAGTCTTTTACAATTATATAGTACAAATGGTACTACTACTTCAAACACAATTGTTAAAATCGTTATTATTTTATGTGTCGATTACTCATTACAGTCTTTAATTATATCGAAACAGTTATGCACCAGAAAAGATTTACTTGGCGCTTAAACTTGTGTATCAATTCTAATGGTGTAATGTCATCTGGCGATATGTTTTAAAGTAATGTACCTGAACTGTATGTCAATTTTTGAAGTTGAGGAGCTGATACTAACACATGATGAATATGATTACTACGTCGAGTGCTATAGTTAAAGACATCTGTACTGTTTAGAAATGTGTTCCCATCCTTGAGTAAGTCTTTTTTTACACGCGAACACTGATTCATAAATCATTCACCGGATAGGTAGAATTCTTAGGGATCATTCCATGCAAAAAAGTAGGAAATCTGACACATCTCAGAATTTAAATAATATTTTGCCACCTTACTTATCATGATACCTGCATTAACCAGGTACAATATTTTGTTTCATCAGCCATTGTTTAGCAACAATGGGCACTTGAAATATTAGGTTAGCAGTCTGTAGACATTCCGTTTTGAGTTTTTTCCGATGATATGCAAATAAGCAAAAAATATGAAAGTAACACTATTTGTAGAAGACTATTTGTAGAAGATGTAAAGGATAATTTTACACTAAAGATATTTTTTTACCGTGAGTCTTAACAATTAGGAAGTAACAAATTCTAAAAAAGCAATAAATGGAAATGTGATATTTTTTAAATTCTTGAATTTGTAAGAAACTTGCTGAAACTACTTCAAGCTCCTCTGTAAATTCATCATGGAATCTGAATGGTTTTTTAAAGTTATGAATAAAAGTATCTTACCGGCGCTCCGTAAACGAACTCATCTAGCTGCTAGAGCCGCTGCGACCAGCCCTCTTCGTCAGCACTCGGCGTTACTTTTTTCCTCCGCGGCACGATGGGGGATTTCCCAAACTACTTCTCTAGGGGTTGATTTTGCAGTACGAGCTACATGAAGAGATACGCCAAATTCCGACCATTATTGTTTGTTCACTCCAACGTTTTGGTAAACACGTTAAAAGCATTTATTTCACATTAGCTGTTTTCACATTTGAAAATTTTTTCTTTGAATTGTGTCAACAGTGTCTCTCTCCATCATGCTTTCTGTACTCACATGAAATAATTCAGAAACTGCTTTATTTACGGCACTCACTTTTCTCCTTGCTTACGATTTCTTGGGC